>JAACJT020000095.1:11657127-11685257 GCA_009936485.2 Gymnarchus niloticus | reverse complement strand
CTGTAGGGTCCAGGTATCGCCTCATACTACCAGCAGTGACACTGACCCTAGCCAAATGCAAAACTAGTGAAAAAACAGTCAGAAAACATGAGGAGGAGAAAATGTCAGGGGCCTCCACCTGTAAAACCATTCCTGTTTTAGGGGTCGTCTCATTATTGCCTTTCTAGTGCACCTGTTGTTAATTTTATTAACGCCAAAGCAGCTGAAACTGATTAACAACCTCCTCTGCTACTTAACTGACCAGATCATTATCCCAGAAGTTTAACTGACTTGATGCTGTACTCTGATTAAAAAGCGTTCCTTTAATTTTTTTGAGCAGTGTATATTGCATGCAGTTTCGTTATACCCATCATCAAACATAGATCCCAAGAGTCTGTCCAGGATAAGCAGTTGGAAGATAGGTTGATGAATGTTCTTTTAAGGTTAGCTCATGGGTTCAAATTCGGAATAATTTTTTTCCAGTAATTGTCTCCCAAAATGATTTTGTACCATCAAATTTACCAGTTTTGCCACAAACTGGGATCTAAAAAGTTAGGATTTTGTAAAGATTAAGTTCATTTTAGTCCTGTAACATTCTTGTTTGATGACATTTTCCTTTTATTTACAACAATTTAGCTAGTAATATTGTGTTTAATATTGTGTTTCACTTTCAGCATAACAGGTCCGCAGCTGTGGAACACCCTGCTTCTGGTGCTTCGTGCCTGCACCTCAATCCTCCTTTTAAAGTCACAACTTAACACCCACCTTTTCAATCTTGTGTTCGGCTAGTTTTATGTAACCTTTCATCTTTTAATTTACCCAGACCCATTTTATGGCTTTAAAAAAATGTCGTCATTGTAATTAGTAAGTTGAGCTTCATTTCGATTTCGTTCCACAGAGGATAAAGGCAACATTCCTTTCACTGTCACTTTAGCTAACTGTGTAAGTTAGCTTTATGCAAAAGCAGTCCCTTTGAGAGCCTAAGTGCATTTCTTTGAAAAGATTGGGTTGATAACATTGTGTCAATGATTTGTACAGAATACTTCCACAAACCCTTGAATGACTCATATAAACAAAATATGCACACACCATCCAGTTACATTTCTGGACAACAAAATCTTTAATGATATTGATTCTCAGATGTAGTTCTAGAGCAGGATTTACAGCTGGCCTTTGATGAGAGGATATCATTGTGGCTTCTGCACACCTCAACCACCTCCTAGACACAACCTATACAAGCAACACCTCCACCCTCATTACCACACACATGCAAACACACAAACTATACCTTCTCTTCCACTGCACAAGTTGTACCTGAGTTTGAAAAAAAAAAAAAGTGCATTTATAAATAAGAACAATGTAAATTGGGGAAGGATGAAGGGAAAATTGACAGTAGTTTCTCAGTAGTCAGAAATATCAAAAACATCTCCAGCAACTGTGGCACATTTGGCCCAATCAGAACTAAGTACACCTCATGATAACAAACCAAGCTCACCATAATCTCAGTCTGTCTGTAGAACTTCATCATACCATCCACATTTTACAAAGTTTGTCTTTACATAAATGCCAACACAATGTTTTAAAGTTAATTGATTAACCGGTGACAGTTTCTGAAACTTTAGATGAAACACAGATAGCCATAAAAACAAAATTGCATTACTGTAAGCATGGCTAAAAACATAATTTAAAAAACATGAACAGAATGAAACAAAAAAGACAAACAGATGCTTCACATATTGCCATAGAACCCTGAGAGATTACTGGTCCAACAAAAGTCACAGGATGGACTGATGGTAATTTACACATTGATGCCACAAGCCAACAATCAGCGGAAAGCTGCCGTATACATGCATCTGCACACTGAAATGCCTTCAGAGAAAGCGCACATACTGTGGAGCTCCCATGACAAATTATGGCTCAAAAAAATATGCCTGTATTTCCTTAATGTTTTTAATGTATTAAGGTGGATCTTCCATGCCTGAGATTTCATGCCACTATACTAGGACTTAAAAGCAGCAATTAACTTATCTTTCAAGTAAAACGAGGACTGCAGAATGTGGTTTGCTTGTTTATTGTTTGTTTTTTCAGAGGTAAAATGTCTTATTCATTTAAGAGATTTATGGTGGAAACCCAAGATGGGATTTTAGGACATCTGGTATAATTTCAGCATAAAATGGATTACTCAAGGCCATAATATTTACCATGAAAATGCCACCTTGCACAGCGACAGAGCTAAAGTTCTTTAGAGCTGATAAAACCAGCAGTTTACAATTTGAAGGTGTATAAGTACACCAGAACAAACAAACATTGAGAAACGGCAAAATAATAGACGACTGGCATATTAAACCCTTTACAGGACAGTCGCCTCACAAAATGGGGGGGCGGGGGGGGGTCACAAAAACAGCACTGGAAACAGAATATTCATGTCTTTCTGCAAATTGAGAAGAGCAGTTGCCCCTGAAAACCTCTCTTGCTGGCAGACCAGCATACAGAACCTTGATAAATATTAAATTCACACTGGAAACAAACAAACAAACAAACAAACAAACAAACAAACAAACAAACAAACAAAAAACTTCAAAACAGCCAACGCAAAAAAAGAATAATAATTTAAAAACAATTACTTAAAATAATTGTTCAGTGGTGAAAATGTTACAAGACAATATAACTGATAATTAAAGATGCCCTCACTAAACCACGGACACAAACACAGATATACACATCCTTCTTCACATCTGTCCCTAGAATGCAGGTCACACAATATTAAAGTTTATTTACAAGCCCCTTCAGATCAGGTTAAAGATTACTCAGCTGTATCCACTAACTCTACCACTACCCATACTACTTCCGTCAAAACTACCTTCACTAGGTTCTCTTTTCTTCAACAAAACCTGAAGACAGAAGCTAGCAATGGCTATCGAAGCTTACACAACGAGGCCTTCTATGTGTTAAACAGAACGAGAATAAATAAATAGGAAGCAAGACCGCGGAGCAGAGAGCCATTGCTAGATCAGGGAGCATTTTTTTTTTTTTAAAACCATCAGGTAAACAGAACATCACTTTTTGGATGACAGAATTTGGTAACATATGGAACTACAAAAGATGCCATACCACCATCACTGAGGGAAGTTGCCAGTGATGTGTTGATGTTGTGTGTGCATGTAGCCTAGATGACACCATTACAGACACCACAGCTCCAAATGTAGATGCCCAGTAGAGGGCGACACAAACACAAAAAAAGGGTGTGGAGGCAAAAGGGAAAAAAAAAAAAGGGACTAAGCAGCCATAAGAACCAGGCTAAAGAACAACATAACGGGAACCTTAAAGAACACAGAACATGTGAACATGTGTATAAATATGGACTGTTGGGGGTGCTAAACACACAGTAAGGCACAGTGCTCTGCTAGTGTTGATCATTCATGCTGCCAAAAGATAAACAAAAACAACAATGAGCAAACGTCTTTCCCTTTTTTTCGTGTATCCCAACATACTGGTACGCTCTTTGGATCAATCTTGCTCGGATAGCACCAGAATATTGCACCAGTCACTCAGCTGAAGCTCCAAAACCAGGGTCCTCATAAAGACAGCCGACAAAAAGGTGTCTGTGGCTTTCCATTTGGTCGTCAAACATTAGAACTGGTCAGAGGTCCTCAAGCCCTTCCAGCCAAACTTGCCCAGGCTTACATCCACGTGTAGCCATTTACTGCAGGAGGCTCCAGCAGCCATGATATAAACTGGCTCATGACATAGAGGAATACATATTAAAGCCCTGAACTGAGCACAGTATTTTATATACAAATTGTGCAGATTACTAGTTTTAAACCACCTTTTAATTTTTATTTTAAAGGCTACAATAAATAATGGTCCTTAATTTTATTTCTACTCCTAAGACTTATTTTGAATGCAAATGTAGTTCATTAAAATACTTAAGATTACCGAATTATTTCACGGCAAAGACTGCTCTCATATTGCACATTCAAAGTTTTGCAGTTCCTCCAAACTTCCAGGTGTAGAAACCAGAGCCCTGTGCAGGTTAAGTGCAGCTAAACTCAGAGGCAGTGCTCACCACCTTACCCGGCTAAAAAGCATTCGGCAGGCTGGGCTGAAAGGGTTTTGGTGTGTGACAAAGAGGATTTTCAGATTTTCCCCCTGGGGTGATTTTTCTTGGATCAAACTCGCTCCTGTCTGTCCTGTCCTTATAAGGGATCGATGCAATGCCCATGTTCCACACTAGGGGGGCGACGAGGTAACGAGAGGCAGAACCTTTCAGAGTTGAGAGAAGCGGTTGGGAAGGAATGGGGGAGGGAGGTGGTGTTTAGCGGGAGGTTGGTAGATGTAGTGTATGTGCGGTGGAAGAGAAGGGGGCATCACAGTTTCTGTTTCCCCGAAATGATGTTACGGTGGAGCTCCGAGTCCAGCTCCACATACCGCCCACGGCCAGGGTCCAGAAAGTAGAGTTTGTCATTCACCACTTTTGGGTCAAAGCCTTCTCGTCGCATATCAGACTTCTGAAACTTGTAGGTCCCTGCGAAAGAAGGCTGGATTTAGTGTCAAAGAGGAGCCTTTTAAGAGGGGAGGACATATAGCTTAAGGCAGCCTGTGTATGTCATGGATAATGAGGTAGAGAAAGCAGTCATTTTGAAAGAAAGAGCTGTGTTGTGAGATGGGTTGATTGTCGACTGACCAAACAGCAACTGTTCTTTAAAGAATATTGTGTGCATCACTTTGTGCTTGTGAAGTCACAGCTGTTCTTTCTGGCTCACCTGTCTTATCGACCTCTATGAGGAAGCGTAGGAATACTGGCCGGGAATAGGCCGGGAGTGCTTTCTCAAGCTCCCTCGCAAAGGTTTCCAGATCCGTTTCATGGGTAGGGTCCGCGATTGCAGCCATTCCAGCCTTTCCTTCAGCTCCTGGGGGGGGATAATGACAAAGATCAATGTATAATTACGAGGATAACTAATTATGAATACTAATGTATGATCAGGAGTTATAATCAAGGCTTTTTGCAGCAGGACTTATCACTCGTTTTCTCCATACAGCTAGATTTTGTTGAGGCAACTGAAAATCAGTGTCATAATACAATGACAAAAATCATACCGATAAACGGACTTTCCTCCATACTACTATCTAATCTAACAAATCTATTTCAACACAAAGGCAATCCCAAACCACTTAATGAGTCAAGGCTTGGAATTTCACCATAAAACTCCAAACTCCACAGTGCAAAGGGTGAAGCACGTTGATCTGAACAGATTAAGCAGAACACCACCAGATATGACCACATGTCCAAAAGCCATAGGACCCCATCTCAAGCAGATTGTGCAAGAAGGATAGGAATAATGATTTACCTGGCACCTCTACACCATACACAACCACATCCTTCATGGCCAGAAGGCGACTTAGAGTTCCCTCTACTTCTGTGGTTGACACGTTCTCCCCCTTCCAGCGGAAGGTGTCACCGGTGCGATCTTTAAAATACATGTATCCATACTGGTCCATCACAAGCACATCACCTGAAAAAACAGGTGCCTGGGTTAGCATATAATAGTTGATGTATATGAATATCAAATATGATAAGGGTACCCCTCACCTGAGAGATAAGCACTATCTCCCTTCTTGAAGACATTACTGGCGATTTTCTTGTTGGTGGCTGTCTGGTTTACATACCCATCAAACCTGCGTAGTGGGTCATTCTGAATAATACGGCCCACTAGCTGTCCAGGCTCACCTAAACACAATACAAGACCAACTATGGATCACTCCTTAGAGCAGGTTAACAAATCCAGAGAACTTATCTGCTGAGGAACAGAACAACGATCAGGGAAAAAGGACACCAACCCGGTTTGCAAGGGATGCAGACCCCATCAGGACCCCTAACCAGCTCCATGGTCTCCTCATCCACCCTCACAAGCCGGATGGGGTAGACGAAGGGGAGAATGCGGCTATTGAAACCACAGGCACCTACCTGCCAATGGCCCAGTTACAAACAAGATCACCTCTTTGCACAAGAACAGGACCACGCATGAACTTTGAGCACACATGGGAAGACAATCCTTCATTTACAAGTGAGAGTCCGTCAAGAATCACTTTGCTGGCTTAAATCAGCTGCTGGCTACTGGTGATACATCCTGCAAAACCAACCTCTCGTTAACAAAAATTTCACAAATATGCACCAAAACACAGCCTTCCTCCAGATCACTGGATTTTACCATCCAGTTCCCTATGACCATGTGTGAAATTACATTTTACACCTATTAAAGTGGCTGCATTTCTGCAGACATACTGTAAAGCATAACAGAGATAGACTTAAGGTGCATTTCCTGCATCCAGTAGGCAACAAATGTCTCTACCAGTCAATGTTAATTATCTTACAATAAGCAACACAATTAGCTTTTTTAATTATTTTGATAATAAACAAAGCAAAAGACAATGTATTTAATGAAAGTTTTCCCAGAAAACAAAAAAATACAGCATTTCGAGTTCCTTACTAGCTTCCAGAGCCACAAAGTTAATGCTGTGCTGAGGCAAATGACAGCTCAGTGCTGGGGAGAAGCGGAACCTCCCCTCACAGCCGCTGAACCTCACCTGATTGTCAAAGTTGCCCAAGCTGCAGTTGCACTCCGTGGCCCCATAGAACTCGGCAATCTGTGGCACGTGGAAGCGAGTGCTGAATTCCTCCCAGATGGACTGACGGAGGCCGTTGCCTAGTGCCATGCGCACGCAGTGTTGCTGCTCCACATCCCGCACTGGCTGGTTCAGCAGGTAGCGGCAAATCTCGCCAATGTACTGAACAATCTGGAGTCCGCGTGCGCACACACACACACATACACACACACACACACACACGCGGCAGTCAGCGACATCTCCTTCCACAGTCTTACCCACACCCCTAGCCTCCTTGACAAACACTCACTGTGCAGTTGTACTTTATACAGTCGTCCCAAAATCGTGAGGCAGAGAACTTTCGCTTGATGACGACCGTCATGCCATGGATGAGGCACTGCCCAACACCTACAATATTCCCTGTCAAAGAGGCAGCAGAGTGGTGAGAGGATTCACATCAAATGTTTATTGGTTCTTCTCACCAATACTACTCAGCAAGGAATTTAATCTGAATGCAGTAAAACTCAGATATTCAACGGATAAAGTGACTTAATGCAAACTTGGCAAGCCACTCTGAACTAAAACAGTAAAAGCTTAATTAAATGCTGACTGTACCCCAGGTTGACACAGTGCATCCCAAAAAAGACTGCGATAAAAGACAGCCAGGCCAATGAAACGGGAAGTGGTCTAAAGACCTAGTGCTCACCAGAGAGCCCCCAATAGTGTGCCGAGTTACCTGCAGAGTGGTACAGTGGCAGGCAGTCATACAGCACATCTTCTGTGGTCATCCTGAAACCGTAGTAGACCAGAGCAGCCATGCGGTAGTACCTTGGGGACAAAGAGAGCATCAGAACTCATAAATAACTACTCCACACCAGGGCATGCTTTCTCTGATAAATGTCTCCAAATCCCCTCACCTGCTGTGAACAACAATTGCAGCTTTGGGCATCCCAGTGGTCCCCGACGTATAGATGTAGAAGAGGCGATCTGGGGGGAACATTTTTTTAAAGAAATCGTTTAGCCTCTGTACAGCCCAAGTTTTTGAATGCTGGACACAGCAGTTTTTTGAGGATTTGGTTAAAGCAGGCAAACCTGTGAAGGAGCATTGTGGTTGGCTGGGCAGATGTGTGGGCATGTCCTCCAGCTGTAGCTCCAGACATTTGGTTCCTGCAGGAACCTGTTTTTCATCCCACTCACCGGAGCAGAACATCTTCACCGACTTCCTCAAAGAGCTGTAAACTTCACATACCGCTGGAAAGGGGGTGGAGAAGGTAGGTACATTGGGTAAGTGTGGACCTTCCTCTCTACTTTTCTCACTTGCACAATTTGCCATCTGCTTTTACTGTAAAGACAAACTGCCTAACTAAGTGGTTTTTGGGGGGGGGGCAGCAGGGACCCGTTGGCAAAGCACTTCTCCATACAGATATTCAGCTGTTGCAATGCTCTATCACAAAGGGCCAATGCCATAGACCAGAGTCAAACCAATGGTCTTGGACAGAAATGAACTGCAATGAAGACTTCTTTAGGAAATCTGAGTAACGCGACCCAAAAAAGTTGTAGCTAGATGAAGAACACACCAAGCTAACAGAATTATATGACTTACCTCTATGAAAACGGGGAGCATTTCTCTGTTACAAAATGGCACACCAAATACAATGTCTGAAAACTCACGCCGACATTGTAACTACACAAAGACTACTGCCCCCCTCGAGGATCATACCCGGAGTTTCATGTGAATGGTTGGTGATACTTTTCCCTCCTCATATTTTCACTCTGCCTGGAATGGCACATAAATGACATAATTGTCCTCTTAAAGGCACAATGGCCGAGTCAAGTTGGGTGGGGATAAAGTCTAACAGTGCTGCATTCATGACTGCTGTCTTTTGTGCTTTAAGGCACCTGCTTCTTTTCACTACGTGGGCTTCATGAAGCATTGCGAGAGTGTCACTTAGCTGAAGGGTACCAACTGACAGCAGGCAACACTTTACGTTAAACGCAGTTTCACATTATAAAAACCTTCCACAGTTACAATGCTGCCACAGACTATTTGGAGGTTACAATCTGCCTTTGTATATTCGGTGACTGGAGTGCCCTGATATCACTAAGTTTACTTCAGCACGGTAGAGGGTTTAGAACCTGATAATGAGCCTCCACTCACCCTCTGTCAGCTCGCTGCCAAAAACCACAGCCTTGGCATTTGAAATGGTGACACAGTGCACCAAGGCATCCAAGCGCAGATTGAAGTTTATGAGCGCGGCCTCCACGCCAATCTTAGCCATTCCCAGCCAGAGGCCCACGTACTGCAAACGGTTCTCCATGAAGAGAGCCACCACGTCACCCTCCTTGAAGCCATGCTGCAGCAGGAGGTGGGCCACACGGTTAGAGTACATGTCCAGCTGCCTGAAAGTCCATGCCTCGCCTGTGCCCTCGAAGATCAGTGCCGTCTTCTCCGCGTGCCGCTGCAGGGTCTGCACAAAGATTTTCGGGATTGTGTTGTGTTCTCGCAGGTGCCTCTTCACGTTTAACTTCACCCTCAGCAGCACTGACGCCGCACTGTGGAAACACGGGGATGGTCAAGACACAGCCAGCCTTAATCGTACCAACGCTGTGCCATCATAATGGTTAAGTCATTAAACTTGCGGACTGTGGCCTGTGGGTTCTATTGGGAAGGCAGTAAGCCAAGCCTTTAATTAGCATATGAAGATGGGTAGAGTGTCAACTAAAACAAACATTGAATTTGGTAATACCGTACTATGAGTTAAACCCAGAGAATACATGCCCCCACCCCCCCATTAACCCAAAGCAAGAACATCTCTGAGCTGTTCTTCACACTCAGAGCAGTCCCACCACCTTTAAATACATGTGAGGAGACAGACCTAGGTTGATCTCACAATCTCCTTGTGACTGAAGCAAAAGCCCAGGTCAACCTTCTAACTAAGTATATTCACAGAGAGGCAGTGGGCTCTGGGTTGAACTTCAACAAATACTTAAGAAGGCTTCTACTGCATAAATTCCTTATACTGGGACTCCACAATAGCATTCAGGAAACACCCCTGTTAACACGCTCAAGCTTGTTTTTCAGGATGGGACAGACTTTCTGGTTTGAAGAAAACACTTGGAAATCAATGCAATCAAACAGAGAGACAAACTTGTGGACAGTCACCCCCCCGACTGCACCCCTTGACCACATATACTCACTGAAGATCTCTAGTCAAAGTCTTCACAAAAACGTGGGCAAATCTCCAGCCCCCAGAGCCCAGGTAAAAAATGAGGAGACTGGGGCTCACTTGCCACCACTCCAAGCCCACGATCAGCCTCAACAAGAAGAGCAGGGCGGTGCAGCTGGCCAGTCGCAACATCCTGCAAGATGAGGAAGAGACACTGTTTCATAATTCACAACCTTCCTGGCGGAATACAAGCAAGAGGCCATTAAAACATCCATGAGGACAGGCAGACATCGCCTGCCTTCTGGTGCAAGGACAAACATATCCGATTGGCTAGTCAACAGGACTGGACACCCGTACTGCACATGTGTAACATTCATCTTTGGCCTACAGACTTGCACTTACAAGTCACTTAAGGTCAGAAATTAGACAATTTTGCCAAACAATTGTTCAATGTTCAACGCAGCTTTTGAGTTTGTGGAGATTTTGTGTGGGTCCATGCAATAAAGGCTGAAATAAGATTCAGAAATTTTTAAACTAGCCTATCTTACAGATAGTACTATTGCAGTAGTGGCTCTCACAATACAACATTTATTTTCCTATGACTGATCTCGTAACAACTCCTCCACCTTGCACAGAGGACTTGTTCCCCCTTAAATATTTACCAGGTGCCACATCTTTGCACACTTGTTTACACAGTAATTCACCAAACTATTCCACAGAACTTGCATATCAATCCTTGCCATTTGCTCATATTTGTGTATAGTATATCTCAAGTTAGAGATTTATATTTACTAACTTTTTATCTACATTTTAATTCATATTACATACTGAATATGTATTTGTGACATTTTGTGCTTTCTAAAACTTTTAGTGTATTTTAGATTTTGTTCTTTTTACTCATTTTATATTTGTATCATCTCTATATGTATGTACCAACAGACAAATTCCTAGTGCATGTACATTTATAGTGATGGGAGAAATGCGGCTTCAAAACCCGTGGTAGGTTTTGAAGCCTCATTTAGCACCAGCATTGAGTGGTTAGCACAAGATCATACCAACCACCATGGGTTGTGAAGCCTCATTTATAAATGTACTTGAAAAATAAAATGAATCTTATAACAAACAGGACACACAAACACATGAAAACAGAATAAATAAATCAAAAACATGATGATGTTACTGGAAAATGTGTGTTTTAGACACAGGTTTGCATACAAATTATGACTATTAACTGTACCGTATCATCTTAAAACAACTGTGACCTAGGTTATATATAAATAACAACTTCAGTTAATTTGGCTACCCTGTAGCTAATTGGACCTGTCTAACCTTGACAGGACTGCAGTGTCAGACACGTATGATTTGTAATGAATTATATGACTTTATGAGAGGCGAGGCCGTTTCTGCGGTTAGTTAACGACGGTATGACAGCTTGCAGCGTCAGGTGCGGCTTCCCTACACTGCACCCGGTCCCTGCTTTAAAATCCTAACCAGATGGCTACTGAGAAAGTACACAGTGTGACACATTCCAGTAAACGGGATTTTTACATACCCGGCTCACATATTCTGTCATTTTACAACATAGAAGACTATTGAACAACTGCGTTGTCACGGGGGGTGGGCGGAGATGTCACGCATAGTAGCTGGTTGCCGAAATGAAGGAGAACGTTCAAATCGCCTTACCCCCAAAACCCATGCGCTCAAAAAAAAAAAAAAAAAAAACAAACTATATATATACATACATACATACACGTACTACTTAGACTACGCTTTCGCTATAAAAAGAAAATGTACAATTATAAACGTTGGCTGCGTGAAGTGCAAATATTGGGCTGATGCGCGCGTTAGATCCATACGTGCTGTGCCAAGTGGCGGCTTCAAAACCATCTGCTCCAGGACAGAACACACAGACGTAACGACGGTCTGCCCATTATCACTTGATTTAATACTCCAGACAGTGATCGCTTGTCACCCCTACTCACAAATGTCCGTATATGATGAATTATCATAACCATGCCAAGCCCATTCCCGCTTGGTGCATCATACACTGACAAGGTTGTTAAAGGACAGTCGCAGTAGCCTCTGCCTGAAAATTGCCGTTCACAATTTGGTCTGTTTCCGGGCCGTCCATTACTTTTCTAAACAGTCCAGTTAACTAGAGCATCGAAATAAATACTGTAATTCGGAGACATACCTTGTTCACAAGCCCAGTAGCCAGTTAATATTACGGTGAGATTAGACCAAAGGAAGACCCCCGCTCCTCGCAATCCCCCCTTGACTGGTTTAGCAAAACCTTCTGCCCAGTCTAGCTAACCAGCTACTTCAGGCGTTGTATCACACCGGCACTCTGTGATATCAATAATTCGTCACGTGCCACTTCCCACTGTGGTGAGTTTACATCCCGGCGTTTGCCTATATAATTCGTTCACTCATTCATATCTATGTCTTCCTTTCATTATTTTTTTTTTTCACCCATGGGTTGCTTTTCAGCTGGAGTTAATTCAAACGACCTTATAATTTCCCTTCTCCCTCCCGCCCCGTGGCGTTCGTGATTGGTAAGGCTGAACCAATCAGATTACTCATCGCCAATCGTTGCATCGTATATAGGCGGGACTTGACGTCAAGTGGCCGCCCTATCGAGGAAATGCGGTCCTTAGGCTACGTGGTTTAGACTACGCATGTGCAGAAATTACGTCGTTTCCACTCGCGGTTGCTTTACGGTTGCTGCTCGATTTCCCGATTTGGCTTTCTCAGGCAACCATCATCTTAACAGTAAACGTTCGGTTTTTCAGTTTATTCGAGGAAATGAAGACCTTTGCTTTCTACCGAAACTTACAGGTAAAACGCTAACGTTTGTTTTTGTGAGCGTTTTTTTAAGTTATTCTATGTGTGTAGTCCAATCGGTTTGATTTTGTAAACACATTTGCTTTCTATCGTACTTTGCAGGATTATTTCCTGAAACGTGAATTTGCCTCTACCTTTTGGAGCAGAGATGGTGTCAATTCGACAGGCATCCTCTAATTTCCTGTTAAACGGTACGTTTAAATTAACTGTACTTTGGAACATGATGCGTGTCACTTCCAGTGACTTGTTTTAGTGCTGTACGATTTGGTGGAAAGTCATATTGCGATTGTGGACAAGATTGCGATATGGCAAACAAATGGTATCATGAGTCTACTTGGTTATCAAGGAAATTGCACAGATGACTGAATTTTGAAATGTGTATTTCTTATCTCAAACATACAAACTTAAGCTAGAATTAAAAAAAAGTGGACTATTCATCATCATTCACTTTCGGCTGCTCCCATCAGGGGTCGCCACAGCGGATCAACCTTTGCCATTTCATCCTGTCCGCCGCATCCCGCTCTGTCACACCCACCAACCGCATGTCCTCTCTACATCCAGAAACCTCCTCTTTTCCTCTTGCCTGGCAGCTCCATCCTCAGCATCCTTCTCTCAATATACCCACCATCTTGCCTCTGCACATGTCCAAACCAGCACAATCTCACCTCTCTGACTTTGTCTCCAAACCATCCAACCTGAGCTGACCCTCTAATATACTCGTTTCTAATCCTGTCCATCCTTGTCACACCCAATGCAAATCTTAACATCTTTAACTCTGCCACCTCCAGCTCTATCTAATGTCTTTTCGTCAGTGCCACTGTCTCCAGCCCATATAACATAGCTGGTCTCTCTACCATTTTGTAGACCTTCCCTTTCACTCTTACTGGTACCTGTCTGTCACAAATCACTCGTGCCACTCTTCTCCACCCTTCCTGCACTCTCTTCACCTTTTTTCCACGCTCCCCATTATTCTCAACTGTAGACCCCAAGTATTTAAACTCATCCACCTTTGCCAACTCTACTCCCTGCATCCTCACCATTCTGCTGTCCTCCCTCTCATTCACACATGTATTCTGTCTTAGTCCTACTGACCTTCGTTCCTCTTCTCTCTAGAGCATACCTCCACCTCTCCAGGGTCTCCTCAGCCAGCTCCCTACTCTCACTACAGATCACAATGTCATCCGTGAACATCATAGTCCACAGGGGCTCCTGTCTGATCTCATCTGTCAGCCTGTCCATCACCATTGCAAATAAGAAAGGACTCAGAGCGACTCAGAGAGGTTTCGTGCATGCACAGTGTATCAACCTTCCTTCTCTGCATCATATCAGCTAGCTCTCTCCCTTTACCAGTCATAGTGCCAACATTCAAAGTTCCTACCCTCACTTCCACTCTCCTAACCTTCCTCCTCTTCTCCTCCCTCCGGAGATGCCTTCCCCTTCTTCTTTGGCTCCTCCTTCTTCGGCCAATAGTAGCCCACTTTCCAACAGCACCCTGTTAGCTAACAGTGGTAGTGGCGGTCATTGTTAACCCGGGCCTCGACCAATCCGGTATGGAGATCTGTTTTGTTGTCCACATATTTGATTTGGCAAAAATTTTCCACCGGATGCCCTTCCTGACGTAACCCTCCCCATTTATCCGGGCTTAGGCCCGGCACCGAGAAACGCATAATGCACAACGCCTTCCCCAGCGGCTGGGTTGAGTGGACTATTAACGCAGTCAATAATATGGTATTACAGTCACCCTTTTCCTGTGTTCCCATTTTTCCCGTTGACTTTTAGTGGGAGGATTTTCAAACTGCTGCCACTCTTACAGCTTTGAAGCTAAACCCACTAAACTTGAATCATAGTCATGGGGTTAAACTAAAGCCACTGGCGACATTTGGTGGGCGTCTTCGAACCCAGGTCCTCTTCTCCAGCCAATCAAATTTCACTTATTCAAAGTCAATGGGAGGTAAATTCATTGACTTACATGATAAAATATAAACTGCTGCCATTATCACACTTTTGATGGCAAGATCCCAAAACTTTGCACAGTTGGTCAGGTGACTGCGGCTAAAGGTTTGAAAAAAGGGGGCAGAGTGACACGGTTCTAACTTGGAGTATGCTCTTTCACTGTTTATGAAAGATTTTAAGTCAGGTTTGACCAGAAAGCACAGAATTATGTCAAATGAGCAAGTACATCACCAATACACTGAAACAGTTATTCTGTAGTGAGACAGTTGTAGTTTTAAAGTGTGTGAAGTTTTCTCACTCTGGGTTGAACAGAAAACACAATGAACCCAGGTTTATCATCAAACTATGCAGAATTGACTTCACAAGTCACCCTGAAAGTAAGTGTGCACATCTTGGGGACCCTGGCATCAAAAGTGTAAGAATTTAAGCAGTTTAACTTTCTCATTAAAAGTGATGGGTGTTAAGCAAACGACTGTGTTTTCTTAGTGGATATGGTATTATATAACATTTCCCTTTCAATAGTTATCTATTAAATAAAGCGCTACTGTCTATTTTTGTCTGATTTGGTTGCGGTGAAGAGCATACCATGAGTTATAATTTTCATTTATTTTAGTTTGCATTACGTATGTTTCCATTATAAACGACTGAATTTCGGCCGGTAAATATAAATTCATGTACTCAGGTCAGGGACAGCTGCGGAGACACCCAAACACATAACAGCCGCAGTAAACAGATTGTGTTGCACACGCACCTGCTTTCCGAAGGAGCACGACTTCTTCCGAAACATTACGAACTCCCTCCGACTGGGCAGGTGCCGCTAAGCGTAACTCCATTCGGAATGAAATCATCACAATGCTTTCCATTTTAAAAACGCACTCTTCCCTAGTCACCAGCATGAAATTCTCACTCACGCAAATGGTTTACTGCTGCTGCCACAAACTTTTCAATTCATTGCACACGCTTCACTGCCTAAGCAGAGACTTCTTGGTTATCTCTTTATTATGGGCGTAGATAATGAGCAGACAACCTATTGTCTTTATGGGCAATCACGTTCACACGCACGTTTAATTAAATCGCAGCCTTTTGCAGTTATATAATCGCTCAGTCTGACATCGCAACTGCGATTAGATAAATGTAGTGCTGCACGATTAAAGTTTTTAAAAAAATTAAATCTCTACAGAAACTTGTCCAAATCCTTGTATGGAGTTACTTGTTTACCAATCTTGGAATATAATCCTCAGATTCAGTGAGGTACATCTTAAGTAATCTTCTCATTGATGATAATTTACTCAATTTGTTTTACCTACAGATGTGTAACTCCTAAAGAATGCAGAAGAGTCATTCTATGAAACAGGTGCCATTTGTGTCCACGTTTGATGGGATGCATAAGGCACAAAAAATGTGCCAAAGTATGTTTCCAGAGTTTAAAGTTATAAGTGTTCAAATTAAGATGTCATGAGAAAATACTATTTATAAACCGAAACATACTAATTTTTAATGTAGTGTATATGATGTAATTGTATTATTCAGACGTGGACAGAGGTTTCCCTACTGGACTGAGGAAGATTCATGCCTGCTGAAAGGAAACTTGGAACCTCTCTTCATGGTGTCTACTGCTGCTGTTCTCAAACCTGATAGGCAAGCTGTAACTGACTGCTCTGTAAAATATGTGATGCAAGTGTTGTTTTTTTTTTTTTTCCCTCCTCAAGTTTTCCTGTTGACTACCTGATATAACTTCTAACTTATTCCATCCCTGATATTCGCTTCCAACATCATATAGGAGCCACACATCACGAGGGACCTCCGCAGTGCTTTGTGCTGGATTCGCAAGAATCACAAACTGTTTCGTGACAAGGTGACAGAACCTGTTGTGCTCCAAATGAAGGCTGAGGATCAGCAGGAGGCACTCAGAGAGGTCCTGGAGGGTCAGCGTTGATAGAAAGGTCCCATTTATATTTATTTTTACAATAAAGAGGACATGGAATCTTTCCTCTCCAATTGTGTTGATAGAATGGGTCTTAAAGTTAATGCCATGTTTATATAATACTAATTCTTGTTTTTCTAATTCTTAGGTCTAATTCTGCATTTTGGGTAAGCTCACTTTTACTCTGTCCATCCATCTTCTTTAGCCACTTATCTGTAAGGGTATTGTCACGCCCACACCACGCCAGCCTACATAGGACCTACCATGCCCAACTTACTCCTGGTCATCATCCCCTGAATACTAACCAGCTGTGCCTCATTAATTACCATCAAGTAGTGCCCTGTTAATCCT
Organism: Gymnarchus niloticus; assembly: GCA_009936485.2. NCBI lineage: Eukaryota > Metazoa > Chordata > Actinopteri > Osteoglossiformes > Gymnarchidae > Gymnarchus > Gymnarchus niloticus. Next base: position 11,668,436 of record JAACJT020000095.1, on the reverse strand, counting down.
TTATATAAGCCCTGCTGTTCAGTTGCCTCCTTGCGAAGTATTGCGATCACCAATTTCTTGCTGATAAGATGACAACTGGAAAATTCCAAAGGAGCACGAGTCCAGGTTATTAACCTTCTGGTGAATATACTCAAGATTAGGCTTATTTAGAGATTAAACTGGGGCCTAAAGTTCTTGTATGAAGGGAGCCAAGATCTCGCCGTGATTGCAAGTGTGAGATAGCTGGAGCTCAGAAGAGGAGATTACAAAAAGGCTATCCTCTTCCACATACCCTACAATAATAAGCAAAAGCAAAGCTAACAGCAGAAAATTTGAATGACAGCATTTTTTTTCTAAATTTGTTCATGTTTTCCAGCATTTGCAGAGGAACCATAACTTGACTTCACTGTCACTTCAATGATGTACAATAAGTCTTATTTATTGCATCTTTGTCTCAAAACATTTAAATATACAAATCAAAAAAAATGTTGATGTGCATCATTCTTCTAGAAATACCATCTAAATAGACATTAAATCTATTTTTCCTGACCTGAAAACAAAACATTGCCAACAGGTAAAGCTCATTGCCGTAACTCGTTATGCAACTTTATTGAAAAAAGTTTATGTACAGACAATTAATGTTGTATTATACATAAGTTTCACTACTTTGCTTATTATATCTTGCCTGCATAGACAAAAATGACCGTTTCAGCGGAATAATGCTAGGTGTGTCAAAACTAGTGAATGCAAGTCACCATCACTTCAAAAAATAAAAACCCATTAATCATCCAACTGCAGTCCAAAGTGGCTGTACAGTTCACGTGTGGTCACACCTCTGATGATAGCTGCACAGACAGGCAAGCACAGTCAGACAAAATGAGGAACAGGAACAAGGAGGGTAACTTTACTCATTAAGCAAAAATAAATGTATGTTGAGAAAATTTAAGTCATATATGATGGAAGGGAAGAAAGATTAAAATGGTGTAAGGCATGCAAAAGTGTCAATAAATGTGTAAATAAAATTAGTAACGCTGCTTACCGAGTTTGCCCAACAGGGTCTGTCCGATGTCTTTTATGTCATTGTACTCATGCAGCAAGTCGATATGCAATTCCAATTCCTGCACACCTACACCCCTGTCAGAAGAGAACACAGCAACATCTTATGACGGAGAACGTCAGAATCAGCACACTCTATATTGTATAAACTGGCAGGGTGCACATACTCGCTTTCCAAAAGAGCAATCTCAGAGTTAAGTTCTTTGTTCTTTCTCTTTAGATCCTCTATGTCGTCTTCAATCTTAGGCGGGACCAGTGAACTATGGCAGACATTAGGAGACTGCAGCTTACAGGAGGGGAAGAGTACTGGTTAAAGTCCATAAATGTACGCAAATGTTATTCTAAACGACGAAGGTCTGTACCTGGATATAACTGATAATATACAAATTCCACAAAGGGACAGATAAGGTTAACCCGGATAGCCACAAAGTCACGTGCAGAAAATAACGGGGGAAAATTTAGGTCAAGAGAGGAAAAAAAAAATTAAAAAATGACACAAAGGGGAGTGTAACTTTGGAATAAATGACAAATTTGAGAGCAATGGACACAGTATTGAAATGAATCACTGTGCAAAATTAAACACTTACAGGAGACTTGAATTTGGAGTTCGTACTTTTTAATCCTGAGTGAGGAAACCTAATCAAACAAAAGTATATGAACATGGAAAATAGTCGGCATAGCAAGAGCTCATCTGAAATGAAAGATCAGCCTGCCTCAGGCCTCTTTAGGATCAGAGTTGTCAACTACAGGAATACACTTTACCAAAACGCAATAAATCAGATTTAAAATTTAATTCACAACAGGCCGACAACCGTCAACTATTCTAGCACTGACGTGGTTTTCCATACACGGACACACGTTTCGGTGAGTGAAACTATCAAGTTAACATTGTCGAGACACAGGATGCAACCTCAGTGGCAATAAAAGCACGACAACGTACCTGAAGTAGGAAAAGAAAAAGAAAAAAAACACATACTAGGAATCTAACTGAGCAATTTCATTTTCGGAGATTCTAATAAAGCTCGAAACAAGTACCTTCTTGGGGTTGACCTCAATGGTGTGTTTGACATCTGGCCTAGAATATTAGGTTTTCCCTCCATTACAAATCATTTAACTCTAGAAACTGTTAATAACGTCAAACAGTACTAGAGATGCCGTAAAAACCCGCCAGGACAACTTTGAACACCATTTCCGTTTCCTTAGTAGGAGGGGGAAAATCCGTACGTTTCCCTGTCGTCATCACACATATGAGCAAATCACAAGCTTGAAATTACCATTCTGAATTCTAATTGGTTAAGAGAGAATAACATTCGTAATGCTTTATTTAATCAATTTCAAGTTTTATCTTATACTGTAAATATTTTTAGAATTCTTGTACATTCGTGGTCATATTTTGCAATTAATACTTGGGTGCATGTGATTAAATGACAGCTTAACCAGCACGGTGCTAAAGAAGAAATTCGTATTGATTTCAACAACAAAACCCATCAATTTAGAGGAGGGTTTACAAGAGCTGTTCTTTGACCAACCTGAGGTTGTGAACAGATGTCGGCATAAAGCAGATCGTACAACTGTAAATAAATCATGTCTCAACGTTTTCCATCCATCCATCCATCCATCCATCAAAACCGTTTATCGAGTACAGAGTCGTAGACACTCTGGGTGAGATGCATTTCATGGCAATGTACACCCTAACGTTACGGGCACCGTGGAAACATTAGTTCTCTTAATCAAACAGTAATGTAGCAGCACATACCGGCGCCATGTGGGATTGGTGGTAATGTTCTGTTTTTGTCTAACCGTGTTTATGTGTGTAGGAGCTAGCAAGGCTAATCCCCACGTCGCACAGGCTTCAGTGTTAGTGGAGTGGGTGTTATTGTGTATGTGTGGCTGCTTTTGATTGCTGGTCGCTTCCAGTAACAGTGCCTTGGATGAACAGCGATGTTCCTTAACTGCAGAAGAAAATCTGTGTAACCGAAAAAAACTCCTGCATATAGGGAAGATTTTAACCTTCCACACACAAAAGTATGCTACCGGGTAATTAAACGAAAACGTGCTATTTCCCACTCTTAACGTTTGGTTTTCAAATTGCTGTTTTAAAATACTTTAAGCCCCTTTTTGGATTCATAGATCCTTACCTCTCAGAAAAAAAACTGCCGTGCCATCTCAGGCTATTTGTATGTATTTTTACAAATAATCAACGTCCATGTCTGTTTCATTAACCCTGTTACTGACATATCAAGCACTGTTTGAAAAGGTTTTAAATCCGTATTTAGAACAAATCTGTTATACCTTGAAAGATAAAATCCCCCTTGTCACATTAAATGTGGTTTTAAAGTGAGAATATTAAGGAATTCACTTTTTTGCATGGATAAATATGCTAATTTACAATTGACACTTTCACAGCATCTTCTCTTTTAAGAAAAGGTTATGAAAACAAAATAATAATTCCCCAATTTCTTAGGGTGGATAACTGGTCTCTTTTACTTGTAAAATAAATTGATTCTACAACTGTCTTTTCATTTTTTAAATTATATTAGAATTTTATACAAGTAACAGGGTTGACACCTCAGTAACAGGGTTGACAACAGTTACCATATTGGATATACTGCTTGTTTAAATTATAGTTACGGGTGTAACTGAGTTATGATGGCAAATTTATAAAACTTTCAGGAGCAAAAATATATAGGAGACATATTTATCAAGAGGTTCTAGCATAGAAAATGATGAAAAATGATGATAATGCGGATGTAAATGTAAACCAAAGGTTTTATTCAAAATGAAATTTCACACGCCTGCATCACTCAATATTGCTTTTTTGCTCTAATGTAATATGTGCAAACCCTAACTGTAACAATCACTTCATGTAACATTCCTGTCTACCGTGTTCCCACCCTAACAGGAGCAGGAATCAGTCTTAAAATGTCATCAGACATGTACCAGATACAGTCCTCGCAGGTTTGCCAGAAATATCTATTCTGGCCAACACAGTCCATGCATTTCACTTGGGCATATCCTTCATCTTTTGCCATGATGATTCCTGGGTAGAGCTCTTTTTCATATGTCAAGACACACCATTTTACAGTTATCTCATCACTATTCTAGTCAATCTGATTACATTGCCTGCAACACAATGAAGCAATAATGAATCACTCACACGCGCACACACACACACACACACACACACACACACACACACACACACACACACTAGTTATCTATATTTACGAAATGCGAAAAGACACTTCTGCATTTCACTTGTGCCGCTCTCCAGTACTGATTCTTTTCTCTGTCATTTAATTCACCAACATGGCTTTTTCCCTGTCTCTGTCCTTTCTCCATTTAGCCCTCTCTTTTTCTAAATATGCTTCTCGTCTCTCTGGATCAGCATCTCTATGTTGTTTGTATCTGTGCTGCTTCTCAGCTGCAGAAAGAGGCATCCTACCAAATCATATAAAACACAAACACTTAAATCACTTTATTAATAACAGTAACCTATATCTTGTAGTAACTTATAATGAAATAAATAATAACAATGAATAATAAAGCACATTTCTAAAACCCAGTTCTCTGATAGTGTATGGATCAGTATAGGTCAATAACCTCAACACATTGTATCATCCTATCACTTATGGATGTAACCTACAAAACCTGCAAATACCATTAATAAGAAGATAGCTTTATGCAAAAGCATATATTTTCTGTCAACCCTATTACAATTCTAGGGTAACAGGGTTGACCAAAAATGTTATTAGTGGCCATTACTAGCCATTTGGTAAAGGACATGACACCACATGGTGTGCATTCATCAGAGGCTTATATGTTGTTGTAGATGTAAATTTGAAGTTTTAAATAACTTTTTAACATTTCCTTTTGTCGTAACAGGGTTGACACAATGAGCTTGTCCTCCTCTGTCTGATTTTACATGACTCAAACAAAATTAGTTAAAAGAAGAGAGCACTTACATGTCTTTTCACAACCAGCTTCAAAAAAGGTAGATGATGCAAATTCCTATAAATGATACAACTTTTGGAACAGGCCATTATCTCTTCAGGGGTGTTTTCATGAAAAATAACAGGGTTGACGACAACCTGGGGACCCAGCTGAATTGTTTTTTTTTTACAACATTTTACACATATTACAAATAAAACTCATTCATGAGTAATGAAAGGACACTTGAGGCTTCATACAAGTTTAAGTTTTTATATGATAATTTGACTTTTTTTGGCCTCAATAGCTAGTAAAATTAGAAAAATCATACTGAGGGACAGGCTGGTTTGACATTTTTGCAAGATGCTTCTCACAAAAAAAGATTTATAATTTTTTAAATGCTATAAAAAACAAAATAATATTAATCTGCTTTTATGCTAAAAGACATGTCATGGAAACTAAATTAGAAAATACTTGATTGTTTATTGAGATTTACAGAGCAGTTTTTTTTTGAGGGACACAAAATGGCGTTTTTGTATAACCACCCTGCCATAAAACAAATCCCACAGTTTAACAACAGAAATTTGCAACAGATAAATAAATATGATCTAACAAACAGGAAATATTCTTGAAGTTAAAGTGGGGTAACAAGACAATACTTGTTTTTCACACTAATTTCTGTTTAAAAAGCAACTAAAAATTAAAAAGTACAATTTGCTGTTAAAAAGCTGAACTAATCAAATTTTAAATATATATGGAGAGAGCTAGGAATCAAAAAATTAATGTGAAAAATCGAACGTAAACCCTAGTAAGTGGCGACAGAAACCAGTAAAAAGAAAAAAGAATGCAATAGCAGAGAAGGAGACTGTGTATGTGTTATCACAATGTGGTGGCGAGTGGGGTATTATTATGTAACTGTGATGGGAGAGTACAGTAGATAGCATATTTAGAATCAAAACACTTTTCTTTTTAATGATACAATTACCCCTGCATGTTCTGAGTATATATGTAAATATAAATCATGAATCTTGTAAAGGGGAGGTATGGTGGTTCAAGGGTTAGTACTGTTGCCTTGCACCTCCAGGATTGGGGGCTTGAATCCCAGTTCTAGGTGCATCCTCCCGCGGTCATGTGTGTGCCCTGCAATGGCTTGGTCTCCTGTCCAGGGTGTGCCCTAAGCTGCCTGGGATGGACTCCAGGCTCCCCCACAATACTCCCTAGGACAAGCAGCCTGGAAAATGGATGGTCTTGAAAAATTAATGAAGTTTGAATGTGGTACAAAAAAAGATGTTATAACAGGCATATAATTTACCAAGATTTAAGGAACAGATTATAACAAATAATACTATTAAACAAAACATATACACAAAGGCATGTATTCCCTACACATTACACACTATTGAAATATAAAAAATGAAAATATCTTCAAATCACTCCTTTCATTATGAATTGAGTATTCGGCTTCATCTTAAACTTATTATGAATCATCATGCCTGCAAACAAGTGGTTGGGTGAGGGAGTAAGTGCTGTACAAATACTTTGAAAGGAATGTAACTGCTGTTGCATTCTTTGTAAGCATATTATTGAGGCATATTGCTCCAACTGATAAGCAAAAGTACAAGGAACTGTACCAAAGGTGATTCCCACCTTTGGAAAACATTAATTGAAGTCTTTGTGAAAGAGCACCATTAGGGGGATGGATTTTTCCAGCATGACTGCCCCAGACCCATTGTGATGTCATTGCATTGTATTCATGTCAGCAAGGCTGCACAAAGCAGCCCAACAGTGTTCTAAGAGATCCAGTTGTTTACCATGTCTTATTGTCTCCCATATTTTTACAGGCCAGTAGAAGGTAATGTCATCTCTGTATAACCAGTATAAATAAGACACTGATTTACCCAAAACATACACAATTCATCTGTCTTGGCTCTGTAATATACTGTACCTGTTTATTATTCTGTCATAGTGACATTAATTTCTCATTTGCAAACAGCTACTGGATAAGTGGTTGGCGGATGGATGAATGGATGGATGATCTTGCTTTTCCAGCATTTTTTAGTACCTGTTGTTGTCCTTCTTACTTCACCCTGGGGCTGAACTCTTAGGGAGATCCAGCATTCCTGTATCAGTAGCGAGTGTCCATATCCTTTTCCACCTGAAGCTTGGTACCAGAAGAGACTTTCAAACAAGTCTCATGTGTAGAGAAATGACAATGAATCTGAAGAATCTGTAAAATCCAATATAATGTCGACATCAAGTGAACATCATGAGTCTAATCATAGCCCCTACAGGGCAAACATGCATATACTATTTAAGGAGAGTTATTGGCATAACTGTAGAGTACTGTACATAGTAGACCTCAGGGTCACAAACACTAAAACAGCTAAAACATGATCAAAAATGCTGCTGCTAGAATTTTAAAGACCAAAAAGACTGCAATGATTAGGTCCTAATACTGGCTTTCAATTCATTTCAGAATTGATTTCAAAGAAGTGCTTATTGTTTACAATTCTTTAAATGGTTTTAGAACCAGAATATATTTCTGATAAGCCTGGCAGGTCTCTAAGATCTGTTGGGACTGGTGAACTAGTTGTGCCCAGAATAGAAACTACGAATGGTGGAATGGCATTTAGTTATTATGCAATACAACTCAATGCTGGAAGCAGCTTCCACTGAGTGTTAGAAATGCCCCAACAATAACCAGTTTTATGACTAAGATGAAAACTCTTCTTCTTTACAGTTTTGAATTCATTTAAATTAATTTTGTCCTTTCTGTTTTACTTTTTTTTATGTGTTTATTTTTGCCTATAGACTTGCATTGCCTAATTTACTCAAAATTCTTTCATAAATCCCCACACATGCAACTCTCATGCACAAATACAATCACACACTTATCCACTCATTCACACAGCCATCCTGCCATACACTCAAACACCCACAATCACACAAACTTAGACACACACACACACACACACACACACACACACACAATTCATCCACTAATCAATCAATCAATCAATCAATCTTTAATTATATAGCACTGTTTCAACCGCAGGGTTTACAAAGTGCTTTAGAGGCACTTTAAAAAGTAGAGAAACAACAACAAAAAAGAAAGAAATTTAAAAATAAGATTCAAATGCATAAAAGAGTTTAAAATTAAAAAGTAAATACAAAATATAAAATAAACACATTAAATAAATAGCTCATCATCACAAGTTATTAAATGCAATGGCAAACAAATGTGTTTTCAGCCTAGTTTTAAAAGTACTAAGACAAGCAGTAGCTCTCAGGTTTCGAGGGACAGAGTTCCAGAGTTTGGGATCATAGTAACTAAAAGCTGTTTCCTCCCTCATCAGCCGGATACTGGGAATGACCAATGAATTATTGTTGCATAATCTAAGCGATCTACTGTACCTTGGACATACCTTACAATCATGTCACTGAGGTAGGGTGGGGCAAGACCATGTGAACATTTAAAAACTAATAAAATAACTTAAAAATCAATCCTAAAAGACACAGGAAGCCAATGAAGGGCTTTAAGAATAGGTGAAATATGATCCCTACTGTCATGCCCTGCTTCCTTGCTCCTTCTGTTTCCCCAGTGGGCCCTAAAGGGGCACACCTGTTCTGCATTTTCCCCTCATTATTAATCTTTAAGAGTGCTTCCAAGGCCTGTTTTCCCCGAGTCCAGTCATTGATGTCACCTCTGCACTGGTCCCGCTGTGTTCCTGCCTCTCCGATTGTCCCTTGGTGATCCCATCTTTTTGTTTTGGACCTTACCCCTTTGTATAATAAACCTTTGTGTCACTCCTCAACCCACCTTGGAATCCTTCCAAGCACACACCTGACACCTACAACTAGTATGTGTTGGCAATCTAGTAGTGGCATTCTGGACCCGTTGTATATTTGTAATAGATTTCTTAGGTAGGCCAGCCAACAGTGCATTACAGTAATCTGTTCTACTTGAAACAAAAGCATGTATTAGTTTTTCACAGTCAGCAAATGACAGCATACCCTAGACTTTGGCGATATCGTGGAGGTGATAGTATGCGGTTTTGCAGACGTTGCTTATTGGCTTTTAAAGCTAAGATGGCCACCAAAAAGGACTCCCAGATTCCTGACTTGTTTGGCCTTCAGAGACATTGATTCGAAATACACGAGGATTTTCTTCCTCTGTATTTCATTCCCAGTAACAAGTATCTCTGTTTTTTCCTTATTCAGTTGTAAAAAGTTTTTAGACATCCAAGAGTTTGTCATTAATGCATTTAACTAAGGAGCAGATAGACCCATGAGCATCAGGAGCTAAGGACAGATATAACTGTGTGTCATCTGCATACTGATGGAAGCTGATTTTATATTTATTATACTTGACAGTGGTAGCATGTATAGATTGAATAATATAGGGCCTAAAATTGAGCCTTGGAGAATTCTGCATGTGATAGTGTGATGCTTTGAGACATAGGAACCAAGTGCAACACAATCATGCCCACTTAGATAAGATCTGAACCAATCTAAGACTGTACCAGAGGCCAACCCATGGATGTAGTCTGTTCAGCAGAATTGCGTGGTTTACTGTATCAAAGGCAGAACTGAGATCTGGAATAGAGGGGTTATCCAAGTCTCTGTTTAACCTCAAATCATTCAGCACTTTGAGAAGAGCCGTTTCTGTGCTATGGTGTGCCAGAAACACCTCATTGGGGTTATGTGTTGAGATAATCAACTGAACAGACACAACTTTCTCAATTACTTTACCAAGAAATGGAAGATCAGATATTGGCCTATAGTTACTAAGCACTGAACTATCAAGATTAAATTTCTTCAGTAAAGGCCTGACAACAGTGGTTTTGAGACATTGTGGAAAAATTCCTTCTTTTAGAGAAAGATCAATAATATTCAGAACATCTACTAACAATGAGCTTAGAACTTGTTTAAAAAAACTTTGTGGGAAGAGAATCAAGAATGCAGTTCAAGGAGGTCAAAAGAAATGACTGTTCTGAGAGTTATTGTCAAGAGAAAACACAGACTATGTTAAGTGATACAGTGTGGTGAATTAACATCCAGGTTTTGGGGACTCACTGTGTTTTCACTTATAACTCAGTTTGTCATTAAAGAAGGCTGCAAAGTCATTGCATTTATCAACTAAGAAGCTCAGATGAGATAGAAGAATGGGGTTAATCAAGCCGCTGAGTGGTTAGCACGTCTGCCTCATAGTGAAAAGGTTCTGGGTTCGGGCCTCGCTGCCAACAGGGGCCTTTCTGTGCGGAGTTTGTATGTTCTCCCTGTGCCTGCATGGGTTTCCTCCCACATTCCAAAGACATGCAGGATAGGTCAATTGGCTACTCTAAATTACCCATAGGTGTGCCTGTGAGTGTGTGTGGATGTTCGGCTGTGTTGGCCCTGCAGTGGATTGGCGATCTGCCCAGGGTGGACCCTGCCTTTTGCCCGAAGTCGGCTGGGATTGGCTCCAGCTTCCCCACAACCCTTACGGCTAAGCGGCTTAAGAAGATAGATGAATGGGTTAATCAAGCCTTACCTCAGATTTTCTTAATGAGATTGTGGATCTTTCACATATTTTAAATTTTGAATAGGTTTTAATAGCTGGTGATTTTAACATTCATATCCATGGACACAAGCAAAAAGCATTGAAGTTATGAGAATACTTGACTCAGTATGTGTCTGGTCCTGCTCATAAAATTGGTCATACCCTGGACTTAGTGATATCCCATTTCAACATCAAAGTTAGTCAAATAGCAGATGGTGTGGTTTCTGACCATTATTAGGTCTTGAGTTGTTAGTGTACACCAGGACCATGAAAGATAAAAGTAATGTTATTAGACACGATCTTACAGGTGATTTGGTTGACAAATTTAGTGACCTCATGCTTTCTCTTCCTCCTCTGGAACTCACGGGTGAGGGTACTAGGAAACACATAGCATACACTCACACAGCACTAGCAGACACATGCACACAAATCACACCTAGCAAGGCAGAAACTGGTTCTTTGAGCAGCTCAACCCTTTTAAGACCCAAAGGGGAGGGAGACTCATCTATAACCAGAAATGCCTGTCTGGTGTTCTCTGGCCTAACACAGCATGGACGAGGCAGAGCAGAGCAGAGCACAGGAACCTAGAACAGGGGAAGGCTTGTGCATCCTTAAGCATGGAGTGTCCATAGATCAGGGTACCCCTACCTCCATAGGTTGGATCACTCTTGGCTACCCACATATAGTAATACCAACCACAGAGAGGCAAGCATACTATAGCAAGACCTAAGCGTCTGAGGGAGCTAGAAGCTGGCTCAGAATGCTTCATAAGGCAGTATGATTGAGCAGGACCCACCAGGCA
>JAACJT020000095.1:11623130-11653826 GCA_009936485.2 Gymnarchus niloticus | reverse complement strand
GAGTTTTTCCTTGCCACTGTCGCCTTTGGCTTACTCTCTGGGGACTGTGGGCCTGGGACTATGTAAAGCACTTTGTGTCAGTGCTTCTTGTTAAAGGCGCTATATAAATAAAATTGAATTGATTTAATCATAAATAATAATCATTTATAAGAATGTCTTTTCATAGAACAACTTTATTTGTCTTGCCCAACAATTTAGAGAGAAAAAATTCAAAGCACAGGCAGAATGAAACAGATGGAAAAGTAGATGGAAAAGACTGACGAAGTGTCTCTCAGCCTCTCATTTGCAACCTCTGTGCTGGGGTAGCTGAGCATGATGGGAAGGAAAGACATTAAGCATGACTGAATGTTCTGGGCTGGAGAATGTCAGTGTGGGCCCAAGGCAGTCTAGTCCACACGTCTGTGTGATAGCTTTCTATAAAGCTCTTACTGTGACCTCGCTTATACAGAGAACATACAACTCAGCATACCACAGTTTCCCAAAATACATATCTTTAATCTTAAAGGTCTCTTTTTGCCAACCTTCCCCTCACCCTCACACTTTTTTCTCCATCATCGCACCTGCGATTCAGATTCTTTTGTGTGTCTGATGCACTGATGTAGCAGCAGTTCGAGTGCAGTGTATAAAAGCCCCAAGGGTTTGCAGTAAGACTCAGTGTATTGTCACATTAGAGGAGACATAAATCCCATTGGCTGCCTCTGGGGAGTCCCATCATTTCATTAGCTTTTCTACCTCCCTGTCCAAACTGGCTGCTGGTCTCTTCTTATACCCATCCTCCCTCTCCTCTCTCCCTAAATGTCTCAGCCTTACACGTACAAGCGATGAACTCACCTTTCTGAGGAACAATACACCATGAGGTCTATTTTGGTCATGGTGAATTGAATCCATTACCTCCTGACACAGCAAGACACAATATTTCACATCCATTTCAGTCCTGTTTTATAATTAAAAACTTCCATAAACCAAAACCCCAAACTTGATGTTAATGGCACTATGTGTTTTACATATATAGTGTTAATCTTTTTAAGATTGATGTGAGGTTCTGATATTAGCCCTGATCAGGTTACTTCTTCAAGTGCCCATCTGATAAATGATTCTACAATCATTTGATAATAAATGAAGACAAATTTAATTAAAAGACTTGAGTAGATTAAGTGAAATGATTAAATGGTGTAGTGTGGTGCCTCACTGGTTATCACAGTGGCTTCTCGCCTCCAGGGTTTTCCTTATATTCCTGCCCAGGCTCTGTGTGTGTGTATGGGAGGGGGGTTTACATGTTGAATCCATGCTCATGTGCAGTTCTTCTTGGACCACCGACTTCATCCCAGAATCCAAAGACACACACTTAGGTATGTAGGCTGGTTTCTCTAAACTACCCATTGTATATGGAGGTCTGAGTAAAACTGGAATTGGTCCAGTATTCCGGAGTCAGCATTTGGAATTCCATATATGTGTGAATGTTTTAACTCAACACTAAACATAAATCCACTCCATATGCTAAAGACAGTCACGTTTTTAGAATAAAAGTGTGGATAGTCCTAATATTGTAAGCAACTTTTATTCCATTATACATGGTTGTTGTTCAGTAGGTATGGGCTTACATGAATTTAAAAAGTCAGATTTACTGTTGACATTAATTTGCATGCTTATCATCGTTTTTTTTTCTAGTTCACATCAAGTTGATATAGCTCTTCCACTACTTGAAGTGATGTTAAAAACGATCACTGGTGATTCCGCCAACTGATATGAAAAGACAAAAATGTGTAGCACACACTTTCTTTAATTTAGTCAATGGATCCTGTAGATCCAGCTAATCCAAATCTACCAAAGATTAAATAGGCAATAAACCTCACTTAGCTTGGCCGAATTGCCATTGATAATGTCCATGGTCAATTAGGATCAATTAGAGACCAGCAGATGTCGAAAAAGTGCCTGACCAGAGGGCTAAAGAAACAATCAAATTTCATTAACCAAAATAATGCAATTAGACTGGACAGATAACTTGCTGCCATGAGCCATAGCTTTTAAAGTCTGCAAGTTAGGGGATGACCAGAGTCAAATCAAAAAGAAAAGGACCAGAGAGTGAGCACAGACAAAAACATCGAAAAGCTGAAGACCCAGATCTGGACTAAGCTGAAGAGAGAAAAGCAGCAACAAAGAGATCTATCAGTTCATCCAACTTCCATCTAGTTACCCAATACAAAGCCACGGGCAACAAAGAGATGAGGTTGCTAAATAAAGACTTCAATCTGCAGGACATGACGGCGATGTATCTGACCACACTGGCCACTCTTGTGGTGATCCTAGTGGCATCTTACCAGACGGGTAGTGCCCCAGGTGCAAGCCTGCCCAACCATATGCCACTGGACCCCAAAGGAAACCTGCAGCTCTCCTGGAACGTGAGCTATGCAAAACAGGAACTCTACCTGAAGTTGAAAGTGAGCCACCTGCACTATGGAGTCGTCCTCGGCATGTCCAATAGAGGGGAGATCTTTAATGCAGATTTGGTCGTGCTCTGGAATGATGGCTACAAATCATACTTTGGGGTAAGGGCTGGACAGACTTCTATTATTCTTGCTGAGAATGATACTATAAATAACTACTTCCAAAAATTTAGCTTAAGGAGGCTTCCTAAACATTGGTTCTCCAGAAAAATTCATAATTAGGGTAAACTGTTAAATTTGCAAAGAATCTTACATATTAAACCAGATCTGCCAGAAGCCATCTCAGGACAAAATGGGATGTGTTTTTAGATTATATTACTTATTTTCTGGCACATATAGCGTTAGAACGCTTAAAGGCTGATGTAGAGTCTGCAGACTCATGGAATACTGGGCTTTTCTCAAGGATTTCATTGTTGCTTTTTTAAATATAAGTTTCCTCATTGAGAAATTTAAGTTCTTGGTTTACCAGCTTTTAAAATGTACAGTGAAAACCATACATATTACAAAGTCATTATATAACTCTACAGCCCAAATTCTGAAGTTAAATAAGCATTCAGTTATACCTAAGGCAAACTAATTCAAAAGCAGGAAACTTGTTTTATGTTATGAAAAGATCTAAAATGACATCTAAATGACTGTTGCCTTTCAGATATTTCTATAATTGAAAAATACTCATGTAACTTCAGTGTCTCTCTTTCGATTTGAGAATTTCTGACATAAGTAAATCAAAATGATAGTGTTTATGCCTTTGATGAACAGGATGGCTTTCCCCTTTTCACTACTCTCTGTTCATTGCTTAAGACGAAGTGCTTGCTGGTCAGTTTGTCACTTCATATTACTTGTAGTCACAGTGAATAGCTGTGAATTCTTCATTATTTTATACTGTAATGATTATTCATTCCTTTAACTTGAAAACAAATGTAAGAAACCAGTTAATGCTCTTGACTTCAACAACTTTCTACACGTTATATCAGTAATGGAACAAATGCCATTATTGATTAGTAGTTTGGGATACGCCCACCCACCACAGGTTTTGAAGCCTCATTTAGTGCCAGCATTGATTGATTATTTCCAGAAACTCTGGCCCATTACAGGGTTTGAAGCCTCATTTGTCCCCATAACTAGATTACCTCCTCTTCTTAATTTTGGTCATCTCATTTTGACTTATGGAACATCAAAAGACAACAGAATCATTCCCATCAGGAATGCATTTGATTACACTGCATTTATAGGCTTGAAATGGTCATCATAGTCAGACGCCCAGAAATGCAGATCAAGTGGCTGATGAATTTACTATGGCCGTGCAGAAACCTTCTGAGGAGCAGATGCTAAAAGGTAATACAGCAGCACCCAGTACTTTTAACGGTGTCACACAAGCTCATATCCTCTAAACTGAGATTAATAAAGCTGCAAATCTTGAATTATCAATGTGATTCAAGAAATGAGCAACCGGGTGGTGGGGGATGTTCAATAATAGTGGGTGGAGGGGCCACGATTCAGTGACTTGTGCAAAAAGGACAGGTGCATGCCCCCCAGCCCCCCTCTCTGTACCTGCCTAAAGTTCACCGTGCAGAAGAAACACTCAGTCATGATCAGTCTGTGTTCAAATTAAAGGACAACCAAACACTACAAACTGGATAATACATCAGCCTCACTATAACGTCAAGCACACAAAAACATTGATGCCTACAGACAACACAGATACCTTCATTGACAAAGATTTCTTTAAATTAAATCCTCACTATAAACAGAAATCTAAATTGATTAGTTAATTGTTAGGAATGACAGCAAATTAAATGAAGAGGTATCTTACGTGAAAGGCATTACTTTCGATTAACATTACTCGACGGTGCACTGGTTGTTAATCTGAGGAAGCAGTTATTATATTTGGGTATACATTTTACCAGCAATAGATCATGCTATTAAAAGTATTTTTCAGGCTATAAATTTATTCATTACTTCTAAATTATTTTATGGATTATTCCAATCATATTTTGAATTATCTAAAAGATTTTTTGAAATAGTGTATGTGGGGCTGGTTATTTGAATGAATATGAATCCTTAAAAACCTTAATATAAAAATGAATGAAAATGATTTAATGTATACACTTATAAAAGTGTAAACGGTAAAGTCTGGAGTACCATCCTGTGACAAAAAGATTATATGATTGATTTTTTTTTTTTGCAAAAAAGCATGAATCCTATAAAAATGACCAAAGAACAGTAGTGCAGGCCTGAATTTAAATTTATTTTGACAGTACAAAGATTTCTCATTTTCACAATTTTGATTGAGTCACCATTTAAAGTTCCATTAAAATGGCATCTGAGCTGAATGCAGAGATATTTGAATTTCTAAGCTAATTACATGTGCGATATATATACATATATATATACACATAAGCATGCATACAGAAAGCATTTAATGTTTAATTTAAAATGTTCAGGTCTAAGAGTCTGAAACCATCTATTCATATTCTAACTGCTTTGCCTGGTCGGGGTTGTGGGGGGGGGCTAATTTTAACATCAATTTTAAATCTTAAATGTTCTTACATGTATGCTTTTAATTTTCTTGTGTTTTCTATTGCTGTCTCTGTAGAGTACTATGAATTGCCTCTTTATATTGAATGTGTTGTATAAATAAACTTGCCTTGGAGCCTATCCCAGGCAGTATATGGTACAAGGCTGGGATACACCCCTGGACAGGATGCCAGTCCATCACAGGACATAAGGATGGGGTACACCCCTGGACAGGATGCCAGTCCATCACAGGACATAAGGCTGGGGTACACCCCTGGACAGGATGCCAGTCCATCACAGGGCATAAGGATGGGGTACACCCCTGGACAGGATGCCAGTCCATCACAGGACATAAGGCTGGGGTACACCCCTGGACAGGATGCCAGTCCATCACAGGGCATAAGGATGGGGTACACCCCTGGACAGGATGTCAGTCCATCACAGGGCATGAGCACGCACATACTCACATATAATCATACGCAACAAGGAATTTAAAGGTAACAGTTAGCCTAAGTGAATGTCATTGGATTGGAGAACCCAGAGGACACCCACACAACATGGAGAGAACATGCAGGATGCACATGCACAGAGTACAGGTGATTCAAGCCCCCACCCATGGAGGTGTGAGGCAACAGTGCTATCCACTGAGCCACCAAAAACAGGTTTATTTAAATGTGTTAACAAGTACGTATGCATAAAACAATATAATTTTTGAAAAAATTAAAAATCAAAACCGTGTTGACTGCATAAAGATTGGCTTTTGGCTTCCACATAAATGTCAAAATTATTCATAAATGTTTAGCTATCATCTGAAATATAACATGAAATATGAAAAAATATTAGACAGTTAATGCAAAAAAATTCTGAATTTTAAAGGGCTGAATAGACTTTCAATAGGAATTGCATAGTTCAAATTTTACAAAAAACTCATTCCGCTTTCACAAATATCTAAAACCTAAAAACAATTTTAAAATGAGAAATAAAACAAGACCAACAAAAAATTTTTAATTTTAATATTTGAACCCATATATCCCAATGTATTGCAATCCTTAGAACCATATGGAGAAAATGTGACAAATTGCATGGGCAGAGCTGGTTGCCATTATTCAGATATGTTCCTGTTGCATCGTGACTTATTTTCCTATCCAGATTGACAACACCAGCTATATTTATACCATTCAGCACAGACACTCTCTGCATGGATTCTATTTCAGAGAACAAAGCAGATGAACCCTGCCGTGATTGTGCTGTCAAGAACAACTCACCTCACCCACACTTTATGTTGAAGTTTTCACTGCTCCAAGTCCATGCTAACTCTGTAAGAACTGGGGAAAAGTGAGGCATCACAGCAGCGAGCCAAACTAAGTTTTTATAACAAAATTTTAGTTATGCATAAAAGGGCTACTTCTCTACCTGAGTTTAATTCATAAACGGTTTCTTTGAAATTAATTTCAAACAGGGCTGATCATTACCCTCCTTTTAACCAGAGGAAATAAGCATTTTATTCTATGGTGGAATACAAAATTGGAGCTAATTCATTTCGACAAACGGTCTCCTCAGTTATTCTGGTGGCGTCAAGAGTGGCTTTACAGTCTGAACACATTGACCTGAACTATTAGTATAAGAGACTAGAAAAATGTGTGTAATTACATCTAGAATTTTGTGTATGATGATCAGATGAGACAGGCCCAGCTGTTACTCTCAATCTTGAAATTACCCAGCTGAGAGAGACACTCTGCTGGCTTTCTGTGTATATAGTTCATTTATCACTAAACTACAGATTTAAAATAAGCAGGAAGCCTGAGTAGTGTGCATGATTAGAGTGTTAGTATCTCACTGAAGGTTTCCACAGGTAGGCCGGCGCTTTTTATCGCCATTTAACTTAATTGTTCTTGAATAGCCGTAATGTTTTTGCAATCTGATCTCGATAAGATTGCCATAGCAAGTGTACTTAAATTCAACATGATCACAGATGCATGCATGCCTTTGAAGGATGCCTGGAGTGACAGCAACGGTCATGTGACCCTGGACACTCAACAGGACTACCAACTACTAGAGGTACAAGACATGCAGGATGGATTTTACCTGCTGTTCAGGAGGCCTTTCAGCACATGCGACTCTAGGGACTATGTCATCGAGGTACACCATTTTTCTCATGGCAATACACTGAATGGCACCTTTTTCCCTCACCATTTTTTCTATTATCATTTTCACGATAATAGATCATTTTCACGATCATGAGCATCATCGCAGCAGATTATTTGCATACTTCAAAACTTTATATTCAAAACTGGCACACCTTATTATATTTACATTTATTTACATATATATTTATATTTACATTTTATCCATTTTCAAGCCAACAGAGCAATTAAACTCATGTAAGTTGCTCAACTTCTCAGCCAGTTTTGTTCTTCTCTAAACTCTCCGAGCTACAACCCTATACTTAGCATGTGCTTCATACCACAGCAACATGCTACATACAGCCCAGACCCAAGGACCGAAAAGCTCTCTTGTGTGTATTGCATAGGACGGCACGGTTCATCTCATCTATGGCTTACTGGAGGAGCCGCTCACCTCACTGCAGCAGCTGAACCTCTCTCTCATCCGCCCGGGAGTGCAGCGTGTTCTTCTCCTTCAGCCAAACAACCCCACCCCACCGTTGCCTCGAGACGTCCGCACTCTGGAGATCCTGGCACCTGGCGTCACCATCCCTGAACAGGAGACCACATACTGGTGCCATATCTACCAGCTGCCCCCTGACATGCCCAAGAACCACATTGTTATGGTAGCCCTGTATTCCATTCCAAGCATACATTGTTCTTAAATCATTTCCTACTCTGTATAATGGTCACATGCCCATGAGGGTGGGGGGTCAGTTGACATTGGAAACCCAGAGGTTTTTTTTTCTCCGTGCTGAGGAACTTTTGGTTCCTCTCCTCCATTGTCTTCTGGCCTTTTCCTTTTTCATCAATGTACATTGTAATTACCACACATGCCTGTTAAATGCCTTGGGGCAACCATGTTGTGGAAGGCACTATAAATTGAATTGAATTATTTTGCATTACCGTATTCTTTTCATCTTAGGTTCTTCAGATTCAGAGATGATGTTGCACACCTCGTTTTTCCTTTATTGGGAAAGTGGAAGTGTCTTTCAGTAAAAGGCTTCATTGCATCGAAGGAGATACAAAAAAGGGGCAAAAGGTTAAATAATAACAAGTGAGTTCTCTATTCTCAGTATGAGTCGGTGATAACCCCTGGTAACGAGGCCATCGTCCACCACATGGAGGTCTTCGAATGTGCCCCTCAGCTGGAGAACGTACCCCAGTACAGCGGCGCCTGTGACTCTAAGATGAAACCCAGGAAACTCAACTACTGCCGACACGTCCTTGCAGCCTGGGCTATGGGGGCAGAGGTAACTAGAAAAAGCTGTATAGAAGGCAATCAGTGCAGTGGTCAAGGAACATGAAGTTATGACCAAGACTGTTGTACCAGTAAGCAGGGCACTTAACCACCATCGATAAAAATATCTCACTGCATTAAAAGGCAGCAATCACTTTTTACAAAAGTGCTGCTAAGTGACCAAAATAACACAAAATAACAGTGGCTTACAAAGCTCAGTCCAGCCCCTTAAACTTTCAGTGCCAAAGTTCCAGCAAAACCATGATAAGCTTCAGGATGTGTAAATGCAATGCTTTATGAATATTCATGGATGCTTTTATCAGTATGGATGTATTTGAACATACTAAACATGTTTCTTTACCTCAATACAAATTCATAAAGTAAACAGGGTTGCACCTTTAATTCTGATTCCCTCGTGGGAGGAATGGACATTCTCGAGGTGTGTCTTCATTTTCTTTATGAAAAATTGACAGGTGATTAAAAAAATACAACTGGCAAGAAGATGACCCGAGTAAGAAAATAAATGAAATCTGATGGTAGGAAGTAGTGTCAGAGGAAATTGAGGTTGCTCTTCTATGAAGACGAACTCAGTCAACCACAATCTTTACTTTACAGGCATTTTTAAAAAACAGAGAAATAACAAAAAAAAGTAGATATTTAGAGAAAGTTAGAAATTAAATAAGATTTAAAAGCATGGAGTTTTAAATTAAAAAAAAATTTAAAAGTAAATACAGAAAAAAGTAAACAAACACAAATAACTCATCATCAGAAGTTCTTAAATGCAGTGGTGAAGAAATGCGTTTTCAGCCTAGTTTTAAAAGTACTAAGACAAGCAGTAGCTCTCAGGTTTTCAGGGAGAGAGTTCCAGAGTTTGGGAACATAGTAACTAAAAGCTGCCTCCTCCCTCCTCAGCCAGATATTGGAAATGACCAATAAATTTCTGTTGATCTAAGTGAGCTACCTTGGTCATACCTTATAATCATGTCACTGAGGTAGGGTGGGGCAAAACCATGTAAACATTTTAAAACTAATAAAAGGACTTTAAAATCAATCCTAAAAGACACTGGAAGCCAATGAAAGGCTTTAAGAATAGGTGAAATATAATCCCCACGACTAGTACGTGTTAGCACTCTAGCAGCAGCATTCTGAACTTGTAAATTCGTAACAGATTTCTTAGGTAGGCCAGCCGACAGTGCATTGCAGTAATCTGATCTATTTGAAACATAAACATGTATTAGTTTTTCACAGTCAACAAATGACAACATACCCCAGACTTTGGTGATATTATGGAGGTGATAATATGCAGTTTTGCAGATGTTGCTTATATGGCTATTAAAGTTAAGATTACCTTCAAAAAGGACTCCCGGGTTCCTAACTTGTTTGGTCTTCAGAGACATTGATTCTAAGTACACCAGTATTTCTTTCCTCTATATTTCATTCCCAAAAACAAGCATCTCTGTTTTTTTCCTTATTCAGTTGTAAAAAGTTTTGAGACATCTAAGAGTTTCATCAATGCATTTAACCAACGAGCAGATAGACCCATAAGCATCAGGAGCTAAGGACAGATATAACTGTGTGTCATCTGCATACTGCTGGAAGCTGATTTCATACTTATTTATTATACTTGACAGCGGCAGCATGTGTAGATTGAATAATATAGGGCCTAAAATTGAGCCTTGGGGAACTCCACATATGATAGTTTGACGCTTTGAGACATGGGGACCAAGTGCAACACAATATTCATGTCCACTTAAATAAGATCTGAACCAATCTGAGACTGTACCAGAGAGGCCAACCCATGAATGCAGCCTGTTCAGCAGAATCTCATGGTCTACTGTATCAAAGGCAGCACTGAGATCTAGAAGGACAAGAATAGAGGGGTTACCTAAGTTTCTGTTTAACCTCAAATAATTTAGCACTTTGAGAAGAGCCGTTTCCATAGTATAGCATGCCCGAAAGCCAGACTGAAACATCTCACAGAGGTTATTAGTGTTAAGATAATCAATCAACTGAACAGACACAATTTTCTCAATTATTTTACCAACAAATGGAAGATTAGATATTGGCCTATAGTTGCTGAACCATCAAGGTTACTTTTCTTCAATAAAGGCCTGTCAACAGCGGTTTTGAGCCAATGTGGAAGAATTCCTTCTCTTAGAGAAAGATTGATAATATTCAGAACATCTACTAACACTGAGCTTAGAACTTGTTTAAAAAAACTTTGTGGGAAGAGGATCAAGAATGCAGCTCAAGGTGTTCAAAAGAAATATGACTGTTCAGAGAGTTAATGTCAACAAGAGAAAACATGGACAGACTACTTTGAGTGATACAGTGTGGTGAATTAACATCCAGGTTTTGGGGACAAGTATTCACTGTGTTTTCTCTTGTAGCTCTGATTTTGTCACTAAAGAAGGCTGCAAATTATTTGCATTTATCAACTGTAAGGAGCTCAGATAAGATGGGTGGAGTGGGGTTAATCAGTCTATCAATAGTGGTAAAAAGGAATTTGGGGTTTTCTTTGTTATTTTATATCAGATTAGAAAAGTGCTTTCTGGCACGCTTCAGTTCACTGCTTAATGTTTTCAAACATTTTTTGTAAACATTGTAATGAGCCATTAGCTTTGTGTGCTTCCATTTCCTTTCTGCACGTCTGCAATCTTTTCTGAGTTTTAAAATTGTACTTGTATTCCTCCATGGGACTCTCACTCTATCTGACATAGCCTTAGTTTTCAGAGCGGCAATAATATTCATACGATCAGTGATTCCTGATTTCAAACTCTCCACAACTGCATCACAGGATTGTGTGAGTTCCAGAGGAGGAAGAAAAAGCATGAGGTCACTAAATTCATCAACCAAATCAGGTGTAAGATAGCATTTAGTAACCTTCCTTTTATCATTCAAGCTTGTGGTGTACAGTGACAACTCAAAGAAGCCACAATAATGGTCAGAAACCATAACATCTGCTATTTGAATAACCTTGATGTCTAAACGATGGGATATCACTAAGTCCAGGGTATGACTGACTGTATGAGTGGGACCAGACACAAACAAACAAAAGACCTTTGGAGAAAATAAACCAGCAAACAAGTCAGAATGCATGAAGTACCTGAAAGACATGATGATAAGGCCTATCTTGAGCAATTTCATGTTCGAAAGGAGCCTATTTTTAACAAAAACCATGCCAGGATGTACAAGGCAGAGGCGTCTTGATGGATGAGGATCACAGCCAAGACCTGGTACTGAACAGGAGGAATCCTGTTGGATTACCAAAGAGCTAAATAAATGTAAATCGTGTTTTGCTGGGTGGTAAACAGAGCTGGAGAGATGAGATTAGGTGGAAAACACTGAAGCCTTTTTTCAGTAGTTCTTGTATTTATATTTGTTAAAAAATCT
The DNA here is from genome assembly GCA_009936485.2 of Gymnarchus niloticus. Lineage (NCBI taxonomy): Eukaryota > Metazoa > Chordata > Actinopteri > Osteoglossiformes > Gymnarchidae > Gymnarchus > Gymnarchus niloticus. The sequence continues at coordinate 11,642,070 of JAACJT020000095.1, read as the reverse complement.
TGGTATTACAAAACTGTGGATAGTATGGAGGTGGATGGAGAACAGTTACATAAACCTTCCCTATCAGCGAGGAGTTCCAGATTCATGGGCTGGACTGAATCTGTAAATATTACTTATTATTGTCAGTATCATAATACTAACTATTCAAAAGTCAAACTTTGAAACTTAACAGTACGTTTTTGTCAGAGCTCTGGACATTTTGGGCAAGAACAAAATCATCTGCTAAGTTCTGGGAACTTGGAGTCTTTTTGGAATCATGGTAGAGTTCTGAAAAACAAAATCAATAGAATCCTCTGAGGCTCCAAGAATGTCTCAAGGGTACTAACCTTCTGTTGAGGGAGGATTAAAATGACATGAATAAAGGGAATAAAGGGTGGCTTCATCTGCTCTACACAGATCACTGTATATACTTTACATGCAAAAATCTATGCAAACCATTAGAATCATGCGGCTAATTTTGAAACATAGACACATGCACAGCTGGAGTTTTGCGCTACATTTTCAAGCATGTTCACTTTCCCAAGTATTTGTCGACACTCTTTTGAATTATAGTGAATGATTCATTCATTCTCATGCTCGGAATGTCATCTTGTTAAGAAAACCTCTATCTGCAGGCATTCTACTATCCTAGTGATGCTGGTCTTTCTCTTGGGGGTCCAGGATCCTCCAGATTCCTACGTTTAGAGGTGCACTATCACAACCCCCTTCATATCACAGGTATGGAAAATCTGCATTCCTGACTGACTTGCTCTGATCCTTGACCCTTTCACTTCAGATCCCCACCCATCTCCCTCTCTCCATGGTATTATTCCACAGATCGTCAGGATTCCTCTGGGATCCGCCTGTACTACACTCCAACTCTGAGAAAGTATGATGCTGGAATCATGGAGCTGGGACTGGTCTACACCCCTGTGATGGCTATTCCCCCAGGCATGCAGGATTTCCAGCTGACAGGATACTGTACCGCCAAATGCACGGAGACAGTGAGTGCCACTGACAGAAAGTTTCCATGGCCAAAGTATCACCCAAACCCTTACAGTCCAAAAGAAAGGCCAAGACACAACATCATTCTTACACAAGCCTACTGGGCACAGTCTACCACCATCCCCCAGGATTTAACCATTGCTCCATGTCCCACCCCCAGGCTTTGCCACCAAGAGGGATAAACATCTTTGCCTCTCAGCTGCACACTCACCTGGCAGGTTATAGTGTGAGGACTGTGCTGGTGAGAGGGGGCCAGGAGGTGGAAATTGTACAAGAGGACAAACATTTCAGCACACATTACCAGGTAAAGACACAGTAATGCATGTTGTCAACATGCTGACAGTAGCATCCTGTACTCCCACAAAATATGTAGATTCAAGCCACCAAGTTCTGAAATTGCATAAATATGCATGGTACAACTAATCTTATTGGCTTACTTGAACTCCTTTTTCCAAGAACTGAAATTTAAGAGGAAATTACAGACACCTTCCAATCACTTATCCTGAGCAGAATCACAGGGGGCCTGAAGTCAATCCCAGGCAGCATAGGACACAAGGCTAGTGCACACCCTGCCAGTCTATCACAGGGGATACACATACTTGCACTCAAACACTTTGGGCAATGTATACAGATGCCAGTTAGGTCACACACAGAGCAGAAGTGGGATTTGAACCCTAACTATGAAGGTGTGAGGCAATAGCACTACCCACTACACCACTCAGGCTAACAAAAAACTTCAAAAAAAAAAAATAGTGTTCTGCTGGTGGTTAACACAAGAAAGAGAATTCTGATCATGCCCACATATGGTCTCAATCTAAAAATGAATTTCATTAAGAATAAAATAAACCACAAGGAGACGTTTCCCACCTGTTGTACTTAAGAGCAAAAGGTTACAATAATGTATTTACTTTCATCCCCCAGATCATCCGGACATTAAAGAAGATGGTAAATGTGTTACCTGTAAGTATTTGTTCTTGACTAAACTACAACACATGACACTGACAGAAAAAGGTGTACCACTGAAAAACAGAAGCTAAAAATATTGTATGATAATTTGTGTCAATTTCAGAAAACGATCAAAGCTACTGTGCCTTTTACTTGAGTCTGGCCTGTCAAAATTCTACCTGTCAATCATTTTGTGCATCATGAAACAACAAAAACTTCAAAGAACCTGCCCGGCACATATTCCCCAGTAATAAGATCCTTGATATCTGTGTGTCTGTCCCACAAAGGGTGATGTCCTTCTGACGCGATGCATGTACAACACTGAAGACAGAAAAGGTGTGACGGTGGTGAGTCCTTCAGATTATCGAGTACACAAGCCTTACAGAACAAAGTGCTCAAACTCAGAGTATTATGAAGGGCAGACTGCGCCATGGGAGGTGATTCCTGTCTCCATATAGACTGAAAGGGGTCGATTTGTACACTGGTGGGGAGAAAAAGCAGGCTGACATTTCCACTCTTAACAATCCCTGACCAAAGCACATTTGTAGCAGCCTGCTCCTCACCCAGCTCTCACGGCCTTAACATACAGACGAGGGGTTGACCTCAGAGCAACCTTGAACCTGGTCTGCTTCTGAGCTGATAAATGGAAGGGACAGAAAAGTATTGAAGAGGACTGACAATAAAACTCACTGCCATATTTTTGCATTGGTGCAGGGGGATGTAAATGTTGTTCAAAATTTGAGGCAAAGAATGAAAATCAAACTAAAAGAGAAAGCACACAGCCACAACAGAGGAAATTTCTGAAGTACCCCACTGTTCACTACCAATGGTCATAACACATAGAATAGGAGGTGGAATGGGTGATGGTGGTATGACAGAGTGGAGTAGTGCAGGCGGAATGGGTGATGGTCGTAGGATACGGTGGAGGAGTGCAGGCAGAATGGGTGATGGTGGTAGGATACAGTGGAGGAGTGCAGGCAGAATGGGTGATGTGGTAGGATAGAGTGGAGGAGTGCAGGCAGAATGGGTGATGTGGTAGGATACGGTGGAGGAGTGCAGGCAGAATGGGTGATGGTGGTAGGATACGGTGGAGGAATGCAGGCGGAATGGGTGATGGTGGTAGGATACGGTGGAGGAGTGCAGGCGGAATGGGTGATGGTGGTAGGATACGGTGGAGGAGTGCATGCGGAATGGGTGATGGTGGTAGGATAGAGTGGAGGAGTGCAGACAGAATGGGTGATGGTGGTAGGATAGAGTGGAGGAGTGCAGGCGGAATAGGTGATGGTGTTAGGTAATGAGGTGGTAGCCTCATTATTTGGCACATTATTGCCATTCAAAATTCACTCAGTCCTTGCATAATCTGCCTTAACATAGGCTGAAACTGAAAACTGACTCAGTACACAGGGTTAAAAACTCAGTATCCTCATAAAAATATTCCATGAACTTTGGAAATTTCCTTTTCAATTGTAAAATAATGTGAATCCATCTATAATTCTTATAAAATTATACAAATCAACCTATCATTTACATGTTGAATAATCCTTTGATGCAAAATGTCAGGAAGTAATTTTCAGTGTTTTTCCACTTTAATAAATTGCCCCTGGAAAGTCACTGGCACAGATCCTTCTGAGAAATCTGCCTGATTCCCATAGGAGAGCTGTGCTTTTTATTCCACTCCATACACTGCAGTCGGCCCCAAAACTGAAATTGACTGTCGCTACCGTGTTTCCACGAACGATGGCTTAATCTGCTTCTACAGTTTGTTCATAGTCTATAACAAATGGTAGGTTGAGTCAAATCGAATTACTTCAAACTGTACCATGCAGACAGAGGCTTTAACCTTTCTGGACACAATGTGTGGAGTCACATTTATTGACTTAAGCAACATTATCAAGGCTCAGGATTTCCCTTCACAGGGTGGATTTGGTATTATGGAAGAGATGTGTGTGAATTATGTGCACTACTATCCTCGCACTCAACTGGAGCTGTGCAAGAGCCACGTGGACCCAGAGTTGCTGCAAAAGTACTTCTCCTTCATTAACAGGTAATCCTGCAGTGGGTAATCTCTGCCAGGTTAGCTATTTTTCAACCAGCTTGCACTATACTCCCCCTCCCAATATGGTGCCCATCCAACCATCTTGCACTCTCTCTTCCAATGCAGGACTGCGGCAGTGTGTTAGCCAGCAGAATAACATAGTTCAATAAGATACTGCAACTTTTCCGTCATGTGTGGACATGTGGTTCCCAGGTTCCAGGGGAGGGATGCCTGCAACTGTGAGCAGGCCAGTGTGACGGAGCAGTTTGCCTCCCTGACTTGGGACAGCTTCAGCAGTCAGGTGCTCAGCTCGCTCTACGACACCGCCCCCATCACCATGCACTGCAATCAGTCCACAGCTGAGCTCTTCCCTGTAAGTACTTTGGTCAAACGTACCATTTTCACCTGTGAGGCATCTGCATGGGTGTGGGTGCTACTAGTTTCTTAATGACGTGTAGTTGGCAGTGTTTAAATAAATAAATTCATACTCTAAAAGTAGGTATAATAGAATGAAGATATCCCTTTTCTCAGGGATTTGACTATGATTTTTCTTTTGATAAATGATACCATTCTTTCTCTTCATACTGGCATCGTTTGCCCAAGTTAATGATAATTTCATTTGGCTGTTGTCAGTCTAAGCAAACCGTGTTCCAGTTCAGAGCTCTTTCTGTCATGATGCATTTTCAGCTTGTGGAGACAAACATGAATGTGTTTGGAATGAATACAAATGATGGCTACCTTCAGCTGCTCTCTGTCCGTCGCACATTTCATTGCTGAGACCACTGAAGAGCAGGGAGGTAGCAGTTTCTGCCATAGGGGGTTTACCAACCTGGGCTGTGTGCATACAGCCAAACCTGGCCCTGCCCAAGGCACCGTCCACCCCCACCAACATTGTGCTTCCTTCCCCGGCAGGGAGACTGGGAGAAACAGGAGCTGCCACGCATCACAAGCATCCTCCCCAAGCCCAAGTATCCTTGTGAAATCTGCAGACGTGCCGCAGCCCACTCTGCCTCTCCTACTGTTGTCTTGCCACATGCAGTCTAAGGCTGTGGAGACTGCTCTCTGTTAACTGCAGAACCATCTCTAGCTAAAAGCATCATAGGACTGGTCACAGTTCCCAGACCCTGTAAACAATAACAGTCAGAAGCATTAATAAAGGCCAACAAACATAAATGCATTTCTATTGTGAGGTCCTTATTGTTCATTCCCATTCAAAACAATTGCTATTATATTCACATAAGCTTTAATGGAACCTGAATTTCGGTTACGAATTCAGAAGAACTACAGGGAGCTACTGAAAATATAGGAACCCCCCCCATTTAAAGTGTCTTAATAGTGTGTTAGGCTACCATGAGTTGCCAAAACAAGCTCATTGCAAAACAGCACAGATTTGATTAATTTATGAATGTCTTCTAAAGGGCCAGCAGCAACATTCTTCTATGAGAAATCCCAGAGCTTAACATTCTATCGATAAAGGTAGGAAGTGCTATTTTAGGCACCCCTCCACTGTCTTTCTGTAAAGTTTTAATTAGGTTGGAAGCGCTAATAGAGATGGTTATTATCTGCATTGTTCTCATGCTTTTACTTTATGAGGGTTACCATCCTGGAAGATTCTACTTCTGTCAAGACAGAAATGCTTCACTGTAGGATGGATGTGATTACGAAGAAGACTTCGCATTTACAGTAGTTGCATTTATCACGCTCCCTAAATGGGGTTTATTGGACTTGGCTCATACCAGGACATCACTCCCTCCATGATTACAGGGGTATTCTCTTCCACAACGAAATTAGCTGAAGATCCAGTCTCAGAGATGTTTTGACATAGCTTTTCTTCTAGTCAAACTTACAAACAACTGGGCCTGCCCATTTTCATAATGACCCAAAGCATGATGGGATGTAAATGACTCGCATAACTTGGAAGGACTGGCTTTCAATATACTTTGCACCCTTCACTTACTCAAGTGTTTCCTACCTGCTCTTACCGTGTGATATTATTCAACCTTTCTATTTCAAAATTAGAGATTCCAAAGGTTAAATATGTTCATATACATTTATATGCTTATATAAGTGCACTAAAATCATCTGAATATGAAATGTATTGCCTTAAAATTTACAGGATATGAACATGTCTACTTATGACATTGAGGAGAGATTACTGATGCTATTAGTAGTAGTAAGAACTTCCTGGTCACATTGAGCACTGATTACTACTGCTACCACTTTTACAATTTCCTGGTCACATTGAGCACTGATTACTACTGCTACCACTTTTACAATTTCCTGGTCACAGTGAGCACTGATTACTACTGCTACCACTTTTTTTAAGACTGACATACTGTCTTAACAGTCACCAATAGATGAGGATACAATACATATTGAATTGATTCCAGTGGGTCATAATTCAACAAAAATTTAAGAAAATAAATACCAAAACCCAAAATCATGTTGTACAGTAACCTAGTTGGGTCTGAAAAAAGGTTTATTCATAAAACAATTAATATTCATAATAATCAATTATTAAGAGCAGTGAACAGTAGAAGAATACACCACAATAATGCTTAGAATATCCTTCATGATATATAGATGTTTGCTTTGTATGGTTTTGGACAAGAGACTGTTGTTGTTTCTGAAGCAGAAATTATACAATTAGTATGAATATTATAAAAGAATGAAGATTTTAACAATTAATTGTGTCTAGTCTTAGTCAACCCATGTAAACACTAATCAGGTTAAGATTTCATATCTCATTTGTAAACATTAAACAGGTTTCATGTTCACGTTTATAATTAATATTACAATATTTATCATTTCACACAGTAAACTTCTTATTGATGCATAACAATTTCATTATGACTAAAACTTAGTTACTGAAAAAACTACAAGACATTCAGAGTGAACCTTCATGTCTCAAATGACATTTAATAGTAATGGGTGACGTTTGAAACATGGAAAACTTAAGCACCATTTGAGATTGTCATGTTATTTAAGTGTTTTTGCTGTTGTAAAGTAAGGTCACCAGCCCGTTAAGGTTTGAGAGATAGTGTTGAGGCTGTTTATTCAACATTTAGGATAAACAGACTGGCATATTATAAAGTGTGCCATAATGGACCATGTCAGCAACTCAGCTGTGGCTGCTCTTAAGACTATAGCGGCTGTACTAGGTGTACCTCAGCTGTCCGGTTATCAATATATCCCCTTCACGCGTTTGTTTTCTGGGTCAAAGGGTGACTTTAGATGGGCTGTAGCCTCATAGACAACACCCATTCTTTCTATAGAGAACTTCCCATCTTTAACAAAATCAGGGCTTACCTGCAAAAAGAAACAAAGAAAATATTTTACAGCTGTACCATATAAACCACATTCAAATTTCTTTTAAAGCCACATGAAATGATTTTCAATGTGTGCTCATTAAACAGCAAAATACACAAATGCAAATCTGACACTTTTCAGGGAACAATCTGTACCCTTTCGATTACGTTCCTCTCACTATAAGGCGATTATCTTGTTTTAATTGCCCCTAAATGACGATACCATAGAAGCGAGAGAGGGTGCAGTGTGCTTCGCCATAGTTATAAACCACTGAAATCAGTTCAATGCAGTCTCAGTGTCGTACAAATCAAATGATGCGAATCCCCCGCTGATGGATCACATCCTTGGTTTGTCTGATGAAATAATGACATTGAGGACCCACACAGCCTCCGGCACCCTTAAGCAGCAACAAGTCTGAAAGACTCGAATAACTCGTGGACTGGATGCAACTCTAGTGCCTTTGTGTTAGGACTTTAGTAATATAACTGGAATAAAAAAAACTTTCTTTCAGTCTACAAAATCCCCCTTTCTCTGGGAGCATCACATGACTTCAGATGTGAGGTAAGCATGCGTGTGAAGATGGACACATAACTATGTGCATTTACTGCACCTTTAATTCGCATTCTGGCCTACCTTGCGTCACCTTGACTTGCCTGACCATACTCACACCCGGTGCCAGCTTCAGGCAGACATCGCTGTCGACCTACTGAGCTTCGGATCTTTTTTTGGCGCAATATATTTTTGCTCTGAGACAAACCACGGAAGTGGAATGGTTTTATTTGGGAAAAACTGCTGTGAACTGATTGATGTAAAATGAAAAATAACAAAAAATTTAGCAATCAAGTGCATATAATTTATCTCTCTCCCTCTCTCCCTGAGTAACGGGGAGAATGAAATACTCAAATAAGTCCAGCTTCAAACACCAGGCACGAACACAACACTACATATTGGTGTTACTCATGTCTAGTACTGATTTCCTCCCAAGGCAATTTTAATGAAACGCGCATCCCTTTAGATTTCTGTGGAGCATACTGGTGATGACAGCACAGATGACAGACCAATAAGCACACAGCAAGTCTCACCATGGCTGATTCTTTCCAGTTAAGGTAGAAATTCAGGGCAGTTCAATAACCTTCACTTGTTGCTCTTTGGCGTTTATGCAAACATGACATTTTCTAAAAGTGCATTTCTGGGTTTTCCTGGTGTGTGAATTATAGCTGAATGTTGTTCCACAGGAACGTTCCTCATGTAATCTCTTTTTAATCAGCTGGAAATTCTTCAGTGATAGACACAGCCCTGGTGGAATTTCCTGGAAAGTGCCTGTCAAAAAATATACACTAGCCATACTCTCCAAAATTACGAGCTTTATGGTGGCTAGGACTGTGGAAAAAAGAGCCAGTAGACAGAGAACGCGTTTTTAAAATTAAAAAAAAAAAGAAACCTCAACCTATGCCCTCACTGAAAGGTTGTGCTACTGAAGGGATCCTTATGCAATGTAACCGGAGAGTTTCTGCACAAAGAAGCTGTACTCACCACCCTTCCGTCTGGGTGCCAGATGTAGCCGTAGCCGATGGTCTTGTCAACGGCAAAGCCAAAGTCGGACCGCCGTAGGTGGCCCACGGGCTGACCGTTCCTGAAGACTGCTTCCAGGCCAAACATGGGCACCTTCCTGCAAGACAATGGGGTTTCAGCTCTGTTACACAGATTTGCACCAGTCACAGCCATAGTGCTGCTCATGAACCACGGCCGACACGCACTCGCTGACAGTGAAGCACACGATGCGACGGTGTAGGCCACGAGCTCGCTGGGCCTCCAGCGCCTCTCGGCCCAAGAATGGGATAGAACTCTTGAGCTTGCAGGTGAAGCCTAGACCCGCTTCCAGGGGCGTATCATCGGGTCGCAGGTCGGCATGCCAGTGTCTGTATCCTGAGCAACAGAAAAAAAATGGAAAGAGTGACCTTCAAAACAGTTTTCACACAGTCAGATAAAAAAAAGACGGACTCACCATTCCAAGACATTCTCTGGGTATGTGGTTAGAAAACCATTTTTTTCTTTGGTATTATCAGACCTAATGTCTGTCTTAAGACAGCAGCTCAATTGCATTACATGAGGATGCCTGACTGGTCACTTTTGTACATTTGTGCATCTGACTTCCTTATAATACATTTATATAAATTACATTCATCATTAATTGGAGCCACCAAAATATAAAAACTGCCTACAGATGCCAAGATACGTATTATCCATTTCTTATTAGAAAGTAAAATCAAATTCTTTTATTTGAGCACTTGTTTATATCATCTGATTTGTCTGGAGTGTGGTCAGCTGAGGAACTGACTAGTTGTTGGTTTAAATAGAGTAATGTCATCCAGAATTATAGAGTAATGTCATACAGGATTATTGAGTAATATCATCCACGGTTATAGAGTAATAGAGTAATGTCATGCAGGGTAAAAACAGTAATGTTGTCCAGGGATATAGAATAATAGAGTAATGTCATCCAGGGTTATTCCTACACTCCTGAGTGATACTGAGGCTAACACTGACCACATTTGCAATGCTTCAAACACCATGCAACTCCTGAGTCCTGCTTGTTTAATTTACCAACACCGATGGCACTCCAGCCTAAATGACGGCCTCCAACAAGACACATTTCCATGTTGATTTCGACTGACCCTTCTCGATGCTCAGAGAGTCAATGGCTCGGTATCCCGCATTACAGACGCCATATTTGGCACCAGCCGCCATGACAGCCTGGTACACGGCCACACAGGACCCTCGAGGGATGTGCAGCTCCCATCCCATTTCACCGACGAATGACAGACGCATGGCGCGTACCTGGGGGCAGCGAGGGGTCAGAGAAGAAACACCATTGATCAACAAGGCCGGGCTTTATCACTAAAAGGGCTAAGCAGTAAGATCAGATCATGTATTGGACTAACTTGCTTATTTGTCATAAGCTGGGTTAACCAGTTGGATCACAAATGCAACAATCTTAATTAACAGCATTAGATGGGTAGGATCTGGGTGATTTTAAAACCTATTTATACACAGCACCAATTCTGTTAGTTTACTAACAGTTCTGGGTGGGTTTAAGTTGGCCCATATGGCTTGCAGTCCCAATACAACCAGAAAATGCAGTAGGTCCAAGGCATTGCACTGGGTGGACATTGATATATCTGAGATGCAAAACCTCAGTGAGGCTACTGTCTGGTCACAGAGCTGGCATCATCAGGGCATTTTCCCTTCTAATTCTGTTGGAGACAGGCCCACCAGACCTTAATGATGTGTTACAGCTTTGCATTGTAGATGACCAGTGACTATCGATTTCTGATCCCTCCACAATATCTCTCCTGATCTTTCTGAGCCCTAAGCTTCACGTTCAGCCAGTGAGATGGAAAGCCTGTTACAGCCCAGAAGGCCTCAGAGGAAGTGCCGTCTAGCAGGCCATCTGTCCAGCAGACGCGTGTCCAGTGGGATGCCGTGGAGTTCCTTTCAAAGCTAAGCTAATATTCACACACAAGAAAACCCCGTCCAGCAGCAGTAAAGACGGCATGACAACATACAAGGGGGTAATAAGCAGATATGACAGGAAATCAGACATGATTTGCCATTTTTCAAAATTAAATATGGATTTTTTGAAAAAAAAAAAAAAAAAAAAAAATGGTGCTCTGCATCATTACAAAAATGCCCAGTTAACTAAAGGTCCTCACTAAATATGATGCTAAATTTTAAACTAACCGCAAATGTGGTCATAAAAAAAAACTTCAGAGAAACTCATTTCAAATTTAAAAAAACGCTTTTTGGGATTTTCATTTAACAGAAATTTAAATAAAAACTACAATAGCAAGAAAATAAATCAAATTTCCCCTTACCCAGAACCAAAGAACATGAAAAAGTGTCTTAACTGTTAACTTGGGACTAACAAAGAATTCCTTGCTCACATTTGTCATATGCCAAACTCCAAACCCCCAGCAACCCAGACCAGGGTGGGCAGTGAGAAGATAGAGGGCTTGGTCCTACACAGCGTATGTACCCTGGTCTTCACGTGCATTACAATAATGAAACACATCATCTTTGCAAAGTACAAATCAAAATAAAATGCCAATGTTTTCACTGCAAAAGGCAGAGTGAAAGTAAAAATGAGGAGGGAGAGAGAGAGAGATCAAAAAGAAAAGCAGACTGAGGCAATATTATGGCTGTGAAAGCCGCCTCTGCCTTAGAGGAAACACTGTCAGGCTGACCATCTGTCCAACATAAACACAGGCACATTTGTGCCCTTGGCGGGAGCCTCTGGGCTGCTATTAGGCCCCCAGTTATACAGTCATGTCTCAAGTGGGTCACCGCTGAGCAATTCTTCATACCCAATTCTGCTCCCTGTCTAGAAACTTTTAAGTTAAAAAATAGAGTAGCTGAAAAGAATTTAAAAATAGTGTTAAGGTAAGTCTACTCTACATTTATTTCTGTTACACTGTTATAACTTCATCTTCTAGACTGGCATGTCAATTATAGATGGACAGCAAGGAAGGAATGAATAAGAGTCAATGTTATTGCGATGGCTGCTCTGTCAGCCACACAACTGATTGGATAATTCGACTACATGGTGTCATAATTTGTTTAATTTACAGTTTTGTTTGTTTTAATACTGTGCACAGTTCTAGATGAAGCGCACATATTTAGATTCTATTGCAGTATTTAATTCACAATGTATGGTTTATTTTGTTTTTGATTTGGGAATGTCTGCTTTGAGTGGACATGGAGGCTGTTAGCAAGGGTTACAGGAAATTGGGCTGCTCCACATATTAGGTCATGGGGAAAGTGGAGTTTTAGTTTTTCTTTCTTATTGTTGGATTTGTGTTGATTTATATTGAATTTGGTTGTATATATTGGGTTGTAGGTTCTATTGTATTTGTTTGGTATTTACTTTTCTGGATGAGTTAATTGTGTTAATGTTTCCCCTTTTTTGTGTCTTGGTGGAGCCCACCATTGTATTATATCACCCCTGTTGTGTCTTGTGGTGGTTGTAGTAGTTGTTTGGAGCTTGTGTTGGCCTAGGCTCATTTTAATATTTGAGCACAAGTATTTTTTGTACTTTGTAATAAAAAATATTTTTCTTTTAAAAAAACTTCTGTGTCCTCAAGCCTTGTCTGCTTGGTCCCTCACACTTATGTAACTCTCTATCCATCCACCCATGTAAGTCACTAGGTTGTTATATAAACATGTACCTGCCGGGGGTGAACAGGTAATCGGAACACCTACTACATTAATATCAAGAACCTAATAAGTATTAGGGCCACTCTTAGGCTTCACAATAACTTCAGTCTTTCTTGGAATGCTATCAAGCCCTGAAATGGACTCACTTTCCACACCTGTTATGCCACCAGTGTAATTATGACCTAATGTTTCCCAAAAGATGGCTACCTATGTTATGATGTATGCTTCACTCTAACAGTTGGCAACAGACACTGCGCTTGAAGGCTTCTGTGGGCTGTCTGCAAATGTAAACCCCTCCAGAAATGGGATAAAGGGTGAAAGATGACCATCAGACAATATTACTTTATCTAAACGCTCTGGGATCCAGGTTTTGTGTTGTCAACACCTGGTTGTTGTGTATTAGCATTGGACACAAGCATCAATGACAGCCCTGCCATAAATCAGCTCTGTGACACTCACTATGTGCAGTTTTCATTTAGACAGGGTTACAGAGGTTCTTACTCAGTTCTATGGTAATTTTTAAGCCTATATTTTATGATAAGTAACAACTATGCTATTGATTGTCTGTCTATCCCTGCTGGGGAGATCCTTGTGGCCATTTTTGCTCCACGTTCATGTAGTTTGCTCAAGTTCAAGACTGTTTTCCTTAACACATTAAACAAACAATCTTTCAACCACATGTCCTTATCAGGAGTGTATGAGGCTTGGAGCCTTTCCCAGGCAGAATAGGGAATAAGAATGGCGTACAGCCTGGACACACATGCTACCACACCATCACTGCCATGAGAGCACTTACCTGGTGTCCTGCTGCGTTCACCACCTTGTGGGTAGAAAAGGGGAAGGCCTCATTACTGAGGTCTGTGTCTAATACGTTCTGCAGCAGATCACGACTGTGGGGAGAGCAAAATTCCTCAGCACGTCAGTCTATGCCACACTCAATATTCCCCACAAAATTTCAAAGCCCATATCCAACGCTATTTTAAACATGGTGCAGAAATGTTATTACATTTTCAAGCTATAAGAAATGCTACACTTTTCGAAATTGAATTTCCGAAAGCCTAAGAAAATCTTATGGCATTTCATGCACAAGGTCATGAAAGATATGAAAACACCAAGGTATTCCGACATGAATACACATCATCCAGATAACTGATTTCTAAATAATCGTGTTCTGGTCAATGGACACAGATCTATTAAAACAACCTTTCGGGGCAGATGGGAGCGAGCGCCGGGGAGAGCAACTGCAGTGCTGCAAGAGCTTCCCCAAATGCAGCCCTCTCTCTGACTTGCTCCAGGATCTCAAGACACATGACATGAGCATATCTGCAGGTTGCACTTGTGTTATATTTGGCCTGACAGAAGCAGCTAATGCACTCTGCATTCGCAAATTGCTCTGTGCTCGCCTCCTCAGTGTAAGCAGGCTAAGTAATGGATGCTCCCAGAGAAATGCCTGTAAATGCCATGTGAGATTAATATGTACAGCTGCAGCAATGGAAATGCATCAAATCCCATGCCGACCCTCTGGGCCACGGTCGCAGGGATGCTAACTGAGCTGACAAAGCAAACATAGCAAAACAGAGCAGAGACTAGTGAGGGAAAAAGAAAATACAAACAGATACAAAGGCTGTATGGGGGGACTATTTATGTTAGTATTCTATTATGCCAATATCAAATAGAAACACAGGTTAGGTAACACACACAGGAGGGGACATTAAATATGGACATAAATTCCTGTGCAGAGCATCCACATTGTGGTGTAAAAGTGTGGCATGGTAACACAGTAAAATCAGACTATGAGAGAGCTGGGACCAATTGCAGAAATTTGGAGGGCAAGAGAGGGTGTATTTTGGAACCTTTAATGAGAACCCAATGAATTTGCTTTCAACTATATAAAGTATTATTTAACTGGCAGCCATACACTGAATAACAGGAATTTCACTGGGTTTGATTTGTTTTAACAGTGACAGAACTGAGTGAGAAATCTCATACTTGGTGAAAAAAGCACTATATATAAAACAAATATAAACGAGGGCTGTCAAAGTTGAATGCAATAATAGTGTTAATTAAGGCATTTTCTGGTTTGTCCCTTTTTACTACCCATAGTTCTTGGTTAATTGAAGCCCAGTTGCTTGTACGGTACATCTAATGACTGAAAGATGGACTAGGCGGCACCTGGTCTTATCACGTTTTATCATAAATCGTTCCTAGATGGCTTTCTCGGTAAAAGCAAAGTTTTTTGCTACTACTAACAGGATGAATTTGCTTAGCACCGAAGCACATCACCTCAAATATCCTCTAAAAGCAAAACACACTGTTGATGCTAACAATATCAGTGGTGTTAACATAAGAAGGACCCAGCAAAACATCCTGACATCAGTACCTTATGACAGCTGGTCACTCTCTGGACATATTGTACAGAAAAAGTGAGCCACTTTACCATCTGAAAATGTCAGTAGGCTTACTTGTCTTACTGACTGGCCCCGTGCCAAGAAACAGAAGAATTATGTGGGCAACTTAATTTTATTATATGATTGAGTAAAGCTATATGAAGAATAAGAAAAATTCTCCACAGTATGCCCACATTCAAAAATTATTGCAACATAATGGTTCAGCAAAAGTTAAATCAGGTGCAATGAATGTTACTGCATTATATAAAAAAAAGAAACATTTAATGAAGCTGATTCTGTCCACTTTTCTGCTTATAACATACTGCTTTAGACATTATATTTCAGCAAAGAACTAATCGAGATTAATCTCAATTAACTACACAACATCATGCGATTAATCGTAATAATTTCATTTGACAGCCCCAATATAAACACAAACTTCCACCTACCTTTTCCCAAACTAGCTTACAGACGCAGCATGCCTTCCACCTGAACAGTTAGCACATTTTAAAGTTTGTTTGACAGTCAATTATTTAATTACATGAAATGTGGGTCTGAGTTGCACCAACACCATGATACACAAGCTATTAGCCATCATTTTGGCTGTCAGTTTTGAGCTAATCAAAGACATTTTGCTTTAATCACGCACATACCAAATAAGAGATAAAATCAAAATGAACCATACTGGTTTGGTTGAATTGTCAAAGCAACAAAATAAGAAATAAAACAAACTGAGATATTTGATACAGATGATCAAACTGATTCAACTAGCTTAGGAAAAAAAGCCTATACATCCAAATAAGCCATCTAAGGGGGGGGGAAGCAGAGCACGGACTATATGGGCTGGGAAGAAAAGGACCACCTAAATTCAATGGGTCTCCACACCGCATATTTAAAACCAGAATCAACAATGAAGTAGCCAATCACGAACCCCCCAGGTGTAACGGAGGATTGGCCCAGAGTGATAGTGTTAATGAGCTGTGAAGACTGTCAGGGGCAGTGAGGCCTTCAGCTTTCCTGCCAGGGTCTGAAACACCTCAAGTTAAACGGGGTGCCTTACATCTCTCAGCACATCAAAACACCATTCACGGTCTACATGCGCAACATCTGAAAGAACAGGCCGAAATGGAGCACAAATGTACATGCAGTGATACTTGTGCACTCAAAGAGCAGCGACGGTACAGTCGAACAGGACAGGAAACATACAGCTATATGCCTTACTGACCCACGCTAAACCAACTCTCCTCTCTACTTAACATTAGGGAGTTTCAATGTGCAACGCTACCTCTTGGGCCCCTGAATGCTGAGCATGCCTATGTCTTCCGAGTGGTCCAACAGCATACAGTGGAAGCCTTGGTCTTGTAGGACAGTCTGAATGTGACTCCAGTTGTGTTGTGCCACCGCCCCACCAACAGCTAGGTAGTAGCCATGGCCTGAAAGCGGAACATGAGCCCAGTTCAGGAGAAGGAAGACTTGATCAAATAAGCACCACAAATAAGTTTTTCCACAGCAAAGAAACTGGTGCCCATGCCAAAAAATCGGATTGGGAACCAGCCCTGCGGCTTTACAGTATTTTTCACTTTTCAATAGTCGGACCATTAGTCTTAGGATACACGAATGCCACAATCTCTGCATTCATCTGACCGTCTGACCCACTTAGACTCCAAATTCATCCATCCATCTTTGAACTGGTTATCCTGGTTAGGCTCTCCAGGGGCCTGAAGCCTATCCCAGGCATCACGGCACACAAAGCTGGGATGCCAGTCCATTGAAGAACACATACATGAACACACTTATTGGGGCAATTTTAGAGATACTAATTTAAAGATACCATTTAGCCCAGCTGCATGTCTTTGGACTGCAAGAAGAAACTGGCGTGCATGGGGGAACCCGTGGTGACACAGGGAGAACATGGAAACTCTGCACACACAAAGGCAGTATTTGAACCCCCAGCCCTGTAGATGTGAGGCAACAATACGAACCACTGAGCCTTGAGACTCCAAAAAGTCAATGCCGTGCATTCCACTGGCAATAACCATAAATATATGAATGATTACCATTGCATTGTATCCAGATTATACCATGCATAGTGATGGGACAAATGAAGCTTTAAATCCTGTGTTGGGTGGGAGTATTCTGAACTAACCAATCAACGCTGGCGCTAATTGAGGCTCTGACCAGCTTTGATTGGTAGTTTAAGATATTCCCACCTGCAGGTTTTGAAGTCTCATTTGTCCCATCACTAACTGTTCAAGACACTGGTGTGCATGTTCTTATCCTCGACACCTACTTGCATATAACCACTAAAAACAGCTGTTCCCTTTCTCCCAGTAGAGGAAAACATTCACACACACAGCTTCCTGTACCTGCTCAGTCTTCTGCCTAATTGGCACCCAGTTACCATAACAACCCCTTCAAGGCAATACTGCTTCAACAGTTTAATGGCTCCATTACAAAAAAGGACTGAAAACCTGAGGCACTTAGAATAGAGCAAGGCTACTGGTTAGTGCCTACCTATATGTATACAAACTAATTAAGTCAGAGGTGACTTTATCCTAGATTACCTAATTCTCAAATTATTTTAGATTCTGTCCAGTAAATAAGTAACAGGTTACATTCTAATTATTGAATAATTCTTGGGAAAAAAAAACTGACAATGTAGCATGCGGTAATAAAGACAACAACAGATAGTGGAGCGGATAAGTACAGTTAAAGTTTTAGCAAGTCAGCGGCTAAGACCTGGGCCCTGCGGATTACTGTTCATTCCATAACTGACCTTCAAAAGTAGGTGCTAATGGTGACTGGCCAGAACCCGACTCAATGCAGCTGACTGTGAGGTCACTCTCAACTCCGCCTCTCTTATTCAGCATGCAGGTATAGACTGTGGAGCCTGGAACACACACAGCAGGGGAAGTGACCTTCTTGTGCTTTTAAGATGAAGACAAGGTCATTGCATACTCAGTATGGTGCCTCAGGTAAATAGCTCCGATTTAGTTACATAAGGATCCTATAGCACCTACTCTACAAAGCCGTCGCAGTGCCTGGAATCTCTGGGCACTATGAATGCCATAAGAACCATGTCTGGGCTCTATGAATGCCATATCCTTGTGCAATACTTATTTTGTGTAATGTTTTACTATACAATACCTACCACTGTATAACTTGGAACCACCCCTGTGTAATATTTATATTTTATTTGTGCTATATAACTCCTACTCCTGTTATATTATTATATAGTGTTACTACATATGTGCAATATTGTATATCCTAGTTCCATATTCAGGAACTATGGTTCATACATGCACTATAATTTTAAATTGCTTACATTTATATTTTTACTACTACTTTCATATTTTTACATATACTCTTACATTGCATAAGTCTTACATGTATGTGTGTGTATGTGAATGCATGAGAGTCTTGCATGTACCTTGTTTTAAAAATGTTGTATATTTTTCTTTTGTACTTTATTATTTTATTGTTTACTTTTACTCTTTATCAGAGCCCTGCTCAGGTAGCGCACCTGAATTTTGTTGTACAACACCAGTACAACAACAATAAAGGAATTCTATTCTATTCTAAGAACGTTTTAATACTGATAGCATCTTAACTGCAGAAGCAGTTAGAAAAACAGGCTCTTACTCAGGATCACTGCTCCTATACAGCAAAGCCTGCTTGCACCAAATGTTCATGTATATCACGTGCATGTCCGTAGATACATCTACATACGTGTGGGCATGTCTGTTGATCCTCACATGTCCGTAGATACATCTACATACGTGTGGGCGTGTCTGTTGATCCTCACATGTCCGTAGATACATCTACATATGAGTGGGCGTGTCTGTTGATCCTCACATGTGTGTAGATACATCTACATATGTGTGGGCGTGCCTGTTGATCCTCACATGTCCGTAGATACATCTACATATGTGTGGGCGTGCCTGTTGATCCTCACATGTCCGTAGATACATCTACACGTGTGGGCGTGTCTGTTGATCCTCACATGTCCGTAGATACATCTACACGTGTGGGCGTGTCTGTTGATCCTCACATGTCCGTAGATACA
>JAACJT020000095.1:11594735-11622879 GCA_009936485.2 Gymnarchus niloticus | reverse complement strand
GGCGTGTCTGTTGATCCTCACATGTCCGTAGATACATCTACACATGTGTGGGCGTGTCTGTTGATCCTCACATGTCCGTAGATACATCTACACATGTGTGGGCGTGTCTGTTGATCCTCACATGTCCATAGATACATCTACACATGTGTGGGCGTGTCTGTTGATCCTCACATGTCTGTAGATACATCTACATATGTGTGGGTGTCTTTGCTGGACTCACCCACAGCTTTGTTGACATCGGCAGAAAAGAGCCAGTCAGCTGCCTTCTTCGCATCTGGGCCAATCAGGAAGAACTTGCCAAAATAGGACATGTTAAAGACAGCCACTGCATTCCTGCAGGTCAGGCACTCGTCTTTGATCTGAAACAGGAGGACATGCATTCTCACAGATACCTTCACATGGGTCTAAGAACCTGCTCACTCTCCACTCTGAGGCATGCTGTCCGGGATGTTCTCATGCCATCCAATCAGGCTAACTAACTGAACAGCATAAACCCAAAACCATGTCTTACAAAAATTTTCTGAGGGTAATATGCTGAGAATGTCAGCTAGCATAGCCAGAGTGAGCACACTAATGCAGCCTCCAAGATTCCCTTTACCAACTCACCGAAGGAACTCAACCACACACGTTCGCGCGCACACACTCGCGCTCAAGAATTCTTGCTAATGACCCCTCATTCTCACTCTCATCCCTGCATGGACTGAATAATTATTCTTCACTTTAAAAATTATTACTTTGGCTCTGCTACCCTGACTGCATATGATTGTAATTGTTATATAATCTACACCTCTAAAACACTGGTATTATAAGTTATAACTAAATATATTCATATAAACAGTAGAAAGAATCCCGGCTACACAAAAAGCTACCTAAAAGGAGTGAAATTTACAAAGATATGGACACCTTTGAAAAGGAGTACATTCCTAGCTATTTTCCATCCATTTCTCCATTTTCAAACCCCACTTATCCATATGGATGCTGGGTTGTCTGGTACACCTCACACATAATGCCTGCAGTTCACAGGGCACTAAAGCTCTTGCAAATTCAATCACACCATCACACACTAAGGGCAATTCAGGGTCACCGATTTACTCAAAGTGGTTTGTGAACTGCAGGAAAAGCATGAAGAATTATGAGTGAGCAGCTGATAGCCAAAAATGCTAACAGAATACAAAGCAAAATAAGAAAAAATTATACTCTGCTGGACATTACAGGGTGTCTGTATACGTGCTTTCTTATGTTCAAAGGTCTAAGTGACACAAATGAAAGTAGCGCCAAGAACGGATCTTGATTTAGCTCAGCGCCCAGTCACTTTGCTGTCCAAAAAAAGTGCAAAATTATTAGTCATCTCCAAAAAATTCTGGTAATTCTCCACATAATATAACAAACAGATTATGCTTTATATCATCAGAGTTGTGCCATCACAGACATGAAGTGGAGGGGGGATAAAAACCAGACATGATGATCATGTGAAAAAAATCACAACTTAAGCTATTAAAATTCAGACCACTGACCTCTGCTTGGAAGCCAAAAGACAAAAAAAATATAGCTTTCATATATACAGTAACAGTAAAAATCTGTGTGCATCTGCTTGAAACCATAATTACTGTATATATTCTTTATTCTTTATGTATTCTCTTTTCTAATAACAGGAGTAGAAATAGAAATTATGGAGTCAAAATTTTAAGATTTGGGTCTCAGCGTCTGTGCAAATGTAATAAATCACAATCAATCACAGCAGATCACTTCATATTTACTGTGCAAAGGAGTGATCCTCGTCAATTACATCAGTTCTGAAGAACAAAAGTCTGATAAATTCTGATGGCCTCCCATTCATTCTTTGCTATAGAGAGGGGGGTTCACACAATCCGGAGGCCTGCTTACCACACTGTGATGTGGTGGGAAGTCAAAGGTATACTCCTTGCCCAGCAGCTCGTTGTACTTGTAATTAACATTCCGGGAGATTCCATATGCCCCATAATAATCATAATCCAGGACCTTCCAAAAAATGAATGGGAAAGTTGGCAGGGGAGATTTGATTACAAAGAAAGCAGCACCCTCGATAAGCAGCGGTCATCCCACTGACCGTAACTGGGATGCTTACTGAAGCTGGGCCGCGCGAACTGAAGTACCCTGGCCTCTCCCAGCCGTGCCTTTCCTGGAAGACGCAGCCCTGATCCTGCAGAACCTGCAAAGACACCAAAATACAGGAGTGCTTACTGCTGCTAGGAAGGAGCAACCCAACTGGGCAAAGGTAGCCACAACAAATATACATGTAATTCATGTACCTTTTCCCTTGAACCATCATGAAATTAATGTTTACATTTCCAGAATGTCATGTGCAAGAAACATATGAAATGTCAAAGAAAGTATAATGAATTCTTGCTGTGTACTTTTTGTGAGATATAAATATGTTTCTAATAGAATGAGCCAATATAATGTTCCTGGGGAAAAAGGTATAATAAGCTCAATTTTCACAAGATTATTGCATACCAGAATACAATGATATTCCTGATCTGGCCCCAAAAAAATAACAGAATTATTAATAAGACTAACACAGGATTTTTTTTTTGACTTCCTTTGGGACATATATCTTCATAATAGGAAAAGACAAGTACACAATCACAGCTAGACAAAGCAATGACTTTCTCACAAGGGTATTGTTTAAAGCAGCTGTCTCCAGGGAAACACATCTATTACACTCCACCAGGCTGTATTCTTTGGCTTTTATGACTTGTGGAAAGGTAACACTACCATTCAGAGTTTGAGATGAGGGAGGTAAGAGAACGATGGAGTGTTTTATCGTCCTGTAATGCTGGGAGGGGACAGGCGCTTCTATTACCATTCATACCTCTTTCAGTACAAGTCCTTAGGCAAGGCTACTTAAGCTGTAAAAGGTATAAAAAAGACTGTAAACTATACATTAGCACTGCAGCGGTTAAAGCGGTGTACCTGATGTTCAGATAAGTAAGTGATCTTCTGCTTGAGGCTATAGCTTATTAAAAAGTGGTATTCATCATTTGAAGAGCAGAATGAAATATTTAGGATACTGTAAGTGAGGAGAGAATGTTTAGCTGGAATTGCAGTCCTAAATGTGCCACTAATGTCCTCATTACTAACAATGTTTAATTAAAGAATCTTTGCTCTTTATCATTTTTTTACCCATCAGTTTTTTTTTTTTTTAAATGAATTGAAGAGGACACAATTGAATATACTTGAAATGATGATCTTAAATCACACATTATCTGTCAATCCAAACAACGACCCCCAATACTCAACCAGCAGAGTGAACTGGCAGTATTCAGACCAGGCCAACTAGTCAAGCCCTTTAACGAGGACAAAGACAGCTGCAGTGGAACAGCAAAACTCACAAATCGATAGGGAATCCTGGAATCATAAGAGGTCACGGTTCTACATACAGCTCAAAAAGAGCCTGAAAATCAACAAGTCGGAAAGAACTTGCTAGAACTACGGTAATGACCCTGCCGCATGTTTATCACATGCGATTGAAAACAAACGAAGCACACAATGGATCACTTTTGGACACTATTTCTACGACTGAGTTTGTGTATCTGAACCCATTAAGCCATAAAACTGTCCGTAGTCCTCACAGCCGCTGGCCTCAAGGTAAGCGTGGACAATTCACAGGCTTTGAAGTGCATCCGAGAACATCGCTGGTGGGGGCAGTCGTTATTGTCACTCTGCCCAGTGGCCCCCTCTTCCGCATCAGACTCCCCACTGTCTGCCACCTGTCCACATACATCTGTGAAGATCTCTGCATCTGTACGATTGGCTGACACGGGCAGGTCATTGTCAACAGTGACGTACTGTGCAAATTGTTCTGGCGTAACTCCGGCTGGCAAATCAACAGGTGTTTTGGTTTCCTCCGCGATATCATCACGTTTATGGAATTACGTAGAACTTGCGTAGAAATTACGCAGAAATTTTGCATGCCTATACTGGCATGCAGGTATCAGGAATGAACCTGCATTAGTCAAATGTAAGTGGAGCCAAATTTTCACTTGCAGATAAGTGCGTCGTTCACTTAACACTGGACAGAAAACGGGGCTGATGACAGACCATGCACTTAAACCGATCTTGTGCTTAACTGGAGCCAACTGTATATCAATCATTAGTTACCCACAGTCTATCTAATGTAAAAATCACCATGTTTTATCCGTACATACTGTATAGAACACATTTTATATATATATATATATATATATATATTCTATACTAATATTACGTTTGCATCTTGTGATTTTGAACCTTAATCCGAATCAACAGGTGCGTAGAGAAAAACCACGAGGTTCAGCCCATATCCTTGAAATTTCAACATAGCTTCATTTCTCTTTCATTTACACAAAAAGTTCCAGCTGTGAGAGGATAATGGAACAACAAGTCCAAAAACACAACGACACATCAATTCATCCATCTTCTAACCACATTTCCTGGTCACGAGCCTATCTCAGGCATAGAGACACAAGACTGGGGTACACGTACAAACAGTTATACCTAACTGCATGTCTTTGGGTTGTGAGGGGAAACCCACAAACCATGGGAGAAACATGAAAACTCCACACACAGAGCAGAGGTGTAATTCATACCCCAAACCCTGGAGTCCAGTACATCCATCTTCAGAAAATTATTTTTATGATTTCACGTCTTTAAGAGCTTTTTCAGTATTCCTGTAGTATTGAAAGTAATAATAATAATCATCAGTACTTTATTAATCCCTGTAGGGAAATTTGTAGTTTTTATGTTTTCCCATCGTGCTCTTCAAGTTGAGAGCCAAGGGTCAGTGAACAGGCAGCTAGTGTCCAGTGCCCCGGAGCAATTTAGGTTAAGGGCCTTGCTCAAGAGCCCAATGGTGATATGAACAATTGCCAGTTGCAGGACTTGAACCTGTGACCTTTCAATCACAGGCACAGACACCTAACCTGCAGAGGTACATTACTGCCCTAAGTAGAAATATAACACAGGACTCCACATTCAGTCTGCATGTAACCATCCTCAGACAGCATGCAAAACTAATTTTAAATTACACCTGTCAAAAAGTGCAGTGAACTTGGATGGAATGTGGCCAACGTTATCAGAGCTGGACAAGAGAGGGGACACACGGGGAAGGAGAACAAAAAGGGTGAGGAGGAAATGCAGGGGACAAGAGAGAGCAGAGGAAGAGCAAGTATACCTGATGGAAGGGGTCCTTCCTCATATTGCGACTGGCCAGGGGCTCATCGTAAGGAAAGACTATAGAGTAATTCTTGGCATAAGACTCGTGGCTTCGCTCCCGGATCCAACGGCTGTTGTTAGTGAGCAAGCGGTGGAATCTCCTGCAAATATAGCAGCACCGCAAAGGTTAAGCCGGCATCATCCGGCACCCCAGACAGGCACAGATTTAGACACAGCCACACTGCCATAGCCACACACCTCTCACACGCATCCCCATGGCATCTCTGGTACATGTCCACTTCACACAAACATACCGTGTGTGTCTGGAGCACTATTTTCTGGCAAAATAAACACAAACATCACATGTGGCCTAACTAAATCATTTCCAACCAATTTCCCAGAAAGTTGCACTAGGATTTGAACCCGATCCTGAGAGATGTGAGGAGAGAACACTGAAGAGCAATTTATAATATACATCTGAACCTCACATGTTTGATCCAATGAAGAAAACTGAAGTGTCCATCCATGCACCCATTATCCAAAGGCTTACCCAGCAGAGCGTGATGGAGCCTATCCCAGGCAGCATGAGGCACAAGGTTGGGGTGCACCCCAAAAAGGGTACCATTGCATCACAGGGCACACAGTCCATATCGAAAGAAAAACCCAAGGAAATATGGTAATAAAATGCATACACGCAACAGCTACATTCAAACGCACAACTATGAAGGTTTGACCCAATCAGAGGCTGAGGCATTACTCAGGGGTATGCCTGTGAGAAGCTCATGTTGGACTGCGAACCATGGTGTTCGAAGCCCACCTCAGTTCTGTGTGTGTGGAGTTTGCTCCCCAATTCATGCAGATCTCCTTCAAGTACTCTGCTTTGCTGCTGGAGTCCAAAGACTACCTGCATGTTTGAAGGAACCCCCTGAGATACAGGGAGAACATACAAACTCCACACACACTGTGCCTTATACCTCCACAGTTTGGGGTTCGAGCTATAAACTATGGAGGAATAAGGCAGCAGTGCTAACCATTGAGCCACCCTCCCCCCTCAAAGTTTCATATTATGTAAAATTTATTTAAATGAGATTATATAAGATTTATTACTGCCATAATACAAAAATAAAATCCTTCACACACAAAATTTGGACTAACATTCAGTCGGGGCGGTCCCAAAACAGACAGGACACATCCTGTACGAAGCTTGTGCTCAGTTTGTGCGCCTTAGTACAATTCAGGACGTGGGGGCTGAGGACAGGGTGTCCAGAGGCAGACATATGAAAAAGCCACCGCCTGACATCTGAGTGGTGTCTCCATCCACCCCTCCACCATCCATCACACCCTGGGCAGCAAGGGCAACCCAGGACTGAGTTAGAGCCAACAGAACCAGGGGAGCTGATGGTACAAACTCCACAGTACCAGCAATATGGGGTAAACGAGGCAGTACTGTGTTAGGCTTCACACTGAAAAACTCCCCTCCTCCTAAGTCCGAACGCCAAAAGCTAGCTGGGATGCAAAATGTATTGACAATGTCAACGGGATGGGTCATCGGGTTACCAGGAGGGTGAGGAGGGAAGGTGAGGCCTGGTCTGACAGCACTGTATACCAGAGCCTAACCCAGGCAGGCGGATGCACAGGGGGTTCTCACCTGATGTCGTATCCATACATATCCTTCTCTGGACGTCCGTGGATGATCCAGTGTGCGAGCTCTCTCCCACAGCCACCACCAAGCATCATCCCTGTGGGGGGGAGGATGCTCAATTCGTGGGGTGGACATTAGTGACCCAGATGGTGGACAGAGGGTAGGGATGAAAGGCAAGAGGAGAGTAGAAATCTGACAGAGAGCAAAGTTAAACGCCACACGAGAGACGAGGAGGTTATTAGTGGTGCAGTGAGGGAAAGGAGGGGGGGCATTTAAAATGAATTGCTGGCCTCAGAAGGGCCACAACTTCATGAAGCTTTCATAAGCACCACAAGACCTGAGATTAGTCATTCCCAGAGAGTCATTAGCATTCGGCGTGATTACGCAATGACATACAATAACTGCAGATGAAGTGTCCCAGAACTTCCTCCAAGCACAGCGGAGAAACATGTCTACTCTCCAGCCGCTGGCTCCAGTCAACACACGTCTGGAGCTCCTACACATTGCCAAGGGTGGAAGTGTTATTTATAGCCTATTACCTCCGCCTGCTTCATTGGAGAGTTTGAAAGAGAACAAATTGCATCTGCGTCACAGCTTTCCACCTCAGCCCGCCGAGGTTCACTGGAACAACACGGGGCGTTTAAGTCACATTGAGGCAGTGCACACTTGCAGCGAGGACCACTCTTGATTGGCTGTGAGACTGACAGCCATCAACCTGGAGCACGACCCCAGTTACTGGATCATGCGCTCGTAGGAGGGCTTCAACGCCCCCCTCCCCCCCACTGCCGTTTGCATCCCCAACTCCATCAGCACCCCGAACCCAGGCTCCCTTCACACACAAAGGTCTGAGTCACCACTGGTATTTCTGGATCGTAAATGTGAGGGTAAAGAAAAGAGGGCAGAGAGGCGGGAGCCGGCCTGTGCAGATTCCTCACAGCACTGCTCTCCTCCTGCACCCAGTCTCATGTCAATGATGCTGTGCTCTGCAAAGAGGGGCCAATTAAGGAGGAAAAGCCAATCCCAGATGAGGACCGGGATCACCTCAGCAGGTAACTGAAGGGGGTAAGCAATCCTCATGCTTTATAATGTGTTTGATGTTTAACTCAGCTCAGTCTGTGCCAAAAGTGCATCTGGACATAAGAAATGTGTTGGTCTCCTTTCCAAATAACATCTCCAACAAGGAAAGCTCTAAAGGACCAGCCTCACTGGCTCCTGCCCTGTACACAGCTACGGTTTTTCTTTAGTGGCAGAGAGCAGTCATTGTTTAAAGGAGGATAAATGTCACCCTTCTATGCTAAAAGCCCCATAATACCATATTATAACCATACCAGGGCTGCACTCTGTCTCTTCCACCCCCACAGGCCTATTATTAGTCCTGATACCGACGACAATCTGCACGCAGCTCCCATAGAAAGCAGAGCACCAACGGAAGGCTTGGCGGCACAGTACCAGGGTGCCAGGAAGAGAAGAGCCTGGCTGTGCCAGCACTCAACACTGACCCCTACAGGTGTATCTGCTGCTGGGGATGATGGGAGGAAGTCATGGTGGATTAACATGCGTGAGAGAGCCAAGAAAGATGACTCTGAATAGATCCCAATCTCTTTGTAAGAAAAGGCAGAGAACTGAGCACAACTTCAGTGAATATCCCCACAGGTCACAACACAACTCGCTCATGAATAATACCTCTAATCTGTACAAAGTGATTGTTCATTTAATAAAGCAAACAAAATGAATGGCATATTTAAAGGTGTACCCTGCATTCTGGACAGCAGATATTGGTCCTGGGACAGAAGGTGACCATGACACTGAAAACTGACAGTAAGGCACAGAAAGCCAGGCCAGCAGCAGACAAGAAGGAAGCTCGCTTTGACCTGGGGGACAGGGGTCCGTTTCAGGTGACACATGGTACCCATCTCTCACATTTCCGCATGGTAGATGCTGGGGAATAAACTGTAGTTTGGAGGAATGTGGGTCGTTCTTACTAACTTAGCTATTTAATGAGACAAACTTTAACCTAACTACACGAAAACACAAATTCGACAATCATATTTTACCCTTTCTGTCAAACTGTTAAATGTTTACGAGTTAGACAGAAATAAGACCTTTTTCTAAAAATGAAAAAAAAAAAAAAACTATTGACACAATTATAAAAAACTGCTTATTTTTTACACATTATAAGTTAAATTAACAATTTACAGTAAATACACAAATCATATCACATTGGTTTATTCAGAAGGATAATTCTCCAACCAACTGTTATTTCATAACTGCAGTGATGAGTTTAACAAAAAATAATGCAAATATCTGGTAGTGACAAATAATAGTCATCTACATCAGGTGAAGAGCAAGTCTTTCCATTATCGATAGAAAGCTGCTTAATGTCCATGTTTTTGCAGAGTGCCTCTGTAAAAAAAAAAAAAAAAAAAAACCCCTTCCAAGCCTCAGAGTAAAGATCAGTTATCAGCTGCCCTCATCATCTGCCATAAACCTCCCACCCGATTCCCATTCCTTCCTCAGAAACACCTATCCTCACACCCCAGATGCTTTGCATAATCAAACTGCGTCCCATCCATTATGTCCAGCCACGCCCTTCCAGTCTTCCTCACCTGCACTGTTGAAGCCACAGCCCAGAAAGAAGCCACGCACCTCAGGAGCCTCTCCCATCAATGGCTTGTGATCCGGTGTGAAGGATTCTGGAAATAAAGCAATGGACAGTGCTGTACAATCAAGGAAAACCTAGTATGTGATTTCGTACTATTGTCAGAAGAAACAGCCTTTGCATGCACTTTTAAAATTTCATAAAACTTATTAACATTATTCACATATTATTAAATAAACATAGCCTGAAGCATTTTAAAATTCTGGATAAGTAATACTTTGCCATCATGACAGTCCTCCCATTGAACACAGAAGGGCATGACCCTGAAGAGAGACTACTGATGTCATCAACGAGGAAATGGCTGGCAGACGGATACTGAACCTACCTTTACCATTATTTCATGAGGGAAAATTACAGGAACATCGTGTCTCATTTGAGAAAGGAATCAAACAGTGCAGAGAGCATCCTTTATTCATTTTTCCCCTGAGAGCAACGCAGAAAGGATATTCTGAAGCTTCCTGACTGCCCCTACAAACAAAGAAGGTGCCAGACAGACAATCTGGGGCTGAAGTCCAGCCCAAATCCCTGCGAAGCTGGGGCTAAAATCTAGACAAGGGCATTGTTCAGCTGGATCTAAGGTATAGCCCAATTCAACATGTATTTGGGCCTTATCTCCGATGCAGAGCACTGCTTAAAAAAAAAAAAAGAAGAAAAACCCACCAAACCAAAGAATCATAACCACGACAGAGGAGCAGTGGCCAAAGACAAAAGTGTACCATGTTACAGAAGGAACCAGAGGCTCACTCTAAGATATTTAAAGGCATAAAGGGGAACAAATAAAGAAGAATTTAACGTAGGCTCAAGGCATGTAGCTATTGACAACATTTAATTTTGTTTTGACCTACCGTAAGTCTTCATTATAGTCTCATTAGAGCTCTTGATTTTAATCAGCCAATAGCTTTTGTCAAGACAACTACATAGTCACCAGTACAAATATGTATAGCATGAGAGCAAATGACACAAGAAATTTGGAGCAAAATGATGGATGATCATATCTGACACTTCAACACTACTGAATCTGCAAATCTCATCAATAAACACAGCTTTGGGGCACCAGGACAAATACGTCTTAAACAAAAATGAACTACAAAGCAGTGTAGGCCAATGTTTTTGGCTGGAATCCTTAGTGAAGAGACGCTTGTACTTCAGAAATGCAGCATGCACAGATGGTTAATGATCCCATAATGAATCTTCTTGGGGAACAGTTTACAAAAGCAAAAACACACACCACCATTCCATTATGAAATTAATGGGACAAAGTTATGAACATTAATCCATTTGTCATTCATTCTCCAAATGCCTTATTCTTTAAAACACTGTTCTTCAACATATTATACAACAGTACACAACTGGATGGGTCTGAAAGTCCAAATCCCAGTTTAAACACAACACAATGTCTTTTCAGTAAAAACAATAAAATGGTGCCGCATTGATTTTGCAGATTCATATTTTATTTAAAGGAAGCGTAACTCTCAACTCTGCTAAGATGCTTTTTTGCTCAGCAGTACCCTTATTGGTTTTTACCACTGCATGTCTGGGACAGTAAGAGACTGAATAGATTCCTTGTTTCCAGGAGAGGACGCAGAAAACCTTTAATGGTCTGAGTTATTGTCTGACCCTATCATTTATTACCTGCTTCTTCTCAGGATAGCATATTACAGGAAAAGTGGATGTAATATTCTACTCCGGAAAACCAAATTATCTCTAATAACAGCCATTAATTTACACCCACTCACACATTCTGCTGGGATGTTACCTGACGCAGACCAGCACCTGGTTTACAGGACTGACAGATATCATGGATGTATCCATCGAATCCTCCTGTCGTTCCTCAAGCTACTTCTATCTACTCAGGCACTTCAGTTGTATCACAGAGATCCTACCACCAGAACTAGATGAACTACCACAATGAACACAATAGCCCAATGAGATCGAAACATTAGAGTTTTAGACTCCAAGTGGATCACACGGTGCTTCTTTCCATTGTAATGAAGGTAAAATGACGCTGGAATACACAGACTGCAGACCTTTACCCTCACTCTGGACCCTCTGGCAAAAGGTCACCTTTAATCCCCACCCCCAGACCCTGGATTTCCACACTGTTTACAGCACCCCTACCACATCACCTGTGTCACCCACATTCAGTTAGGCGGCTCACACCCTAAACGGACCCCATGTGTACGACACAAAGGTGTTTGAGCCCAGTACGGCCAGTAATCCCATCAGCTTCCAGCTACTTCAGCCTAAGCGCAACACAAGGCGGCTGAGACGTAAGAGATTACCTGGCCCACACACAGTGGACTTTATGCCAGTTCGCTCCAGCACCGGGACACGATTAATAGCTCCTTCGATGTGCTGCATGAAGACATCCCAGTCCAGGTCAAAAAGGCTGAATGCAAACTTGTCTGAAACCTGCAAAGTCAAAATGAACATGGTCGCATCATCTGATCATGTTTTCCACAAGCAGGCAAGTGGTGACCATAGCAGCCACCAGTCCTATAAGCACAAAGTCTTTGTTTTTTCCCCCACAAAATGTCCCCACTCTGTATTTAACCAGGAGCTTTGGACAACTGTCAAAAAGTTTTTACTTCCATGGGGCACACCCTGAAGGGGATGCCAGTCAATTGCATGGCACACCCCCACAATCATATACCACAGGAAATGTAGAAATGACATAGCCTAACTGAAAGTCTAGTTATTAATGATTTTTTCCCACTTTCACCCCCCAATTGGTGCAGCACTAACAGAATGACATGTTGTGCCCCTTTCCTGCCTCAGCAGGTGAAACTCAAGCTGAGGGCAGGAGGCTCAGATGAGACAGTTATCCGGATACTGTATAAGTGCTGACATGCTTGCAGGGGAAAATGCTGAATACGTATCTTTAAAAACTGCTAAAGTGGTTTTCATGTATCCAGGATTTGCATTTAAAAATAAAAACCATTGAAGACAGCAGGGGTCTGTGACCTTCTCTTTGGTAACATCAGTGGATCAATACACTATCATGCTTTGAAAACAGGAAATTGTAATCGTTCATTTTTTTTTACTGTGTCAGCGACTACTCAGATATCAAAAGTTTCCCGTATTTCACTTGTGTAACTTCACAGTCATGAAAGGATCTGAAACAGACCACCAGCATTTAACAAGACTTGGCGGTTTTAAACACCAGCCTTTCCAGATTAAGGAGAACGATTAAAATATGAACTAGAATTGTTCTCTTATCTACCTTACATAGGCTACAAGTTACAGAAAGCCAGGAAAACCAAAAAAGCCCCTCTTCAGAGATGGGGCCTCAAGCTACAGCTATAACCCAGGCCCAACGCCCACTAGAGTTAAATTTGATGTATGCTGTAGAGAAGTGTGAGCGAGGCCCCTGTAGAGCTTTCTGATTACAATAACACTGGACAGGAAAGGGGAGGGAGAGAAGAGGAAAAAAAAACCCTGAAACCATCGCCACCTCCCCCAGCATCTGTAAGGTGTTGCACAAACTCTCACTCCCACACCAGACAAAAACTCAAGACCTCCGCTCTCAGTGCATAGACCGGTTTGTCCTGCCGTACCTTACTTTAGCCTTCACTGAAAAAAAAAAAAAGGAATGAGCCTCTTTTGAATGTACTAAAATAGATCACATTGATTCAATTAAATATTTTCATGTTTAAACTTAGGATGTAATTACTTTGCGTTAAGTCCAAGTGATACGCATCGCAGTTAGAAAAAAATTAGCCGCATTTAGTAACACAGGTAAGAGAAATTTGTGTGAAGAACACCCTGGACTGTATCTGTACTTATAACCTAGTTGACTCAATCAGAAATAGATTTAAATATCAAATATATAAATAAATAAATAAAAATCAAAGGAATATCACTAAGTTTTCACAATGTATGCAGTTTGCTTTTTCAGTGTTCTCCCGGTGATGTGTGGCAAACAACCGATGGTTATGTGATGTGGCAAGAACTTTTTACCTCTTTGTAACTTGCTGGATTTTTTTTTGTTTAGTAGAAAGGTAACACAATGCACGAGAGGTTTGATTTTTGTAAGAAAAAAAAAATGCCCTTTACGGAAATCACTGCCACCAACTGTTTATATTGGACAAGTTAAATCTGAAATAATTTTGTAAAACATAACTGTTTCTAGTTTTTAATGAAGGTGGTTGGCTTTCACAAATAAACATTATAATTGAATAAAAAGAGTGATGCAACAAGAGTAAATTGTGTAAAATCAGCACAATCTGAACATGTAGCTGGACATGATACAAAAAAGCTGAAATAATTATTTTGGAGTAACTTGGAAAAAAATACCTGTATAATTTACTTGAAAAAGATGCTGGGCTAATGGAATGTCTTCATGTTTAAATAATGCAGTTGTATTAAGACCTACAAAATTAAATGATTCGCGTGGAACCAAGGTCCACAATTCAATTGTGTAAATCCAACATCTTTTTTTCAGTGTTGGCTAACACCATGAGACATGGCTGGAGCAATATAATGATGGGAATTATTTTGGAAGGGAGGAGGACCAACAATCCAACAGGCAAATGGAAATGTATCACACAGGCTCTGATGCATGGCCACAGAGTGCAAAATTCACTACATACCACCTGCCATGCATGGGCGAACCGTGCTAATGATACTGAGAAGAGCTGACTCTGACCAAAGGTTGAGAACAAGCCTTCAGAGAAAGGAGGATACATACAGACCTCTATTCAAGCTTATTAGCTTTTGTGAGCTACCAGAACACCAAATTAAACTACTGTACATTAATTTGGTGTCATCCTTAGGTCACTTTCAAAAAAATTAAGTTAACGGCTTGTCTTTGGCAATGACGATCGATTTTCACAAACCTCATCCTGCTTTCAGTGAGGCAGCCATACACACACACACACACACACACACAGGTGAGAGCAAAACTTAGATAGGGTCAGAGGCCACTCTCAGCTATCTGATGCCCCTGGAGCAGTTTTTGCAGCCAAACAGTCAAATAATGATTCTGCCATCTCCACTGATGAGAGATGTTTGGCTTTCCAAGAATCCAATGGGCCCAAGTCAGCACAACAAGGAGCACATTTTAAAAACTGAACCTGATTCAAAGATTGCAGGTTCGAAGCAGAGCAGTCATCCTGCTCTTGTACGTATATACGCAAGCATTTGCCATTTAAGCAGGAACAAAAATAATGCTTAGCACAACGTTTTTCCCAGAAGTGTAGAATTCAGCAGTACATTTTGGAATAACGATCGTTTACAAAATACCCTCTTTAATAAAAAAACAAAAAGACTGGATTTTTTGCAACAGAAGGACAGTTTCAGCATAATGCCTGCGGAAACCCAACAGGCAGGGCAGTTTCTTCAATCATATTTCGAATCACTTCAGAGCCTTCACACAGGTAACACAGATGGCCCACAGGTACGAGAGGAGCTCTGCTCTCCAAGTGCTACACAGCAAAAAGAAAACTGAGTTTTGCAGATTCAGGAAAATCTGCACACACATCCTAAAGTTTGCACAAGGCTGTAAAAAATCCTTTCAACCCACTGTGGTGGAACAAGTCATTACAGGGGATTTCAATCATGAGAAAGCACTTTCCTCAGCTAACTTCACATTTATAACACCAGCTTCTATCACCTAGAGTTCCCACAATATTATGTCTATACTGTTGCATAAATCAAATACCAATTCTTTCTAGGGCAGTTACATCAGTCTTTTGTTTTCCACCCATACAAACACAACTACATAACTAAAGCTCTAATACATGATCGCAGATCAATACACATTGATAAGTAATTGTTCACCCACTTAAGTCAATATTTATTGATATGCAATACAAATTTTAAGCATTGACAAACAATATTCTGCTGTTTTTGCCATATAACATTTCAAAACCTGAAGCATGGTGTTATCACTGTTGTATCAATCTATCAATTCTATGGAGTTAATCTTGTGCCAAAAGTGTTTAAACAAAATTTTGAAAACCGCAAGCAAAATATTGAGTGTCAAAATAAAAATGTTATTTGCAAATATAAAAAAATGGAATTAAATCAAACTTAGATGCTTCTGGATGTTTTTTGCATGAGTTTTTTTTTGCTGTTGATTTTTTATGTGCGTCAGTTTCTTTTGCTACTGAGTTTTGGCACCTTTTTCACGGGTGGGCGGGTTTTGTGGAGGGGGCTTATACCTTACACTCCATTGGTTAACTGGAATTCGGAGCAAAATGTCGTTTACACGTGTGGCCATGCCCACTCCATGCTGCCGCATGAAGACCAAACATGGCGGAAAGACCCGCACCCAGTCTTCAGCAGTAACGCTGTCATGGAACCATGTCTATGCAGTTTTTTTTATTAACTTTTATTAGAAATTGGTGTATGCAACACATATTGCGTGCTCATAAAATGTTACCAAACCCATCCAGTTGAGTAAATTTTGCCATTCCAACAACTCACTAGCCCTAGCCAGATTATCTGACAGCCATCTAAATTAGTTAACAGAAAGCATTAGTCCAATTAGTGCCAGGATTGGCAGCTGGGTTACGTCCCTTTTAATGGATTCTAAGCCTGGGTAGTGTTTTATGGGTTTTAAAAGAACGTGCCAATTTTGTTTTAATTAATGTATAATAAAGATAAAAAGAATACGAAGAAGTCCAATTAGTCCGTATCTTTTCAGATGCATTACTCTAACAAATGCATTGTTCTTTATTCCTTTGGTTATTAAACTCTAATAGCAGCACCACATTAAGTAATGAAGTCACTTAGATGTGCAAATTACTTGCTGTCCTGTTTGCAGAACAGAGGTCCAGAGGTAAGCAGGACACCAACGAGAAAAGCTGTTGTTTGACTAACTGATATGGCCGGTATCTTGCTTTAGATATGAGAGGTTGTATGACAATACTGTAATTATGCAGTGTTATATAACAGATAATGCTATTCTTGTTGCCTAGTTAATAATATGTAAACTCCATATTTAAACACACAAGTTGCTGTTCCCGTTTTGCGCTTGTTCTTTATCACTACGTAGGCCAAGGGACCAGTGACAAACAATTTGATTTTTATGAACCGCAAAATAGCAGTTGTACAACAAGGAATTTAACTCTTTCAAGTATGTACTTTGTTGGACCAAAAGAGAATTGACCTTAACTGTTCCAGTAAAACATCCAGCTATTTGAAATGTAAGTCACATCATACAAATAATTCAGTTAAACAGCTACCAAAAAAATCATTTCCAGAATGTCTTACATTCACTCCAATACCTCACTCACTGATGCAGCTGCAGATTTCAAGCCTCATTTTCATTGCATTTTCATCCGCAATGCTATCAGCAAACATAAAAGAAAATGCACCCTGGTGAGTACCACCAAATACAAATGTACATGTAGGTACCTTACCTCTTCCCAAAAAATGGGATTCTGCTCATAGCCACCCACTGACAAGGCGTCACCTTGGAGACGCAGGTAAATGGATGCATCATGGTCCCGCACATTGGGCATGTTCTGGTGAAGAGACAAACACCTTGTGAGTCTATGGAGCCTACAGATTTACGACATGAGCTGCAATAGGACCCACTGAAAAGTTACTTTGTGAACTTGGTATTCGCAGAAGATTTTAGGTCTTACTAAAAGTCACATTTGACCAGTTGTGTGAATGGCCTGTCACTACAGTTTGGACAGTTGTGTTGAGGTCCCACATGTTTAATGAGAGGACAATGGCCTTCAGAATTTCAGTATTTAGGCAGAAGGTCATTTCCAGCATAGCAATGCTGACAAAACACTGACTGACTGCATTACTGAGGTGAATGCAAGGTTGTACAGGGACAGGACGTAACACTCTCTTTTTAGTTATCTATGTAACTGGAATAAACAAATGCTCCATTCCTCCTATCGCCATCACTGCAGGGTTTTACAGGGGCTGGCCAGGAAGCCACAGTATTTCTGAAGACCTGAAGGATCACCATGCCTCATGACCTGGCAGATTGCACAATCCAGCAATCTATCGGCTCTAAAAACAGTTCAGGGGCACAACACATTTACCACAGTACAGTTCAGCCTCTTGACATCATGGGCGAAGTCCATGACGCTAAATCTAGCTCAAGGTTTTGAGAAGTTTGGGTAAATCTGACCTCAGTTAATACATGCTTCCAGACAGGCTATATTGCACAATACAGTCCCTCGGTGACCTCTGCTGTTCATATACAGTACTACATATAGGCACTAATTCTGATTAAATGAATACACAGCCTTCCATCCAACAATCTTCTAACCACTCATCGTGGTCAGGGTCACAAGAGGCCCAGGAAGGGCACGAATGGCACAAGGCTGGGGTGCATCCTGGATGAGATGCCAGTCCATCACAACGCACATACGGTACATGTACTCACACACACACACACACACACACACACACACACAAAATCATGCTTTATGTGCGATTTTGAAACCTTTCCTAAACATGGGACATGATTTTGTTAATTAAAAACAAAATACTGTACTGAAAAATAAAAACTCACACAATCTTCATTGTGAATTTGCTTTAAATAATTGTGATACAGGGCTGCATTGAATGGCTTAAATCACATTTTCACTCAAAACTACTTTAGCAGTGCATCAACTGCAAGCAGACTTGGTGCAAAGGTGGCCAACAAAAAGAAACGAGGAGAGGGAAAGAGGAGGAGGTACGAGCCACAGGGAGACACTCCAGCCCCTCAGAGATGCTTGACTGTGTCCAGTGTAAGATGAGATTCCCAGACACTGGGAATGTCATTCCCTGGAACAGGCTTGAACTACTTTATGCTTGCTATTCAAATCAGTGCTGCTTAGTGCAATAGCCGCTTAACCCTTAAAAGGTATAACACAAGCATATACCGTATAAAAATAAAGACATAACCAGTTTGTACTTTACTGTGTCATATATTCCCATGTCTAAAATTGGCACTTGTGTTGGATAAACACATCAGTAACCAAAATAACTATATTGATTTCATCATCATTTAATATTAGACCTGGCACTGAAATCACAATCACTCGGCATCATTCATGGGTGGGTGTCCTGTTAATGTTCATCCTGATGAACAAGGAAGGTGTCAAAAGCCAGGAATCAGCCGGCATCCTTACCTGGATGCCATTGATCCTCTCCGTCACCACGTAAGCGTGATGCATGGCAATTAGCGGCACATTGACTCCAGCCATCCGGCCCAGCTTCTCCGCCCAAACTCCTGCGCACGCACAGGAAGTAACAACAACAAGACATTTTCACACACACTGTGGGCTAACTGCAACCAGCTGGCAAATTTAGCATGAATGTTCTGACTAGGTTGCATACAGGCAGGTACTGTAATTTATCCAGGAGATCAGCTGCTTTGATCTCACTTGCAATATAAAGTCCTGAGGGCCAAAGGCACCAAACTTTCTATGAGAGCACAGCCAAGCACTGAAGTTACTCCAAAACTGGATATAAACATAAGCTAATAATCACTCATCTAGAAAGTTATGCTACCTCAACTCAAAATAATTCACACGCTAATGATTGCATTTAGACCAGATTCCATGGAACAACTAAAAATTAACTGCAAGGTAAAATAAATTTAAATAAATAGCCCAGCCGTCTTCCTGTCCCCTCAAGGAGAACTAATCAAAAATTCTACCTTGGGAAATATAGACATGCCGGATATAAACAAACAGATAAGAAGATAAAATATTCATACAAACAGCCCATGTGAAATGCAGGCAGTATTAACCATGAACTCCTCAATGATTCCTTTGACAATAAACCATGCCCTGAAATTAAATCTTGACATGAAACATGGATTAAATTAAAAGATCGCAAGAGTACTTGTAATATATTAATAGGTTACGTACACAATGTTCATTTTTATGATCAAACATACTATATTTATTGACGGGAACAATCTTAATACAGATCAAACATGCCATGGTCTGGCCATTTCTCATAATCTGATCAATATTCAGAGTTTTATTAGGGTTAATTGATATCACTGTTAGGGAACAAGGGTACTTCTGATACAGGACAAACAACTGGATTGCCCAATACATAATATTACAATGGGAAAAGTACACCAAAATATTTAAGATGCATTAGCAACAGTAGTTACAGACCATTTAATTAAACATCTGTCCTTAATAATTATTCATAGGCTACTGAAAACTTCCATAGACTATTCACTTGAAGCAAATTGGAGACTCCATTCAGTGTTATATAATGCTTCCCTAAATGTTAGCATTCTTCTCTTGAGGGCCAGATTATCAAATGTTAAGTGTAGGGATGGCCAAGCATCATTCTTGGGTATCAGTACCAGGGTCGTGCAGAGACATTTTGAAAAGCGGGTGCCGAAAGGCAAAAGAGGCATCCAGTACCATGAATAATGTTATTCCATATACTGGAACTAGCAAGAGTACCATGCAGAAATGGCGGATATATCCGGCGCCCATGGTAGCAAAGCCATTAACGCCTTTTAACGGGCTAGTTCATTTTTCTTTGAGGGCCTGTTTTGGTAGGTGGGCTGTCAGTTGAAGAGCCCTATTGTACACCATGATGCAGCATAGTCCATATCAGGGTTCGGATTATCTTTTTGTTATCCTATAGAGGGCAGTAGAGGGTTTGCTATTGGAATCTTGCTTAGACTATTGGAAGTATTTCTATTCACACGACCATGTGCACTGCAATTTAAGGTCTTGTTTGAATTCGCTGTGAAGATGCAGGTGAACAAGGTCCCCTTCTCTAGAAAGTACAGCACCTTCTATTAGTTGCAAATGAGCCTGTGGGTGTATGTGGTACTCATACATCGGTTCTGTACATATATGCATATATACAATGTGTAAAATATCTACACACATACTGCAAATGTGTGTGCAAAACCACACAGCAGTAGTCTGGCAGGCAATTATTTTTGCTTTTTTGGTGTGATAAATATATAGTGAGCAAGCAAGATTTCTACATGTGAGCAGGCACAATGACACCATTTTCAGACTTTTTACAGCGAAGCGAGACAACTTAAGGCAAACATTGGACCAAGCTAAAGCCAGCAGTTCGAAAAAGATTCACCCGGGTAATTACATACCGACAAATCAGCGAGAGCGCAAAGGGGGAGAGAGAGTCACCTGCGCAGTTGACGACACACGGGGTCTGGATAGTCCCGTGTGCCGTCTGCACGGCGCAGACCCTCCTGACACCCAGGTGATCAGTCTCCACCTGGACATCCATCACTGGGCAGTTCTCAATCACCTGAAGAGAAGAGTCACTGAGTCAGGAACGGACATCGGCTACATAATTACTCAGCAGATTAAATAACAAATAAAAACATACCTTCAAAGGTACTCCTGAATTAATCTCCCAGGTAACACATATGTAGTATAACTAAAATAAGAAAACCTACAGGAATTAATACCTGCATTCAAATTCTATTTCAAGGTGGGACCAGACGATACAGTATCTGATAAGGTGTGACTCAACCTATTGTTAATCTCAAGCAGGTAAGATGCCTCCACCAAGTATGTCCATGGTACTAGCATTTCCAAAACAGCTTCTGTGCTTTATTTCCATGTGCATTTAAAATATCTGCCTATAAAACAGCTTTAAATTTGCTCTGCTCAAAGACTGACAAAATACATAAGGTACAAAGATCCAATGTCAGCTTAACTGACTTTGTGTCTTAATAAATAAAAAAGAATTCAAGCAATGGAACATGCTGTCATACAAGAATAACCAGTAGATTCTGACTGTAGACAAGTGCTCTTGGCAATATGGTCAAGTTTAATAAAAAATACAATGATTAATTAAGGTGCATTGATTAAAATGTCAGTTTAACTGAGAAAGTTCCTGTAAGATACAATACTTGTACATCATCTGGGTCAGACTACCTTAAATTAACAGCATTTTTCTGACAGATAAGCAGTATTTACTGAGAGATTATTTTATAGCAATTTGAGTAGCACAGGTGCCATCAACTATCTGAAGCAAATACTATGGGTCTTGTTTCACATGTTAATTGTGATCCACCATGATTACCAGCAGGGGGAGATGTGCCTAAGGTAAGGGATGTTTACCGTAGCCCCACAAGCGGTGGCAGCCCTAGTCAGGGTGGAGCAGGTGCCAGCAGGGTCCATGGTCCCATCTTTAGGTACGTAGAGAGTGCCGTACAGGTCTTCAACGTTCATCAGTGGGTACAGGTCCTTGGTCTCGGCAGGTGACAGGACGTATGACTCAATTCCGTACACCTTCCCTAGCTGCAGGGAATAAACGGCACGCAGACAGGGATCAGATGTTTCTCACAGCATGAATGAATGGATGAGCATAAGAGATCTGCATTCAGCCCTAACATCACATGGAAGACACAGCTGTCCCCCCAAATACTGTTAAATCAAGGAAGAGCGTCTCTAGATAGAGGTCTTTCAAATCTGAACATTGCCAGAAGCATGATCATCACCATCAAGTCCTCTTCCCATCTGTCTACCATGTGACACAAAGAGATATCACGCCACACCCCCCCACCCCCAAATTGACAATTCGGAGACACCCCTGCGCCTTCTCACCGACATGAGTCGTTTGTACTCATCCAACCGCTGCTTGTTGGAGGCAATGAAGAGGCCTCCATTCTGGATCCAGCCAGTGTGCAAGCCCGTCTCCTGCTCCAGGTCACTGCTCACCACCTGCCGGGTGTGGGCCAGCAGCTCCACCTCCACATCGCTGGGTCGCAGCTGCCACAGCAGGCCTTGCGGAAGGTGGGGGTGGCTGGGGTTAGCAATACACATGCTCACCAACAAGCTAAAACCCTTAAAACTTAATGAAGCAGGGCCAGACAGAGCCCAATGCTCGCTGAAACCATGAAAAACCCTTCTTCCTGGCTTCCCATCTCTGCTGACGGCCCCAGTAACCTTCAATAGACATTAGAACAGCTGGGTTTCACTGACTTGGTTACCCTTAGCAGTGAGACTGGTAATTACTTGCCAAGAAACGGCAGAAGCATCATGATGAGGCGTTATTCTGTCCTCTCAAAGGGTCACACAAACCTCAAGTAAGTACAGAATACAAGCACAGGCAGAAAAACGAAGACAGCCTCTCAGTACCAGCTGTGTGCCAGGTAGTCCCAGCCGTAAGCCTGTCCCGCTCCAGCAAGACCGCATTTGTCATGCCCATCTTAGCGAGGTGGTACAGGGTCTGGCAGCCCAAGCTGCCTCCGCCAATCACCACGACATCCGCAGACCTGGGTAGGGGCTGGGTGGGGCCACCGGAGCCTCCATCCTGTTTCAGTGTGGTCTCATAAGGGACACTCTTGTGGGTGGTGTGCTCCGAAGCACTGCTGTAGGAGCGGACGGCCCTAGCGCAGCGGATCCCCAGAGGCTGCCGGCATGCCAGCGCCCGCCACACTGCCTTTCCCACGAAGAACATGGCTTCAGGTATCCTGGATCACACAGCAACTGGAATGAGCTCATACGCCAACTGTGACGAGCCAGGCCACCTCATCTGGACCCAGCTACTCAGCTGCATTTTTCATAGCATATTTAAGCCCTCTGACTAAGAGAGAGGTATGTACTTTATACAGCTCATCTCCAATCTTACCTTGACCAAATCATTCAGAATACTCCATGTCTGATGCATTTAAAATCACTATCATGTAAAAAAGAATACAACACAGCATTCTGTGATTTCACTGTACTCTATTCCAGTTCAAATAAAGATAATTGAAAGGAATTGTGTTTTGGCCAGAGAATAGTCCACTGATTCACCATAGAAACTTTACACTGATAAAACTACTCTAAACATAAACCTATTCATTGCATTAGACATGAAAAAAGTAATCTGTGAATTGTCATCTTAGTGACAAGCCCTCTCGAATGCAACTGGCCATATGCATTTTAGTATTTCACATGTACAGTCTTGTTGCCGTTTTGCCCTTTGGTTATGTTGCAATATAGCTATTTCAGACGTTTAATTCTCGACAGAGAGGGAAAGACGTTTTAAGCTAAACCTCACAGCACGCACACCTAAGGGGCGTGCAGTATCGGGCGGGAGCCTGACAGTTTACCATGTGACACACCTCCGCGTATTAGCCAATCAGAAAGTTAAAGGGGTGGGTGGGCTTGTCCTATCAGCCACCAACAGGTAGTGGGTCAAAACAGGCTAAGCATTGTCTCCCCATCATAAAAAAAAAAGAAAAATTGACACCTTTGTGCTTTCAGTTTCAAAAAAACAGACAATAAGAGATCCGCGTGTTTTATTGCAATGTAGAGTATAATAGTCCGTGTAGGCGAAACGTTAAGATTACTACTTAAAATAAGAGTAGTAAAATACGAGTAAAATAAAGTAAATGAAGTAAAATATCAACGCGACGCTGTGCGAAAGACTCATCGGATGCACGTCAGTTTCCCCTGAACTAATGGAACCACCAGCAAGGAAACAGAAAATATGTTAACGTCAATATTGTAATCATTGAACATTACAGATATTGTAAAAATATAAAGGTCTACATATGGTCAAAACACTTTTTCTATTTCCAAAAAAAGTAAACACAGCGCTTCAAATAAACTTTCTGAGAAGACCAAGACATGTACACGTCGACTTCTCATTCGGTGTTTTCCATTAGTACAGTTTACACCAATATTCCCAGAAAAAGAGCAAAAACCGAACAAATTCACAACGTAGCAGTTTTGTGATCTTCGATTTTATAGAATCATTAACTCCGCCTCCATTAACTTGCACCGAATTGCCCGAGGCCGTGTCTATCACGGTATTTTAATCTAAAACACTTAAGCGCAGTTGAGGAAAACAAACTTTGGAAATACAAATGAAAATACTCCATGCGACTTAAACATGTGAAATACTGCGAAACGTCGAACCGGCAGCACGACTTATACACGCAAATTTAATCTAAACGTCGCTTTTCGTCGACACACGTCAGCCATAACCACTTAAAGTACAGATAAAAACCGTTCAAGGATCCCGCCCTTACAAATGCATATGGGAAGAAACTTAGAAAATTGTTGTACCGTACTGCCAATGAAAACAACGGAAACGTGGCCGTGTGCAGCGACCCGAGCAAGCCGTCGTAAACAGACAAGGCTGTGTGCGTGAAACTTAATCTACCGCGTGGCGCTGTTAGCCAAGCATGTGCGAAATCCAGCGTACGATACGTACACGTGTCTGGGAATAAGAGCGACGTTTTGTAATTTACGCTTAACGACGAAGAGACACGAATCTTCACGGTGTTCATGTTAGGCGCGTCTCTCAAACTTTGAAACTAGGCTGATCGATACGTTGTTTTTGCCTGACGCTTTGAACTTAGAAGTAGTTCGAGCCTGAGATTTACTGAATAAACGGTTGGTGGATGAATCCTTCTTTTAAAATGTATCTTGTTCGGTGTGATTCGGCCAGTGACTTCTACGTTTTGTGTCTGCCTGGGTTTGGGGAGGAATTTAAAGT
This sequence comes from Gymnarchus niloticus, assembly GCA_009936485.2. Taxonomy (NCBI): domain Eukaryota; kingdom Metazoa; phylum Chordata; class Actinopteri; order Osteoglossiformes; family Gymnarchidae; genus Gymnarchus; species Gymnarchus niloticus. The sequence continues at coordinate 11,597,995 of JAACJT020000095.1, read as the reverse complement.
ATGTCACACTCCCAACACACTTACTGAAAGAGCTCTTGATATTACTTAAACAAGTCACTCAATACATTTGTGTCGACTATTGAACCGTACTGTAGATTCACTGTCAACTCTAATTTGACAAAAGTTAAATAAATAAAATGGTCTTACTCTCTCTCCACCAAATATACCTACAGGTATATTGGCAAAGTTCACAAATTATTCCATTCATGGAACAGATCAAACAAACTGCAATCCAAGCTGTATAGAGCACAAAAATGTTCTTTTTAAAACATCTGATTGGCTAAAGATTTTAGGCACAGGATACCCACTTTCTGTAGTAATAATGTAAGGGGGAGATATCCTAAATCCCCTGTAATCTTTAATATTCTAATTAATTCCTGGTGTATCAGTCCACCTGGCAGTTGTATATACCTGGTATTTATTATAAGCTATATGTATTTTTTCACCAGTTATTGCAATGAAGTAATCAAAGGGTTTAAACAACTGCAATGAATATATCTATCATTTAAACAGATGGGAAAGACTAAACTAGTCAAGTCAAGTGAAGTTTTATTGTCACGTGTTCTGGAGAGCACAGTGAAAATCTTACGCCAGAGTAGCAGGGGAGGGAACAGGGCATGGAGGGCAAAAATAAACATGGTACAGATTTACAATAAATACAAGGGCTACAGTGCAACAGTGATCACCTTGGTCCTTTTCTGGCAGCAGGAGAGGTAGATGGACCTGAAGTGTGGAAGGTCTGTGTCAATGATCTTGGGAAACAGAGGGTAACCCGAGAAACTAAGTTAAACAACAACAAAAACACACAAAGCAGGGTAAGAGCAACTTGTAGCGTGTTGCCATGGAGCGGCGCCATCTTGTATTCCGACTGAGTAGGTGAATAACAGAGATGGCTAGGTGAAGGAGATACAGAAGGCCTCCTAGAAAATAACTTTACCATTCTTGATGCAGGGTGTCCCTAGGCAAGCGTATATAGGGGCCTGAAGGGTTAATCTTGCAGCTGTTGCATTTGTGAAATGGAGAGAAATTGAGCAGAAATGCAGCATCTGTGATTTGGCTCCACATATTAGTCACAGTGCTTTCTCTCCATCTATGACAGCGGTGTAAGGGGTGCAGCAGAGGTGAACAGTGGTTAAATGAGGTATGTGCCTTAGCATATAGCTATTCTGCCACTGGCAGGAGGATCACGAGCAAATGCTAAAGAGATCACGGTAGGTCACGTACTCTTTTCACGGACAGAGCTGAACAGTGGGGAAGTGGCATTAGCCTGGAACACGGTCTCTGCGAAGGACCGGGAGACAAGTAGAACAGCTTCACAGCCATGTCCTGGGGCTCTGCACACCCTACGAGAAGGCTGTGCCCATGTAGACATTCTCTCCATCCTTTACCTTCTCTTCCTATGAAAACTGATCAAGCTGTTTTCTACTGAGCTCTCCAGAGGGATAAAGTTTCACAGTCACAGGTTCTGTGTACTGTTCATTTTTTTTTTGCCTTTTCTTGTTTTTGTAGAATGTGCGGCACTGCTGAGGGAGACCAGTTGCTCAGTTAGAATTGTCCTAACACCTAGGAGCTGTAACTTTTGTGGCAATTTTAAAATAGGAAAAACAAAAAAAAAGCTTTCCTTAAATTTCCACTATTTCAAAAAATTAGGTCTTACAGCACATTCAATGATTAATATGCATTGATTAAAAAGGGTTGCGCATTATTGATTTATATATGTGTGTTTGTTTGGATAGAAATAAGAAAACATTGAAAGATTAAACAATGCACATGGTAGACCCACACTTCACTTTTTAATGTTTGAAATATCTCTGATTTCTACCCTATAGTTTGTGTGTATACTGTATATTCCAATTTACAAACATAAGGTTTTAGCATCGTTATTTTTGTAAATACATAAAAAAAGACTTTTGCTGGTTCTTTGATGGATCATTTAGTCGTGTAGCGAGCTTCCTCTCTCCCACCTGCTGTATTTGGCCATATAAAACCTTGTGGAATTCCATGAGCCAATCAAAGCAGGTTCTGAAGGCCCGCCCCTGCACTTTGTACTGACTGCCCATTCGGTGGGAGTAGAGGACCTCAGCACCTTCAATTCTTGTGTCATTCACCTAATTGGGCAAACACAATACACATTAGAACTGTATCATTAATCAAACACAACACAATATTTATTTATTGGCCTGAAAAATTTTAAATGTAGGTGGTATTTGCAGGTATACCTTACTTATATGTAATATGTGCATAACTTATTCCACACATTTTTGACAAACCCAATTGTCTTAACCATTTGCCTTGGGTCAATGACCATGATTTATCAACTATGAATGGCAGTACCCCTCTCTTTAAATTCTGCATTAACTGTGAGAATAGCTTCATAAATCAGAATTAAAATATTTTGACTGGATATAAGGCAAAGTTCTCACACAGACTAAGGTGAAGGACAGTGGTTATTAATCAAATACGAGAACTATATTAATAGAAAAGCCTCAGACATAAAATGCTGACAAGGTCTGTTTCAGAAAGACAACTCAAAACAGTGAATAACTTAAAAAATGGCAATAACAATTTGTCAGTGCTGCGTCCACAAGAGGGCGCTGTATAAATTCATAACAAACACCAAGGACCGTTTTCCCATTTTTGCAGTAATTAACGTCAATTTAAATTACCAGTTGTCGGCTGAGATTCTGATTTTCCTGCAAAGCCACCTATATAATTATGTCCAGCACCATCACAACCCCAAAAAGGGGAAGGTGAAAAACACAATTTATAATACATTAAACAAACATACACGTTTCCTCTTATTAACAGTTCTCCGTATAACGGAAATTCTGGCTGTGGTTGGTAACAGAATTATTTTTATAAAAGGTGCGTTCAGTTTCCATCTAACGTTTACCTCTGCATATGGTCTGTCACGTGAAATATTTTATTCTGATGTTTGTGAGCTTGAAAGTGGAATTTTACCATATCTAAACATATCTATTTTGACATCTGTGTAAGGAGATCTGAAGTGGTTAGTTTTGTTTAGTATTGAATTCAGTATTGTTTTTGATCCTGACTTCAACACCCTCTCTGTATGCCAGAAGTGTTCACAATTTTGGTGTTGAATATCTCCAAATTGCATGCTAGTTCTGTTTGAGTTAAATGGTTCCCCTGTGCTGCTTTTGGTTTCTAATAAGTTTTCCTTGAATTCTTGGTGCTGCCTGAGGACACTAGTCACATTATAACCAAATGTTCCCTGGGAGATGTATGAAACTCCTGAC
>JAACJT020000095.1:11552276-11594635 GCA_009936485.2 Gymnarchus niloticus | reverse complement strand
CCAAAGATGAAAAGGGCCATCCAGACTGTTATCAGCAACAAGTCCAAAAGCCAGGGTCTGTCATGGTATGGGGTTGTATGAGTGCCTTTGGTAATTTATACCTCTGTGATGGCAGCATTAATGCAGAAAAGTACATTGAGATTTTAGAGCAACATATACTGCCTTCAAGACTATCTTTTCCAGGAACGTCCATGTATTTTTCAACAAGACAATGCAAAACCACATTCTGCACACATTACAAAGGCATGGCTGCGGAAGATGGTGGTACGGGTACTGGACTGGCCTGCCTGCAGTCCTGACCTGTCCCCAATAGAGAATGTGTGAAGAATTTTGAAACGAAGAGAAACGACGACGACCCCGTACTGTTGCACACCTTAAGATGTGTTTGCAGGAAGACTGGGAAAAAAACAACACCTGAAACGCTTCATCGCTTGGTGTCAAAACGTTTAAGGGTTGTGATAAGGAATTTCAACATTACAAAGTGGTAAATGCTTTACCGTCACAACTTTTTTTGGAATGTGTTGCAGGCCTGAAATGCAGGAATGGATGAATATTAACAAACGACATGAAGCTGACCAGACAAAACATGAAATATCTTGGGTTCACGCTGTTTGAAATGAAAGTCAAAGTATATTTGAGAATCACTGCGTATATCACATGTAATTAATACTGTATTAAGCAGGTACTGTACCAGTGTATCCTAAGTAGAGCTGATTTTGCATATTTCCTCTATAATTTACTTTTTTACTTGTATCATTGAATCTGCCAGAATTAGAGAGATTTCCTGAATTGAAGTGCTCTGACTGGCAACACTGCAAGTTTACATTTTGAAAGAACGTAATGAAGGATTCCCTTTTGAAATTCTCAGAACTCCTCACACATCTATAGGTTTCTCCTATAAACTGCTTGACGTTAAAGTATTCCCTGGGGACAAATTGCCTGAGAATCTGAATGTTGTCTTGTCCCTCTCTGGTATTGCTAAGCACTAAAGGCAAAGGGGGCAATTTATATATCGCCTTTAGTGCTGAAAGATGCAGTACTCTAAGGTCACAAGTGTTTTGAAGGTACATGTTGAACATATTGGTATACCGCTGTCTAGAAGTAGTTTATAGTAGTGATTGGACAAATGAAGTTTCAAAACCTGTGGTGGGTGGGAGTATCCTGAACTACCAATCAAAGATGGCGATAGCATTCAGGATACCAACACGCACTACGGGTTTTGAAGGCTCATTTGTCCCATGAATACTGCCTCCATCCTTTTCAGAACTGTTCACTTCTGTACCTTCATCTTCCTACAACACTACATTAAGGTTGGGTGACTGTTTACAAAATCGCTCATAGGCAGTTGTTTAATCTTAATATAATTTATAACATCATGCATATTTAAAAAGATGGTCATTTTTAAAAATCCACATTTCCAACAAAAATAAAAATATTAAACTGTGTTCCATAATTTGGCTGCACAATATTGTTGAAAGTTCCCTATATGCAGCCAGCCATTTCCCTGAATGCCTGTAAATACAGGTTACTAAATAAAGGTAATTTTAATAGCCTAAAATATCCCAGCAGAAGCAAATTTAAAGGAAATGGTAAACAACTAAACAAATCCAGAGAAGTATTTAAAACCATTCAAAACATAAATCCAGCAAAAAAAAATCCTAGTGATGTTGAAAATGTTAGTGTATGCTTGCTTTTAAAAAAAAAGTAGGAATTTTCCATTGTGGATGCATGACCAGCTGAGCAAGGCGGTTGGCCAGATTTCCACATATGATGTGGTACAGTCTGGTCCTCAGACTTCAGCAGGCTTAACCCTAGACACTGACAACATGGTTCTTGGTGACAGTTTCACCTCACTGTCTGCTGGCATCACTTCAGCAAGATTAAAGCCTGCATTAAACTTGGAGGAGATTAAATATGATTCAGGTACACTGGAATTGCAGTGGAGTCATATTCTTTGACTCTCCTCTTCTTCTGAGCAGAAACATCAAAACAGATGTCTCTGAGTCGGAGCTCCTGGAATGCACTACGTCATGCCGAGAACATGAGTGTGCAAACCCAACACTCACAATGTTTTCCATTTTGGAGGGAAACTGGAAATGTGAAACTGGAACACGCTGTGTCGAAGAACTCAGGCTAAACAACTCACCTTGTGATAGCCTAACCACAGTAGTTCATTAGCCTTTAGCTCCATCAGTTGACCCTGAGACGCCAGTATCGATGGCAATCAGAGTCCAGGTATTGAGGGGTGGATGATATGAGTGGTAGCTGATTCAACACAGCAGACGCCGGTATTAGGATTTGAGAGACAGCTGAGAAACAGTAATGGACCACGGGGGATTTTTTTCCTTTCAACTTCCTAGCTAATGAGCATAGAGGTGGACAACATTGCCAGCTCACAGCGAAGGTGATACTCACTTGGGGTGCTTGTCATACATGATGGGCAAGAATTCATCCACAGGTAACATTTTGGAAAGCGGCTCCGCATTCAGCAGCTTCTGGGCTCCCTGTAGGGAGATGGCATAGGAGAGCGTCCAATAGGAATAGTCTGCCACCACCAGGTTCCTCACTTTCTCCACTGGTTCCTCTTCACCCGGATTAACCTGCTTCCGGCCCAGGTATCTGCAATGGAGCGGGAAGATGGCCGGCCACAGGGGGGCACTGTCAGTCAGCAAACCCACAGCAGTGGGTATGCGGATGTTTTTGTCACGTAAGTGTGGCATCCGAACACAAACATGCGCACATACACACACACACACAAAAGGCTGTGTGATCTCCATGGAAACAGTGACCAGTTTCCAAAAGCACTCCCCTGACCCCTCCCCGCTCACATGATGTCCCAGTCCAGCTCCACCTTCTCCACCTCCTCCATCAACCGCAGCAGCCGGCGCTTGAAGTTGCTCTGGAAACGCACATCATCCTCAAAGATCAGTGCCCTGTCCAGCTGCATGTCCACCATCTGAGGGAAGGAGCAGACATCTTGCTTGAGGACTTCTGGGAGCCATTACGTAGTTTTGAATGAGGAACTCAGTGCTGTGATCCTAGGTACAGGCAGGCTGACCTTACCCCGAGCAGCCAGGGGGCACTGTTTTTTGTTGCTCCCACAGATGTGCTCATTATGTAGAAGCGGCGGTAGAAAAGGTAAGTGCAGCAGTCAATAAAAACCTCAGACTCACAGCCTCATTTGTTGGACGCAAGTAAAATATTAATAGAAAAGCCCTTTTAATTTAAAATAGTATTTAGTTACTTTCATTTTTTAAATTAAAGTCAAGGATTTTTAAAAATCCAATCACTTCACAGTACACTTTGGGGAGCATTTAAAAAGAGGTGCTTCCAGCAAATATGGTTTCTAGTTAACCAAACTATCCAATCATCCCATCATGCATAGGTCATATATAAAACTGTAGGACAGCCCTAGCAAATGACAAAAGGTGAAAAAGGCAGTTTCAGGAGGCATCGTTTGTTGAGAAATTCAGAGAGCAGGGGTACAGTGCTCCCACTGCACCTAAAAGTGTGATTTTGTAAATAAAGAGGGAAAACAATGCAGGCAATGCTCATCTGAGCTGAGAGGGTCTTGTACGATCTGATTCACCCAGTTCTCAATGAGAACATGAGTATGTGTGGCACAAACTGGCAGCTCTCATAGTGTAGTGTGTATTTTCCTGGCATTGTCCAGGTACTCTCAGCTCCGTAGAGACCAAAGTAAATGTAAACACACACACACAATGTCATTAATCCCAAGGTGAAGTATTTCTGTTGCAATGGAGGTGAACTCTTTCAGGATGACAATGGCAAATCTACGGGGTACAAGTAATCAATCAATGGGTCTGTGAGTGTGAAACCAATGTAAAGCACAGTTTTCCCACTTAGTAGATCTCGACAGAGCTGGATACACGGGAGACTGCAAAGCTTTGCCTGAAACAGGCTGTTCTACCACTGTGAAAAGCTCATTAAATGATGTCATTTGTGCTGAAAGAGTGGTGTCTTCCACGTTCCAGACAAACATCCTACGACCATCTGTTTTTATGGGGCAGGACAAGCCAACACCTTAATTGATGGCTATTTTCTATTTCAATTCTCAACAATGATTTAAATGTTTGTATTTGACATAAAACTAGTAAAAGGTTTAAAGATAATGATCAGATTTAGCATAGCTTTAAATGTATACTGAATAGTTATACAAAAACAGTGAAATTACAACCTACACCAAAGCCTGGTGCCAGTATTACATAAAACTTGACCACTGGCTAACTTAAGCCTAATGTTTATCCTCGCAAACCAAAACTTTTAAAAATGGTATGTACTTTTTTTTTTTTTTTTAAACCAGTTTCAGATCTACAGCATAGGCACTTTAGGAAGAATTCATTGTTTCTTAAGTGCCCCACTCTTCCAGGTTTTAAAATACGTTTTAATTGGTAGTTGATTTACATCTCAATCACCATGTTAAGATCATTTTCTATCCAGATAGTCTTTCAAGAGCGATTAAGAGCCAAAGTGGGGCTGAAATAGCCTGTGGCTCTCCAGGACCCAAGTCAGGTTTATGGATGGCTAAGCATCTGCCTGATTCTTACCTCCTTCCAGATGTAGTAGTGGCTAAGGAAGCAGCCCACCTCTCCCTTGGTCAAGGTGCGCCCAGAGAAGGGGTCGTAGTATCCAGGAAGGAGGTCAACACCCAAAAACTTAATATCACTGCTGTTGAGAGCTCTACAAGGTAAAGATGTGAAAAACATGGAGAGGTCAACCAGCATAGTGGAAGACATGACATTTCTGGTTGCTGTATTGCAGTGCAGGACACGGGCCTGTCTTACCCTCCATCAATGGCGTCCACCACCTTGACATCAATCTCCAGCTCATACAGAGACCACAACATCCGCTCGCGGCGCTCAGGACGCCGTCGCAAGTTGATCAGGTAAACCTGGGAAAGAAGTAGCAGGTATGAGAATCACTGCTACTGCCAATGGGCGAATAATGGGCAAATGCTGCCAGCTTCTCATGTACAACTATGAGGAAACATTCAGTTTAATTCAAGTATACTTATATAACACCTTTAACAAGGAGCACTGTCACAAAGCACTTTACATAGTCCCGGGTCCCGGGTCCCCAGAGAAAAAGACAAGGGTGACAGTGACAAGGAAAAACTCCCTCAGGAGAAAGAAACCTTGGGAGGACCAGACTCAAGGGGGAGGCCCATCCTCCTCTGGGTACCACCGGGTAGTCTGGCCATTCTATTTATAACCCCACTTTAAGCTTACCAAAACTTTAATAACAGTAATTTTCCGGAAACAATGTTAAATAACAGAATAGAGACTCCTATAAATTTGGTTTGTTGAAAAAAAAAAATGTACCATAAGCTTGGGTGACCTTTCACTAAACCAATTTGTATGATTAACCACCATAACATCCAAACTTAACTTTGCGGGGAGTTATTTACAAACAACATAGTTAACTCTCAATGTAAATATATGGAGAGTATACCGTATAGACGTGCTTAAGTCATATACATGACACCTGGTGGGGGGCTCTCACCTCATCAAAGCCCATAAGATCTGTCTGTTTGGGAGGTAGATAGGTGTACTGGGATGGGAACATTGAGAAACCATTAACTGAAAAGAGAGGGGAAAAGGGTGCTGGTCTTTCACACAGTGCAATGGAAAGAAAATTTAATGTCACTCCATTAACAATGACTTATAAACACAAATTAATAAACTATGCTTTAAACAGAATGAGTTACTCATGGACTCCAGGTGTAGATGGACAAAGTTGATGCGGTCATCCTCAATGGTCTGGTGGGGCTTGACTGGAACGTTGATGTAGCCGTAGCGCTCCTTGTTGCACAGATACATCTGCACCTCTGCGCACAAAGAGTAGCAGCACTGATGCATGGTGGTGCATGCAGAGGAACGTAAAAGAAGTCCAACTCCAGGGCTCGGGAGAGGAGCCACAAGGCGTGTTGATAGTTAGCCAAAACTCAGCTCCATCGAGCCAACCAAATAACCAATCAGTCACCTCACCTGGCATATCAGGTGAAAATCAGACGCTAAAACCTGACGGATCCCCCTTCCCCAGGACCGGCACCCCTCCGACCTGCGAATGGAGGCTTACCGGCCGCACGGCAGGAGAAGGCAAAGACGATGATGTCATCGAAGGGCCATGAGTAATCAGGATGCGGAGGATAGAAAGCCAGCTTCTTCATGCCCTCCTTGCGCAGGTCCAACAGCATCGTGGAGTGCACCATGGGAACGGGGAAGCAGCCCATGCGATGGCGGTGCTTGGTGGGAAAGTATTCTGCAGTGCGTCGGTAGTAGCCCTGATCATAGAGACAAGACAAGGTTAACCGAATGGAGCTTCTGGATTTCTATTGCCAGTTAACTAGGATACTTAGAAGGCTAGCCAGTAGTGATTAAGTCTAATTATGCAGTGGCAGAAACCTGAAATTAATATGCGATTTTTCAACTGTTAGCACTGCCTCCAGCTCATCTGCATCCGGCCTCCTCTCTGTGTGGAGTTGGCATGTTCTCCCCATGTCGAGTGGGCTTTCACTGGGTACTCTGGTTTTCGCCCTCAGTCCAAAGACACGCAGTTAGGGTTAAAGTGCATCTCTAAACTGCCCAGAGTGTATGTGTCCTACAGTGGACCGACATCTTTTCCATAGTTACCATTGCACTGTGCCCTACCCTGCTTGGGATAGGCTCCAGGCTCCCCATAACCCTGTTCTGGATAACTGATTTGTGGATGGATGGATGGATGGATGGATGGATGGATGGAAAAATTTTTTTTCTCATGTTCACCTTAGACATCTTTACTCCTATATTACTGTAACGCAAAAGGACACCGACATTTGGAGAAAGGCCCTGGAAGACAGAGTAAGCAGTGCAATGGAGAACACAGCGCCGTGCACGGGTGACTACGCGTGTGTTTACCTGCGGAGTGATGCCACACCAGTAGTTAGAGTAACCCGTCTGCGAGTCCAGCATGGGCGCAATCACAGATTTGTTCTCCCTTATCATGAGGCTCAGCAAGTCGGGGTTCGTCAGGATGTTATCTGCGTCTGAGTACTGAGAAACAGACTCTAATCAGATGGCATTATGCTCTCTTTCTTTACCTGAGACCTCAATGACCCCTTATCCAGGAGTTGGTTTTCATGGATACCATCATTATTATTAGCATTTCCTGTTATTTCCCTCAACCTGGCCCATTTGGAGATTTAAAGTAAAATATCAGAAATGCTTGGAAAAACTTATGCATTTATTATTGAACTGATAATGCAACTCATCTCCCCTATGAGCTGTACTCCTTTAAACAGCAGTCCAAAGGCAGGTAACAGTGTCTTAGAAGATGCCAATGGGATCCCTTACCAGAATGTAGTCTGCCCAGCGACTCCTGGCAAAGTTCAGTGCAGCCTGCTTGAGTTTCATGATGTACTCATATCTGCCATTGGTCCAATGCTTGGGCCCCATTTCACCTGGGTAAGAGCTAGAAAAGAGAGCAACAGCAATCTCTGTTGAGTCTCAGCAGCAGATGGCAAAATGGTTAAAGAATCAGAAGGTTATTTGTTTTATTACTAATTCCCAGATGAGCCTTAACTTAAAGTCACTTCAGTAAAATATCCAGTAGTTACTGAATGTGAGCCTCAGTTAAACAACTAAATGTAAACAGTAGATGACAATGTCATATATAAGTGGCTCAACAATTGACCTCAAATGTATGCAAAAGACAAGCACAGGTTAGTCATTTAATTCCTGAGGTTTCAAGCCACCTTAGTTTGAATCCTCATCCTTGTACCACCAGGTGGTGATGCACCCTTACGTCACAGTCCTGATCTGACCACCGCACCCCTGAGGAGTGCCTATGAGCAGCTGTGAAGAGGTCACTCACCTGGGCTTCTCCATAGGTCTCCACTCGACGTAGTGATAGAACTTCTGCACGACCGTCAACCACTCCCGCAGGATGGCTGTAGTATTGTCCACGTTGTGGTCTGTTGCTGCCCTAGCATGGGGCACAGGTACGAATCGTTTAAGCAGGCAGTTCAAATCCCACCCAGAGGAGAAAAACAGACAATCGACCCAACTGTACCATTTTGATGCAAGGCGGAGTGCGCTTTACAATCTACATTACGATGCCCATACCATGTGAGATACAAGAATAAAAGTCAAAATAACTTCAGTCAGTAACAAAATATTTCATGCACATTTTATAATTTTCGAGTCATATACTGTTTTCTTCCCTGACGCGCCATTCGGACGTGATTGATTGCATGTGGTTAAAGAAACCATTTTCGATTCTTTGAGAAAGAGAAGAAAAAGAAAAAAGAAAAACTCCTGAGACTAAGGAGGGGTGAGGTAGGCGGTTGGGAGGGCTGAAAACCTAAATCCGACTGACCTTTGTGCGCCTGCATATTTCATGAAAGGGAATTAGCTACCCCCTAAGTAGAAAAGCCACCTACCATATGGAGATGCGGTCTTTAGGGTAGTTCAGTCTCTCCAGAGCACCCAGGTAGTAGGGCAGCGAATGAGCAGCGTTCCGTGCCATGATGGCAATCACAACGGTCGGCGATTGCATTTTTGACTCTTCCGGATGTTTCTCTTCTGAAAAGTAACAACTTACTTTCGCGATCGCCCCGAAAATAAACAACCACAGAATCATGGTGGTACCCAGTTCTTCCCTGGTCGATCACTCCAGAAGTTGCCGCTGTACAGCCGTACGCGTCAGCACTTCCCAAACCTAAAGGGTCTTTTCCGCTTTCCCCCCCCCTTTTCCGCCCCCCTCTCTGGGGATATGCTGCTTTCCAGGAGCCGACGTATGCCGCAGACGCCTTTAAAATTACTGCTTCCGTGCTCTGATGCGGGAATTTGCATTCTAACAACCCAGTAATTTAAACTGGCTGTACATTGTAGTGCGGTTTCCTTGTGCTTCTTCTAGTTAGTGTTTATTTATTTTATTTTTTTTCCTCCCCCGACATTTTTGTATCTGGCGCATTTCAATCGGCTGCGTATCCGCTCCATGAGAAGAATCTAAGAGAAGAAAAAAGCCAAGGACCTTTCGAAAGTCCTTCCGCTGTCCTCTTCCCCAACAGTACATCCTAAATATAGAGCCAGAACACCGACGGTCTGACAATACTGAGCAAAGTAATACGCTGAAAGTTAAATCACAGACGAAACAAATCGCGTCCATCACAAAAATCTCCATTACAAGAAACAAAATGTCCAGTTCAGTCACCACCAAAATATTTATAGGACTTCCCTAAAGGAATTTTCTAATGAGCAGAGGAACAAATTCCGTTTGATTCTTCAGCTCCATCTCTTAACACTCAGTTAAGAACGCATACCCGCCTGAAAGCCTCTGTATGATTGCCTGTTACAGCAACCACAATATGTCCTCTATCACATATTTTTCTTATTGTGTGATTGCTGGTTACAGCAATCACAATGTGTTCTCTCACATATTACTTCTTCTTCCCACTTTTTTGGTACTAAACTCCAACAGTTTTTGCATTAGAAACTTCGTTCCAACTGTAAAATGTTCGGCCCATTGAGGAGAAGGGTGCTTGTATTCTTCTTTTTAATATGCCACCCGCATCCCTCTTTTTTATCCCTCTTTCCATCTATTTTTCGCATAGACTTTGAAAGGGAAATTCTTCAAACTGTTCCCATATGGTCAATTTTTGAAATAAACCCTCCAAACGTACTACACATGTTCTGGGCAATACTACCAAGCCCCCCACCTCTTTCTATACCTCTATGACTTCTTTCTTTCTTTTTCATCCCTCCATCCTCATACTTTAAGAATCTTATAGACATCAAGATTTGTGAAACTTAGTATATGTGTTCTAAAGACAAAAGTACAGCACTTCACTACTTTCGTACTGATGGCACTCATCCCTCACCCTTCTATTCTTTCATCCCTCCATCCTCCCATTAGAACCCATTGGTTTTACTGCTCCTTCACCTTTTAAGCTACAGTCATGAAACGGTAAATGTATTCTACAGCAAAAGTACAGCACTTAAGTACTTTCATACTGATGGCACTCATTTATCACCCTTCTATTCTTTCATTCATCCCTCCATCCTTCCATAGCATTTAATGCAGCCAGCAATCACACACATTTTCTGCAGGAAATGCCCTCTCCAGTTTCTCTTTTAGAGCTTTTGATAAAAGGCACTTAAAGTACCATTGTATACTTGCAAAACAAACAAGAATATTGGCATGGAAATTGTTCGCACTGCATCCCATTATATAAGGTACTTGTAACATTTATTTATGCCTTCTCCTATTTTAGTTCTTATCCAAATAAACTAAGCTCACACCAGAAAGGAACACGGTGTGCATGCATAGGTATTCTCAAAACATGGTTTTAAAAACCCTGAACTCTAGAGAAAGACTGACATTCAAAAAACATAACCAGATCATTGAGATTGGTCAAATTATTTTTGTAAAAAATTAAACTTTGTGCTTTGAAAATGTTGAAAATGATACAATTAATCTCATACAAGTAAAACAACAGTAAATTAATTAAACATTATGAATATGTAATGTTTAAAAACAGTCTTAAATACAGTCTTATTCTCCCAATAAAATCAGTAAGCAACACTCTCAATGGAAACAATTACCATACAAAATTGAAGAGTGCTACTTTTGCAGAGCATTTTACAAAAACTGCTCCAATCCCCCAAAGGTTAAACCAAAGCAGAATAGTGTATATCAGTTAGATCTTATTGGTTCCAGTCTTAAGAAATGTTTGGGAAAGAATCGAAGGAGAAAAAGAAGAGTAAACGTAACTGAAAGAGGGTACTAAAGACAACGGGGAAGGGGAAGAGTTAAGGGATCATAAAGGGTAAAAACATCAAGGCCTCAATGATTCAGGTTGCTTGGGGGCCCACATCTTTGCCTAATGCTCAGAGGGACAATAGATTTGGTAGCACTTGGACAGGAGACTTAGTTAAAATGGATCTCTATTAATGACAAAGCCTGACCCCCACATCCGCAGCTCTTTGACTGTGACCACCCCCAAGCCCCAGTGACTTTCCTCGTTCCAAGAAGGGCACTTTCTCAGCCTCATGGCATCAACGTCCTTGGGAGAGTTCATCGGCCAGTCTAATAACTTTTCACTGCTCGGTCATAGGTCACTGGGAGGGGGCAGCCAGGCGGGACTATGGCTGAGGGGGGACAGGCCAGTCAAAGTAAAAACATTTATTCAAGAATGATATTCTGTGGAAAACCTGATTGAGCTGCCCTATCCCAGGCCTGGTGGGGGGTCTGCTCAAGGTTACAGATGTGCTTGGATAAATGTATTACAAAGAGAAGGGGACCCAAACCAATACCCCCCTCCATCATCTACTCTGCCACCACCCAAACACACACACATACATACACACCAATGCTCCTCCATTGGCCTTTCTTTACAAAGACTAAACACTGGGATACCAGCTGTAACACTCTGGGAAACCTTCAGACCACATAGCTGAGACAATAATCAATAACTGCATTCCCACACAAACGTCTCTGGCTTATTAAATCAATAACTGTCACTCCTAGCCTCTAAGTTCATTTATTCTAGCTTGCTCAGCACCCCAGAACAGAAATATTCAGAATTCACCACAACTCAAAGACCTGCAAATGTTTTATATAGTAACTTGATTTTCATGTTGCAGTGTTCCCTTATCATTTATTTAGCTCATTAGCAGACTCTTCAAAAGCTGTTTACACAGCTTCTGCTTTTACACTTTATCAGTTTATACTGTTTGATAACTTACTGAAATAATGCAAGATCAGCGACGTCACTAATGATTTATGGTTGGGGGGGCTAAGCCTTTGCTGGGGGCTGATCACAAGCTCCCCTGATATAACGTACATTTATTTGAAGGGGCTTATGAACATTTTGGGGGGGGGGTTGAGTCCACTTAAAACAGGCCTAGCAATGCCCCTATACAAGATCCTGTCCCAAAAGTAAAACAGCAAGGTTCCTTCTAGAATCAAAAATCATTTACTCTATTAAGAACTGTTTCTGCTGTCCTGTATAAGGTGAAACTTATATCCTGCAATTTTAGAACAAAAAAAATATATATATTGACACTGATTAATGCAGTTTTATCACTGCTGGCAGTAGAATTGTTTTTCATCTAATAAGCGGAAGGGCAGAAGTGGTGGTGAAAACTGTAGGGCATGTATGTTGTACACTGAATACACTGGACTCTTATACTGTGTGTCTTTAAATGTATCTATACCTCAGAGGTCAAGGGTTCAAATCTCAGCTGGGGCACAAGTTAGATTACTCTGTCTGTTAGTTAGGGATGTTTGTAGCTAGGTGATTTGGTACTGATTTGCTGGTATAAATGGGGTGAACGAATGCTATAAGTACAACTGAGCCCTTAGCAAAGTACATAAAATGAACAAATTGAATATATAAATAGGAGAAATAATATATAAAATATGGAGAAAGGAGAAATTGTATTCACTTTTGACAGCATCCATCCATCCATCTTCCAATCAGTGGTCCTGGGAGGGCTGTGTGGACTTCAGATAAAAGGAGGAATTAAACAATTAAATATATAATACCAAATATCCAATGGCCATGCATGTGACATTTACATAAAATCATGAAATTTCTCCTGCCAAAAACATGTATTTTCTTCCTACATCTCTTTTGAAGAAAATCTGAATTGTAACACAAATACATGATAAATATTGAAGCATTTTCACAATTATAATTTCACCATAGGTAATTTGTTTGGCAAATTTGGCAAAAAACTTTGTATTACAACAGATTACTAATTTCTTAGGATGTATAGTACTCATCAAAGTTCTTTGTGAAGGTATCTTATTGGCAAAATTGCAACATTCAGACAATGTAAAATAACAATCGCATTGGATAGTATACTTAAGGAAAATAACAATAACTCCACTGAAGTCTTCCCAGAATATGAATAGTTTTTTTGTTGTGGGCCCTCATGAAACTCTTAGGTCTTTCCCCTCAATGCTTATACGATTAATGATTCCAGTATAGAAAATGCTTTTGATTGCAAAGCTAATTAAAAAAGCAATATGTCACTGAAATGTTCTGATATCCTCAAAGCCATCTTGGTTCTACCATCAGCAGCACTAGCTATAGAGTCTCCAGAAAAATCATGGAAGGCGGCAACAGACCATGTGTTTAGAGAACAGTACCTTGAAAACGTAATACTGCTGACCACTGTGCAGTGGTGCCAGATGATGTGTCATATTTTATGTGACCACATTAAGAATATCCAAATATTTTAAATACCATTTTTCAGTATATTTTTTCAACTGGATAGATTTTTAATTTTTCCAGCATACTCTCTCTCTCGTTTTCTGTCTGTTTTTCTGTCTCACTTACTCTCTGTCTGTCTCTCTCTCACTCTTTTTCTCTGTCTCTCTCTGTCTCTCTCTCGCTCTTTCACTCTCTCAGTATCTCTCGTTCTTTCACTCTTTCTCTCTCACTCGTTCTCTCTCTCTCTCCTCCCTCTCCAACAATGACATTCCCACACATCATAGCCATTATGAACTATGGTTTCTATCTCCAACATCAAACTTTTAATATTTTTGTCCTGCGTAGAATAAAAGTACATGAGTAAATGTTTCTTTCTTAACAGCACAATGTGTTAACCATTCAAAAGATGCTATATATTTTATTCAAAAATATCTGTATTTCCTAAACTATGTTTTCCTGAAATATATTTTGTATGTTTACCCAAAAAGCTATTTCTTTTTATTAAAATGAGTTCCTTCAAAGTGTGCCGATTGTACATTTGACTTGATTTTATTTTGTAACCAAATTGTCTCATGTGTACTGATTTTATAGAAAACATTTTTTAAAGCTGCACTTTATAAGTGAATATTATAATCCAGTAAATTACAGAGAGCTTCACATTTAGTGAATAACGAATTCATGAGTAATTTACATGAGATGAAATGATGGTATAAATATGTTCATTTTTAAAATTGCTGAACAACCCTCTACATACAATTGGAAAATTCGATTTGAATTTTTTTTTTTTTTTTGGATGTCATTCAACAAACCAGCTTTGGTAAATAAATGTGCATTAGAATTATTCCTGTTGTGTTTCCACATTTCTCTTGCTTGTAATTAATACATTTTCCAGTTTAGTTTTTAGCTGGAACTTTTAAAATAAACTTACAATAATCAAAATGAAATATTCAGTAGTTTTGTAACAAATAATCTACAGTATATCTATTTCCTACAATTCTACATATTAACAGTTTTTTCAGCTGAATTTATTACTTAAAGACACAAGAGAGCTGAGAAAAGTCCATGGGATTTGAACCTGCAACCATCAACTTTATAACTCTGATATATGTGGCAATTTGTGTATGATTCATCTTCTTGTTTTGCAGTTATGAAATCCAAAGACATTTGTAATTTTTTCCAAAGCAGATATATATCAGAATCACAACAACAGAGTACATTTTGCTGAAATTAATAAGAAATGTAAAAACAAAACAAACACTTAATAGTTCTCTGTGATAGCAAGTATTAAATAACATCAACACCAGATTTATCTTCCCATTTTTCATATATTTAAAAAATAAATTATTCTACAGTGTGATGATTTGCTTAACTTTAAAATTATATTTTAAGAAAACAAGTTACAAATAATGACATTCTCAGATACTGAAATCAGTTCAGATAATCCTTTCAAATTACAGTGTACATATCAGCAAGACCATATATGAGTATTATTATCATGATAATTCAAATAAAAAGTTATGCTGTGAAATTATGTCTTTCATAATAGTTAACAAAAAATAATCCCTGAGATTTTTTTATGGAAATTTACTAAGCGAATTATTTACTAATTTTCTATTACTTAACAAATCAAGCAGTAGCTCTCCAAAACGAAAAAGCCTGATCTTTGTTTTTTTTTCTGTATTTGCATGTTTTTAAAATAATTATTTCTGATACACAATGATTACTAACAATCTGAAAAATAAACACTACCATTTCAAATGGCTAAAAAATCAACAGAATCATATTGTTGAAAGGTAACTCCATGTTTGTATATATTTTTAAAATATTTTTCAACATGTCAGAAAATAGAATACTCTTTAATGTAAATGTAAATCAGTTATAACTACAACATAGTTATTAAAATGACTAAGAATGCCTAATTTTAAGGTTATAAATATTTTTCTGAATTAGAATTTTGACTAAAAGAATCATGTTATTCAAAGTGTATTTGTTGATGCACTACAAAGAAATTTGACATACTGATTTTACTCATTTGTTTGTTTATTTAGCTTATTACACATTTACTAATATTTCTGAGACAGACCATCTTGCATGGAATTAATGAGTCTTTATGAAAGGTAAAGAAGATTGTTTCATACAGTAACCTGGGATAGTATGTATCTTAATTGTAAATGCCTGCAGGGTTACCCATAAATGATGAAATACAAAGTGTTCATTATTTTCAATTTTGCAGAGTGTGTTGTTTAGGAGAGAAGATGCATATGCTTTTATCCTGATATGTAAGCAAGAAAGGAACACAACATGGAAACAAAAATAATCATTTGGCTAAAATTTTAGAACAAGTTAAAAGTTGTTTGGCATTCTGTAAGTGTAAGGTCCAGTTAAAACAGAACATATAGAATGGACTGAAAATCATTTAATACATAACTCAAGTTCAGTTTTTAATGTGGATCTTTTTTTTAACACATTTGAAAATTGAAATATGAACCCTGTGGGCTATAAATGCTTTTAAAAAGTATTTAATTTCTGTATTTGGTGAGACAATATAAAGGTACAGATATACAATGACTGCAGACTAAAGGTACCGATTTAATAGATGAGACAAAAATCAGTTTAAGATTTCGATTTAGTTTACAAATCAGTTATGGAAAAAATATAATGAGCATCTACAAACCTCATCATAAGGCAGCAATGCTACCTCAATCACTTATAGATGCTAAATGAAGGATGTGTCTGTTTTCTTGTTACTGCCACCAACTAACTCCACAGAATAATGGTTTGACTGCTCACTCAGTGCCGTTAAACTCCTCCCTACCAGGGCTCATTCACCTTTTTAGTTAATCATCTATTCGTGAATGCAGGGAACAGAGAACTAGCATCACTAATTCTTACCGTGTAAGTCAGGCTGTAGTTTGGCTGGTGCAACTGCAAATCAAACAACCACAATACCTTCTACCAGATGAATGCAGCCTATAGAATGTCATTGTGTTTGCATTATATGTATGTCTAGCTAGCCCAGTGTAACGTGTACACATTGTTTTATTGAAATGTATCCATTTAATATTGGGTTTGCATCGTTTACAGACATGGATATCTGAAAGTATGTTAAACTTAATTCTACAAGCTGTGGGCTTGGGCAGAAAATATCAAGAATATGTAGCCAAGGTCAAAATAAAGGTTAAGGCATATATTTATTTGTGGTGGGATATTTTTAGTTATTTATGCAGCTTGTCCATCAGCTCACTCAAAATTTAAGTTCAGAAGTAGATAAGAACAACTAATCAACAAAACAAAGCTTATTGTTGCAGAGATCAAGCGGCAAATGGCATTTCTGGGACAGAGTCTCAACACTTTCATTCTGGTAAAGAGTAACAGGGCCCCATATTTGTGTGCATCTTTATGTACATTAATGTTTCACACATATAAGACAAGTCATTTTAGCCATTTGAAATGTATTTCATTAAATATCCATATAAGGGCAATCAAAATGCAATAAAGTAAAAAAAAAAAAAAAAAAGATAAATGAACAAGGCTTTTCTTCTACCAAAATGTACATTCAAAATCAAGATTTTGGTACCTGCAATGCATTGCAGGTAAAAATTTACATAAAATTTTTGCCATTTGTTTTGTTTATATTCTACATTTAAATCTGCTATTTAACGTACTTAAAATTTTGTACACTGTGCTATCATTGGGATATAAAAGTCATCCAAATTGATAAGTGACAGATTACAATGTAAAACCGAATCCCTACATTACCACTATATGAACGTCAATCTGATTGCTTCAAGTTGTACACTTTACATAAACACATCTGTATTCATTTCCAGTAATTAAAAAAATCAAATGAATATGAGTATCAAATAGACATCTATTTAATGATGATTAATTACTAGGCTGGTTGAAATTTCAAACAGGGGCTGTTTCCACCCAAGGTTTCTTCCTCCTGTGGAATTTTTCCTTAACACTATTGCACTTGGCTTGCTCTATGGGGACCCTAGGCCTGCGATTATGTAAAGCGCTTTGTGACAATGCTCCATGTTAAAAGTGCTATATAAATAAAATTGACTTCAATTTAGGATGTACATATAATGTACTTATTTGGGTGACTAAAGAACATTTATGAGGGGCAAACACCCCCTTAAAACAGGCCTAGCAATGCCCTTTATGGGGACATTCACAAGAACATCATAGTAAAGGAAGTTTTTGTCATATAGAAATTGATCTAGATTCTGTCTTTAAAAACAGTTATACAGGTATAAAATGTATACAGAAATGTGCCTTTACATTGTAAGCACTTTCATCTGCTGTTGTTTGCTCTGATTTATCAATAAGCCAAATGCTGAAATGGGAAAGGTTAATATTATTCTTAAAAAATAACCACATTCAGTCACCCATACATAGTTTATAAAACTATACTGAGAACTCAGAGCATTTTATTGCTAGTTCTTATGCATGCTGGATATGGTGCAGACATAAATCATGAGACAATATAATATTACAAAAACAACAATGATATGCAATAAATTAAGGTCAAAACCACAGGTGTCAATTAAACTCAAGGCCCTTTGGCCAAATACAGACAGCTGCCTTGTTTCAAGGGGCCCCGTCATACCGATTGAGGGTCTAATCCAGCCGGCAAGAAGATTTTAGGTTGGGGAAACATTGATTTTTAAAAAAATCATAATTATAATATTAAAAGTAAAAGACGTTGCTAAGTTTTGCAACTTGGAAGGGGGGATTAAAATGTTCGATGCCCGTATCAGTCTAACTTTCCTGAAAAAAAAACTCCAGCTTGTAAGTTGTAACGGCAATTCAGAACTGACAACATTGAATTGCTAACGGGAGTGAAAAATCAGCAGAGTGAGTTTTTTTATCGGACTTGTGCTGTGCTGAGAAACCTAGCTACATAACTGCTAATGCAATAGCAACATCATCAATACGTGATTCTGAAGGTGAAGGTGATGGTCAGGGAACGGATGCATGCTCAAAGCTGCAGAAAATTTGAGCCCCGATAAGCGTCAGAGTTTCGTCAACATGCCTGAGATTAAATGCTTCTGCGGACAGACTTTCACGCTTGCTTGTTTTTGTGTATTTTCTTTATTCGACAGTTTTTGGTGAATAACTGTATGTTGATTGACTGCATAAACTGCACTGAATACCAGCTAAAAGGCTACCTTACTCAACTGAGAATGCAGACAGATTAAGTTCTTGATTTTCTTGGTTTGGCCCACTTGAGATTACATTGGACTCAATGTGGCCTCTTAACTGAAATGAGTTTGACACCCTGGCTATAGACTCTTGGCCACCCTAGGTCTTCTCATTGACGTGGAATCATCCACTCCTTCTAGAAACTCCCATTTGCCATGTATCATGGTGATGTATTGGTGATGTATAAAAGCTTCAAATAACAAAATAATATCTTTGGATTGATTGTTTACACCAGGGGTGTCAAACTCATTTCAGCTAACGGGCAACCTTAGACCCAATCCAATTTCATGGAGGCGAGATCTGAACATCTGTCTTTAACCGTATTTCTCCTCAGACATTTTGGCTGAAGCCTGACGCTTGTCAGGACAGACAGTATTTGCAGCTTTGAGCATGCATGTCTTCCCAGACTCACAGTGACAGCTCTGTTTCGTTGTTGTCGCAGGATTAGAACCTTCATCAACATTACTTTTCAAAAGTTCAGGAACCCACAGGCATTGAGTTTGACACCTGAAGTGTGAAGTGATCTCGAAATATAACATGACTGCTGAGACCACTGAAGTGTGGATGCACGTGCAATAGTGCATAGAAATCACTGAAATGTACACCATTGTACATTAGTGTGTCTTGTTAGTCTGCAGGTGATTGCACCTTGTCATACATGCTCTGCCAGAGTTACTCTCATGGACTGAGGCATTTCACTATGTTAAAAATGTACCGGCATTTAAATGCGAATAACCCAACAATCGATGAACATGAAAACTCAAAACACATAAGATCTAAATCACTGTATGGTTAAGAGACATTAAACTCAAAATATCCTGTAGCATGTGGAAGAGTCTTTGCATCCTTTCAGCTTCGGCAAGGTCGATGTAAGCTGAAGGACATCTGAGCTGTCATCTAGTCACAGAGAATGAGCCTCTTAAGGTGTATGGAATAGCTGTCTATACTACGACTGGAAGGGATGTTTTTAATGTGAGGTCAGATAACGATTCTGATTGTGTTATCTAAGATATCAATAAAGCAGTTCTGACTGATTCATTTTAAAGCACAACTGTGAAAGTATGATTAATTATGTAGCATGATTATATATCTATACATACTTACATACATACATACATACATAATGAACATGAAACTAGAACTCACAACTTTTTGCACGAAGATACAGATAATGAATAAATAAAATTAGCTTACTCAGTGTTCTGTCCATTAATTATCCCATCAAAAAATAATGAGAAGCTGTACCACAGCCAGCTGATTCCTGCTGGAAATTGCTCATAAGCCATAACAGCTTTCACTGACCTGCCTTTAAAATTATTGCTAGTGGAGTTTCCTCCGAGTTTACTTAATATGACTTTTCGCTCTTTTATTTACGACCATTGATTATGATATGTAGGATGAACAGACTGCACAAGTCATGTCTTCAAACTGGGTTCATATATCACTCACTATATGCTCACTGAAATATACTCAGTATATAATATAAATATAAAGTGACGGTTTATTTTGAAGCGATATGCAGTTCAGAAAATACCTTCGTTTAGAACCAGGAATGGACTGGGAACTAAAATTATCCTGGGGGGCGGGAACAAATGCTCTTGGATACAGATACAGAGTGGTCCTGGTCCTCCCAATGGGCAGTCCGTCCCCTTTATCAAAACGTTACTAAAACTCATTTTCAGAATAGCATTTAACAACGATAGTGTAAAACACTGCGACGGCACCAAATCTTGTCTATCAAGAGTGGGAAGTACTGTAGGTTTTATATTACAATTGGTATTTATGTAGCACCCCACTGTAAATTGCAACTTCCGATTGCAAAAGATGCTCAATAAAGCAATTTAGAGGTAATATTGAGCAAAAAAATATATATATTAACAATCTCTGTGGTTCTTTAGGATCGGGATTTGTCTTACTTTGGTTGCGTTTGCATCTAAAATTTCCGGTTAAATGTTGTAACTGCTAATAAATATCTAAATAAGCATACCTCTGTAACCCATTTGATTATTTCAATCATGTGTATGTATCATTAGAAGGTTAGTGCCGTAGGTTTCGAAATCAAGAATACAGCGTTTCAGGACATACGGCTATTTTTGTTATGCCTCCAGCATGAAATTCTTTAGTACATTTGGTACATTTTGCCACTGCATATGATTATTTGAACAACATCGTCTGTTTAGAAGGAAGCATGTCAAACGCTGTTATATTCCCTTACTGGAAATGAAGAACAAATAGAATGGCGGATTTATTGAAATGAAGGTTGGTATCTTCATTTTCCATTGCTTCACGATTTGCTGCTAAATCGGGTTCTGTTTTATAGTCGCTGTTCAGATGATAAACTGACCAATGGTTTATATGCGTGTGACGTGCACCAATCACATATTCAAGAGCAGGTACGAGCCCCCGACTATTATCTGCATCTGAAATATTTAATTTCCACAACTAGCAAAAAACTGAATGTTACATTCATAAGGAAGAAAAAATGCGAAAGAAATATTTACCTGTCTTAGAATTTCTGACTGCTTTAATATTTCGTAACATACCAACAGTTGTAAAATGAGCAAAAAAAAAAAAGAAGAATAAAAAAAGCAATCGACAGTCCATGGATATTTAAGGATTTAAGGGAATTTGGGTCACGGGCCTGCACCACGAGGGCCTCCGATGCTTGTACGGGATTAAGTGTTGGAACTGTTCCATCGGTCCTCCTTTACACAGTTTTATGTCAGACAGAGCATACGATATAAACAGACAGTATTTAATAAAAGGAGAAAAAGTCCGAGTCGTTTGCTTTATAAATGATTTTCCACAAGGGGCAAGGATAATTAGCGTCTTCAAAGCCTCACACTGCCATAATCTCGTGCAATCTTGGGACTCGCGCTTTAAATTATTCTGACACGGACGTGAAAAGGTGGCAGCGAGCAGCTTTTTAAAGAAGCAAATGAGCAATGAAAGTGAGCAATGGGGAGTTATCCCTCAGTAAAGGAAAGGTTAACTCGCCTCCTTCTTGAAAGCCATAGATAAAAGGAAAATAGAGCTGGCTTTAAGAGGGAGGGCCTTAAACCGACTGATTTATTAGAAGGCTGGTTGGAGAGAATTCAAGATATTCGTCAAGGAATGTCGTGGAAGCAGTTTGATAATTGCACGTGCGTTTTTAATGGAGCAGATCGCGATTGTATTATATTCCACAAGAAATATGAACAAATGTTACACTTCAGAGTAACCTGCGTCTGCTTTAACGCCAAAAGAGTTTTTTCGAGGATGTGAGATCTATATATAGACACCAAGACATACAGTTTTATTTATAATTTATCTTGCATCGCGTTATTTTCGAGTTTATTAGTAGTATGCAAAATATCCTCGTGGAAGTTTTAGGTTACATCAAAACTGTGTTTGCATCATTTATAAACCTGATAGAAAATATAAAACATAAATTAAATATTGCTTCGATTACACTTATATTGTGATTTTATTAAATCAAGAGGGAAATCATTAGTATCACTCTGTACTGTCACTTTTAAACAACTTACGGAACGTTACCTAGGAACATGTTTAAATCACGCCTTATATTTTATATAGTATTTTACGGTTACTATTCAGAACACACATTAATAAATAAATTAGTATGGCAAGCTACATAAAACGTTTCACGCAACACAAACACCAACAAGCACGTATTTAGTACAGTCAAAGGTACACCTTGACAGCTTGGTTTCAACACTGTTGTTGTATCTTGCTTCGTCGTGGTATTAGCTACAAGGCAAAGTAAGTGTATTTGTTTCTGCAGAAGTAAACTAAATGTCATGCTTAGTACTTTAAATGGCATAATCTTAGCAAGACCGTAATGTGCCAAACAGAAACGTTAAAAAGCAATACCAAACACAACAGTATTATCAACAACGCAATAATAATACCCGATAGAGTTATAATAGTAATTATAATGCAATTTTAATGTTCTAATCTGCAGTTCCAATGGAAATGCATCACATTTTATATCAGTTTGTTATAAACTTGTCAGGAAAATTGAATAGATTGTTCTACATTTTGGTTCCTTGTTACGGCTTTACACAACTTTTTTCAGTAAACAAAACAGAGCAAAGAGACAAACGTCATGTACGCTGGCAGTAGGTTTTGGCGCTGAATAAACAGTGTACGGATTGTAATCGTTGTATTGAGAAAATAGGGCTGTTGTATCTTTAAGAGGTTGCTGGTCTTTCGTTCGCAGCTGCTGGCTTGTGTGCTATAGGAGACAGTAGAGATTCATTACTTCTACAGCACAATGGACATTTATCACCCTGTGGTGTTATTCAAATTCAGTACCAAGCGAAGATCATCCCCATTCCCTCTCACCATCTTCCTCGGCAACACCGTTATTGTTAGAGGAGCCAAAGAAAAGCCTACGGAGGACAGAGCTGGCCAGTGCCATTCCTAAATAACCGACCCGATAAGTCAGCGCCGAGCTCTGCAATTTCCACGACCTACTCCCAATATATACCGTTTTCACGTTTTACCATTTTTCAACGAGCGAGGATACGGCGCACAGCGAGGGAAACTAGAGGAGCGCGTACTGTTTCCAACACTGCCGCTCATATGGCAACAGAGCACACCAATCTGAAGTATATAGGTATATTTTCCATAAATCCATCTTTTCCTGTAACGAAGAAGATGGATTTTTAATTGTGCCGTTTAAAGACCGCCAAGAGGACTCTGTCTGGTTCCTTCTTTCGATGACGCGATGTGGAGACTACACGAATATGCGCCTTACAGGTGCAGAAATGGCGAAGTGCAGACAGAACAACGACCTGGACTTTGATGAACGTCTAGTTCCCCGGTTGATGTCTAAAGTATTTTTATTTTTTTTTTTCTGCTCCTCGAATTGATTCAGCGACACGCTCGACTTAAAAAAGACGGATGAGTAGATTTTTACCAGGATGTTTAAAATGTTAAAGTTTGTTTCTGTTCCGTCTTTTCTTGAAATGATGACCTACGAAAAACGGTAATCTTGCAACAAAAAACTTAAACACGTATACATATAGGGGTACTGCTCGAGCATCAGTTTTATCGAATGACGCAAATTTTAAAATAATATAGGCCCATGTGCTTTGGTCGGAAAATAAACATTCCTATTTCCAGTTTATATAGTTTTCCAAAGGGGTGAAGAGAACAGCTGTAGTTTTTAATAAGTTTTGTGGCATTTCATTTCATGGATGTTTGCAAGATATTTATAATTAAAAGACATGCCATGGAAAGATTTTATTAAGCTTAAAGGTAAAAGCTGAGTTTTGATTCATCAAAGAGGTACACACTGTCATGTTTTCAGGAGTACAACTTCATTCTCAACTAATTAAAAATGTAAATAATTTCATGATACAAACTGAGCACAGACACGTAAACAATCATTCATAGCTCAAGAGATATTCGGCAGTAGGTCGTAGCATTGTGTTATGTTGAAGCAAACTGGTTTATGAAGTTTATTTTTTGTTCCAGAAAAGACGGACAATTTAATTTAGTATGAATAAATAATTTTACATTTGAATATTAATTATAAGGAGCCATGTGTCATCCTAAAACTGGCCAAGGCTTATTTTGTCTTGTTGTTTTCCCTGTTGGCTTATTGTGGAAACAGGTACAAAAAATAATTTCGTAGAAAAAGATGAATCCTAGCAACTGATTGTCCAAACGCAATTCTTGTGAAATTACACAGAAAACCCAAGAATTGTGCCTGGACATCTGTTGCTGGAGGTTCCAATTCGTCTTCGTTATACACTAAAATCTTTCTGTAAAATGAAATGTTTATACACCAAAATGTTTGTCTTAGCGGATTAAAGGAAAAAAAAAAACTGTCCAGGTAAGCAGCTGAAATTCTAGTTTAGTTTAATTATTTTGCTATTTAACATTTCCAGTTATTGTATACAATCAAGAGTGCAATTTGACATTCAAAAGAAAAAAAAAAAACCGAGTCATTTAAATATATGAATTATTATATTAATAACTTAATAGGGCTATACATTTGAACTATACGATCACACATGCGGATACATATGTCAGGATGAGCAGTGTCGTTACAGTACGGTTGATTATTTATGCTTAGGTCAAAATGACTGTTTATTAAATTCATATAAGTTGCAGGAAATAAAGGTTTCATCAGTGTTTAAAAATAATTTGTCGGATAATTATATATTTTTATAATATGTACCAAAGGTCCCGTAGAAGCAGAGGATAAGGTTTATATTCACGTGCTCCTGCACGCGTTTAAGTGTCAGCTAAGCGTTGTGCAAAGAAAGAGACATCAAGGATGATTTAGGAAATTCCCGGTTGCTGCTTAGGTTTGCTGAGAGCTTACCGTGAAGTCTGAACTGGATTTCATGTGTGATTTCCGCCTGACGTGATAATAGTTAACGACGTTGCCAAATAATATTTTAGAATGATGTCAAATAGCTGAATGTATGGGATTCCCCCTGAAAAAAATGGATCCAGCGAAATGCCAGTCGCTAATCAGAGGCAGAGATAATCATAATAAAGTGCATCTTTTGGTTATAATATCATAATCATTCAATCGTTGTTTCTGTTTTCAGGATCCAGCTGTCAGTTGTTTCCTGGCTCCCCCTGTATTTGTAAAGTGTCTGTAAACTACAGTAGGCCTTCCAGTGTTTCAGCGCTTTGTTCGTTTCTTCGGTTGGTTTCTCAGAAACTCAGCTGGTGTTACAAAATTACGTTTGTAGCTATTTGCAGTTAACTTATTCATTTTTAAATCATACACTTTTAAATCGTTTACGGCTCTTCTTCGTGGATATTTAGAGTGCCTTATTTTGTTTCAGATTGAATCTTCAGTTGGAAATATTTTTTAAAGATGCATTAATTCCTGGCCTTGGTAGTTATACTCCTTAAAATTCAGCATTGGCCTTCTTTTTTTTTTACCATTATTGTATTTCATTTCTTATGAAAGGGGAACACAGCAAAACTGTTTTTAACATTTAGATGTATTTTAAATCCTGTCAATCGTCCTGTTTCTTTACGTTTACCAATATGTATTTTAACGTCTTACGTATAATTGATTAATTGCTTAAAGAATACTTAGAGGTGTTTGTATTCCTAGTACACACTCATAGTATTGAAAATGTATTTCTGCATTTGACTTACTAAATACGTGTAGGCTTTTAGCGAGCTAACACAAACGAATATGAAGGGGATGTACTTTTTTGTATTTAGCAGGTAAAAAGTAAAGTCGTAAAACAGATCAGAGGGATACACGCTTGTAATGCACTTCGCTAAAATCTCTCCACAGCGCTGCATGATAAAATGCTGTGTTATGTTTTAAAATTACACGTTGCATTATCCGACGCGACAGTCATTAAAGGACAAAAGCAGTGTGGTAGGAATGCTTATTCTACTCTGTCTATAATAATACAGTATCATAAAACTTGATTGAATTCGAGCGATACGTGTAATTAATAAGTGCTAACGGTTACGTAATGTCGTTGTGCTAAATTACCGCCGGAAAAAAATATATTTAAATGTCATTATTTAACATATTGTTTTTCCCTTAAATGCTATCCTTATTTTTTATTTTATGTCTACAGGAACAGAAGGTTTGATTTTGTCGCGAAGTGATTTGCATGGTTCCTGCGTTCATCGCACGCCAGTGCTTCGGTTTCAGAACAATAGCCTATTTGCAATTGGAAATGGAGGATATTATCTATAACGTTATAGCAACAGCTCCACCAGACGCTGCGTTAGTCAATGATACAAACCTACTTGTGTATGACATAGACAGAAGAAGAAGGGGAAAGGTGTTATAACTGCATGCATGTGGGTTTTAGGTGCGTCTGAAACCCTATGACCAGCCATTTAAAGAAACGACTATATTGGCGTAGAAGAATAGGCCATACTGGGTCAGTAGGCCGTGTAAGGATCCAGAAGCTGCGGATTTGAACTGTTGTATGGACAGCTAAGGGGGCGGCTGTTTCCGATACTAGGTCAGGTCAGTCACACAACTTATAATGAAAACTACTAACAAATGAAGGAAAATGTACAGAATTTCTGAATGAGTTATTTTATTACTAAGGTCAAGTAACAGAGCATAAAGGGCACACTTAGAATGTCACTCTTTAGTGTGTGAGTGTGTGTGTGTGTGTGCGTGCGTGTGTGTGTTGGGGTGGGGGGGGGGTCAATCTCAACACTTTTTCTCTGTGTTGTTCTGGTCGTTTTATGTTGTGTTGGTGTGTGTTTGTTGGGGGGTGGTGGTGTGGGGGGGGGGGGGGGGGGGGGGGGGTCGGGGGGGCCCTGTACCAATTAAACCATTTTTTACCATTACTTCTTAGACTGTTTTTGATTTCCCTCCCAGCAGCTTTTTCTCATTTCAATTCTAGCATTTCAGTTAATGCTAGGTTTCATGTACGCAGGTATCTACTGGTGAAAACCAAGTAAGCACACCTCTACTTCATCTTTCGAAGGGCTTAGAGATACTCAAAACAGTCGCGAAGCATCAGAAACTATACATTATGCCAGTTTGCCTGAACGAATCTAGAACAGGTTGATTTCTTCTGTGGAATCGTTAGGGATACTCGGTGAAGATTCGTCTGGCAACAGTAACAAGCGTCTTCATTACCAGTGCGGCGTGCTCGCTACCACGTGACAGTCGAGATGCGGCGACGTGTGCGTACGTCTGTCTAGAAAAATGGGAGGGGATGTTGGGCCGGGAAGAGAGGAATTTCATTGGTTCGGGATGTTCCGAACAACTGCTGTTACCTGACCGCCTGTCATTTAGCAAGATAACTTGACCTGTAAGCTCTTGCAGCACAAATACATTTTCAATTGAACTTTCCAGTTTAATATTATTAAAATCAATATTTTGTGCTATCCAAGAAGCAACTGTGAGATAGCATCTATAAACTCACGATCTAAACGTTTTCTGGTATAGGATATGCAAATGTGTAGGATATTGACAGATTTCAAGACCTTCAAAAATCTAGTCAACAGGAATGCTTTAATAAAGCTAAAACAAGGGATTCTCATAATAGTAATCACAGTATTTTTTTTTTATCAATAGCACCTAGTGCATTTTTAAATATCGTCAACTTTAGTTTTGTATTTTCTTTCCTACCGATATTGAGCTTACACATACTTAACTGTGTTAATGCCAATGGTGTTTATAAAACAACTTTGCGTTAGATATACTGCATACCGCCGCATGGATCCACAGACATATTGCTAGAAATAACGCATTTTTGATTGAAACATATCATCACAAGCCATGACCACTATAACAGATATAACATTAATCGGTACGCTAATCAGTTCACTTTTTACTGAGTAAAGCGACCATATATTTAAAGAAAACGGGAGGTGGCGGTTTGTGGATTAAAAAAAAAACAAAACAAAACAAAAATGAGTGCTTTTAGCGACTTTATTGACATCGTTGTGCCTGTACACGACATGTAAAACTAGGTCTGCATGTACAAAAAATGTATAATTTATTAACCAGAAAAATCGCTTCTTCATATTGAAAAATTAACCAAGAAACCAAGCGCCGAAATGTGATTTATACAACCACTAGCCCATTTAAAAGCATGCCAGAACGGTCTCAGTCTTTAGTTAACAAAATAGTCGTCCCAGTCGGTTAGTTCAAGTTTAGAAAACGTGTTTATTCCTGCCTCGTTGTGAAACCTTTTATCCTCTGCGCCACACACAGGACATTCCACTTCACGTTTGAATGCTGCCACCACGATTCTTTCTGTTGGCCTCTTGTATGCATTAGGATTATTGTAGGCATTATCAGACAGCTTCCCGTTGCAAATCGAGTCCACTTCCGAGAAAGGTCTCTGCGGTCGCCGCGCACTTGCTAAGGGCAGTGCCTGAGGCAGAACGGCGACCTCCCGCCGAGTTCTTGTCGTTTGTTCTAATGAATATTCTAGGTGGGCCATAGAAACCAGAAAACCATCCATAAAGAATTCTTGAAGGAAGTCACTAAGTAGAGCTGCCAATTTCTGAATTCTTCGTATAATTTATTACTTGCACCATACCCGATTATTGGGTAGGCCTACAATTATTGTTTCCAAGCTGAAATTGTACATTTTGTATTACATCGGTCATAATTTTGTATTTTGTTTAACGCTCGCAAGCTCTGTGGATTATACTTTGTGCTAGTGATATTGATAATTTCCATTTATTCATGTTTTACTACATTCTCGCACTACAACATGCTCACATTTTTCAAACGTTCAATCTTTTAAAGGAGTTGAAAATATTTTAATAAAAAAAAAGGTTTTCACTAGAACTTTTTATAAATTTAGGGCTTTCTTGAAAAAATAAAATCTGGACAAACAATATAGCTGTTCGACATCAGGTTATAACACAATCTTCCCGGAATACCTGTTCATTTTTCTGAACAGTGAGTTACTTTGCCATTTAACCCAATCTTCAGGTTAGTGGAGGTCATGATAATATTAATTAGCAGTTCCAGATGACCGGGCAAGTCCATTTGGTGAGATGCAAACAAAACATTGCACATAAACCAGGAACAAAGGCTTTGGCTTGGCTTGCCAGCTCTATCCTCCATGCAATGTTGAGATGAAGACCACGCTGTCCTGGTCTTGAAGCTGGTATCTCAGCTCACCCTTAAGAAAGAAATGATACAGAAATTTTACATAAGCTTATTTGTCAATTCTCATTATTTTATATCTTCTGATTCATAAACTATAATATATTATCAGGAACAATAAAATTAAACTGTACCTCTGTGCGGACCCATGCCACCTTTAGGGTGCACCCCGGCATGCACTGGGGCTTGTAAATGGTTGTATTCTGTGAAACTCTGTTGTAAACAGCATTGTATGGTGTTGTGTTGTAGTGTACCATGTATGTGAGGGCTAGCAAGGCTAACCCCCAGGCTGTACACTCCACCATTATTGGTAGAGTCGGCTGTTTTGTTGGTCGCTTCAATTAAAAGCGCCTTGGTTCAAAGCAAAATGTCTCCATCTCCTGCTTCTCTCGGGAGCCGTCGACACATTATTTTTAAATGAATTGTGCAGAGCTATTATTTTTTGACTCCTAATATCCAGTCCCAGATGGGATGGAGAATGGCAAGGGGAACATCGCATTTACCCCCTAAACATACTGATATCAAACTTACCATCAACTCCCAGTCAGCATCGTTGATTAAGACAAGAATTCCTGGCCTCCTATTACAGACAGGAAGGAATCATTTGAAACAGTTAATCTTGTGTGGCTGGGCAGGATTCAAAAGCATTGCAATGTCATCCAGTGTCTTACATAAAAAAAAATAAATACACCCGAGCAGTTGAACTAAATACAAGTGCATGATATAATAAACATAACAATAATCGAAATTCCTCTCCGATCAATAAAACTTATGTCACCCTGACACACATCGTTCATGATGAACCACTATCCACAAAAAATATTAAACAATAAACTTGCAGCATGCCAGAAGGCATAACACAAACGGGCCATGGAAAACAATGTCTTAGTAGATAATGATTTTCAATGAGCACATTTTAAATGCTATTTTCTACTGTTACAGAATATGAAGCATTCATTTGTGAACTTACAAATCACTTAAAATGAATAGGTTCTCCTGCTAATTTTCTCTGGATTTAGAAAAATATTCTTGTCATCACATACTTTGTTAAAGCATTTAAGAGCTGTTTATTATTATTGTCAACCGAATTTATCGTGCCGCACAGTTAATTCTTCAATATTTTATGTTTGAAGGCAGTTAAGTGATCTAAAAAACAATGAGAGCCAAGAACAGTACTAACAAGAACTGAGTAAAAGCAGATGAATTGATGAACTTCTGGATTTAACTATAAGAATGCAAGGGTGCACAAGACTGCCTCACTTGACATTTCCTGTTTCCAGACGACACCGACTGACCACGCAAAAGTAAACTACGCAAACATGTCTTTGACCACGAAAGGAGCAAGACATCCAGACGTGCAATCCAAGTACAGGGCTTGAATGGCTAATTTTTCCTCCAACATCAACCCTGGTCAATATATTTTGAGAACTAGGCATGGTTATTAGGCATGGTTAAGTGACCATCTATCAGCCTGTGGCTGTAATGATGTCTGGGAGCATGATGTTGACCAAACACAACATACCCTAACTCTATATCACGAGCTGACGTGGAGAAATGCCACCAACTTACTGTACGCAGTGCACTTACACTGTGTCTCCTTGGACAAAGAGCTCGGACCGCTCTTTTAACAGATTGCCTCTGATCCAGATGAGCAGCTGCTTCATGTCCCCTGGAAACAACAAGCGCACGTTCAGGGTTCCGCTTTCACTCAGCAGCATGCGACACGGCTGCCCATCACCATGACAGGCAGTGGGGCGGACATGTATTTCATAAAAGCTGAGAGGGCAGAGCAGGCTGAGAAGGCACCTCCAGGCTGCCACTCTGGTTTGTTTGGCTACTGGGAGACCAAGTTTCACTCGGTCCGGGTTTTCAAGGTGCAGTAAGCATTGGTGCAACTGCCTTGCCACAAACTATCAATCGTGGTCATCATACTTTATTCAAACGTCAAAAAAAAAAAAAAAAAAAAATAGTAAGACCAGATAATGTAGAAAATGCTGCCTTCTCTTTTGATCGCCTTCCAATGACTCGTTCTAAATTTAATTAAAAGGAAAGAAAAACTTCCCATTTTGGCATCTAGGGTCAAAGGTCAGGAGCAGTGACACATGGACAGACACAATGTAGTCACTGCATATGAGTGGAAAGTGCAACAACAATGAAAATGTAAATGACTGGGACACAAAAGGATAAGGAAGTTTCACATTTTATCTTCAGCTCTTTACAAAAAAGTAGATAGCTGACCATCAGGAAATATAAATGAAATACACACAAGGGATGGCTCTAGGACTGACATCTGCTGAAAATGTGGCATTTTCCCCATTATGTTCTTGTTTAATGTTATCCTTAAAACAACATGAATTTAAATGCATTTAATGCTGACAGATAACTAAATTCATCCAAAAAAATTCAAAATAATAAAATCCCACAGGGGAACCCAACACCATCACCACTGGGTCCATCGGACATTTTAATGTACTTAATTTCTGTCACTATTGGTTAATGTGTTGCCAGTGTGTATGTTTCCCTACACACACACACACACACACACACACACACACTATTTTGATAGTAGGCTCCAGCAGAATTCTGACTACGCATGCTCCTTGCCACTTCTCAGTGCACCATCTTTACTCCCGATTCTACCAATTTGTTTCTCATGGAGCAAACGAGTGGGACAGAAAGACAGAAAAAGCCAGACAGACGGAAGGACAGGACGGAAACTACGACGCAGCCGCACCTGCTGTCCTCAGGAAGAAGTGCGAGAGCCCAGGCGTGCGCCTGTGTGTTTGACTGTGCAGCGAAGGATGCTGGGTACTCTTCCTCCGAGCCTTACAGCGGCCATAATTAAACGCAGCAAGAGACTAGCAGAATTGGAAGATGGCAGGGCCATCGCGAATGGATCATCTGAACACAGGCTGTGATGCAAACTAAATGGTGACAACAGACACCGCGCCACCAACCACCATAGATACACAATGAACAGCGGAGAGACTGTCCCCTTTGTTGTTAAACAGCCGTTGTGCTATTGGCTACTGCAGCGCAGTCATTGTGGATTCTCTACATAGGCTCGCTTTATAAGATGGTGATGTCATCGAAGAAACTAATGTGGATGGGAAGCTTCTAAGGTTGCTGCCATCTGATAGAGTGTAGCAGGGGGGTATCAGAGAACATATATTGTGTGTGGGTTGACTTTGGCTTTGCATGTGCAGTCACGTCTTTTTCAAGTTGACAAGTAGTGCAGGATAACTGGGCATTACATGGGGAGCATGTTTGTGGGGGCTGGTTACCTCAAATGGCAAAGGATACAATAAACATAAGACATCGCAATACACACAAAAAACATTTATTACGTGTTGTCACATGGCTTCTACAATGTATATTTAAGCCAAAAAATAGGGGTTTTGTCAAATGCAACCCAGTAAAATGTTTTTGGGTTTAATTTGGAAGGAAAGTCTGGGAAGCCGTTTCAGCATAAATGGATCACCGTCATGTCCTTCTTTTCCCTAATGACTGCTTCCTTGTACACCAGAAATTCTACTTTTTCTAAACTATAAAGAAAAATGATGCCTCAATCTGAAGTGCAAAGCAATTAATATCGACTTGAAGTACAACAAAGCTCAAAGCAGAAATCTATGGCTCAAACCTTTTCCATCTTCGAATTTCCCTTTGAAATGCCTACGATGTTGAGAAAGGTTTCCAGAACCTTCCGCGACTTCACTGTCTTGCCACCATAACACCCCGCATGCCTGATGAGAACATTGTGCTGTGGGTTGGGCAAGCATATGCTGGACATCCTAGGTGCATTCTGGGATACTTCTGCATGAGACTGAGAGCGCATTTGCGAGAACAAATAGTACTTTATGTGATGCTAACGTCATTAAATCTGGATGGGAAGGAGTGAAGTCATTCATCTTTGTGAGGTTGTGTGAGGTAAGGGTCCTATGGTGCAGTAGCGTTGGGGAGCAATTTCGGTATTGGGGGTCCCACTGAGTCATCAATCACCATGCAACTGAAGAGGAGCACTGAGACTCGACAGCACTGACACTCCAGTGTCGGCCTAAGCCTTGGCGCAAACCCTCCCTGTACCCCGGTAACTTAATCACTGACCAGGGGGGTTCGCGGGTCCACCAAGGCCATCCCCTGCTCCTCTCCAGCACAGGCCCCCCACCCCCCACCCCCCTGCATTCCCTCAGTTGGTCACCTTTTGTGCTTAGGTTGTCGTGGAAACCCCACTGCTACAGAGATGGCCTCCTTTGTTGCGTGCAGTGGCTTTGTTGAAGTCAGGATGAAAGCTAAAATAACACGTATCACTCACTGTTCTCACCAGTAGGTCTAAGAATGAGGTGCCCTTCCCAGCCCCCCACCCCAGTATATGCATAACGAGTTTAGCGTTTTTAA
Organism: Gymnarchus niloticus; assembly: GCA_009936485.2. Classification (NCBI taxonomy): domain Eukaryota; kingdom Metazoa; phylum Chordata; class Actinopteri; order Osteoglossiformes; family Gymnarchidae; genus Gymnarchus; species Gymnarchus niloticus. The sequence continues at coordinate 11,561,210 of JAACJT020000095.1, read as the reverse complement.
GATGGACATTCACAACAGGTCCTAAGAAGTGGTGCCATAGGTAATTAATCACGCAGAAATGACAACTTTAAAAACAGTGGATGCGGAATGAATCTGATAAATACGAGTATTTATGGCTCACACGATCTAAGGGGGATATGCTTGAATGAACCAGGAGCTCGGGTTCTCACTCGACCAGGTCTGTCAGTTCATTTTTGTTCTCCTATCCCTGTCTCACCCCCACTCCAGCAGCACGAGCACTGGACTGCTGGACACACCATCACATGGCGTGCTTCCTTTGAAAAATGTGATTTGGGATCACACACAAAACACCTTTGCTGAAGGAGCCCTTACAGAGTAGGTAGACCGCTAAGTATAGACAAAACAATGCTTTCTTGAATTCACATGTCCTGCTGTAGCTGGGGCTGTAACTACCATTTCACTCACCGGAGCACAGTGAGAGATTACACTACTACAGACAAATTAACATGGTAAGTACCAGGCCTCCTACTTCACCTAACACTACCTTTAAACAAATTAGTCAACTGATTAATAAAGCTGGAAAGGAACTGCAGGAATAAAGACACATTTATCCTTGACAGCACTGGGCTGGTCCTGAAAGTTACTTCCATACAATGTATGAAATGTCTAAAGCGGGTAACCTAAAGGGAGACTGAGTAATAGCAAAGACTGCTGCCATCTAAGAACCCTTTCATGGACTGGAGAGAGCTGTAGGCGTCGCCTCCTTAAATTGAGAAATCATCAGCTAGGAGTTTTTTAAATTAAGATTCACTTTATACATCTTCAACCATGGACTCCGTTAACCCTTTCAATTCACCACAAAGTTCACTCAGAAACATGCACTCTTACTGTGGGATCTTCCTCTAATAATCTGGTCAGGGAGCTAACGGCAGGTTTCCACCACATGGTACCGGCTTGACCCGACTTTACTCACTTGGCATTCTATTTCCATTGCAGAAAGCTGGTGGTCATGACGCTACACGCAAATCCCGTAACGTCATCTTCAATGCGACAAACAGGAAAGAACAATGGATGATTTGGAAGGGATTCTGTATTTGATTCTTGGTATGTGGCTATTTGTCACAGCAAAGAGAAAACTTTTATTTCAGAAGAGGCTGAGTGCAGCAAAACAAAACACCGCTGAAAAATGGTGTTCTACTCAGTCAAACACCCAGACGGTCCATGGTGGTGACTTTGCAAATAGTGAAAGATCTGAAACACACATACACAGCATACCCATTTTAGCAAGTAATAGTAGTTGACCACAGTGTGGTTTTGCAGGCGTTCATATGGGTTAAAGTCAAAAACAATAGACCGTCAGTCGAATTCAAAATGGATTTCTAAAATGCTTTGCCTAGTATACCCCATCGTGTGTTGATGATGCAGTGCTGTTGATTCTCTCTGACCAACCAGTAGCTTGCAGTGTTTTCACGTGACCGTCTTGGTACCTACCTGGCTCGATTGGAACAGAGATGGTACTAAAAAATAGGACCAGGTACCAGGTACTATCCTCGGTTTGGCCAATGGAAATGCAAAAAAGTCGAGTAGAGTCGAGCTGGTTCTATGCGGCGGAAACGCGCCATTAGTGGCTCAATAGAAGTTTCTTAAGTCAAGACCCAAGCAGGGCAAAGTCACGCACTCGCCCGCCTGCGGTAAGGGTATGTGATCATGCCGGCCGCCCTTAGGTCACTGCTCAGTGCGCCTCGGGTGGAACGTCCCACAGGGAAGCCGAAAGAAGCTGGCGGAGCAGGAAGGTTGTCTGTCCTGCTGGCCATTCGGAATGACTGGCGCACACAAAAAGGATTTAAGTTTCGGTAACAATTGTCGGTGCCCCGTGCCGCCTGCCCGCCCCCCAGCCGATCCCGATCAGGCCCACCTTTCCTCTGAGGCCAGCAATGTGGATAAAAGACCCATCAAGACTACCACTGGCTACATTTACAAGTGAAAGCGGGCCTAGAATGGAGCAGTTACGGGGACAAAGGGGAAACAGAGGGAGTCTCACAGATGTTGGTGTGGGGGAGCTGGCTGCCCATTGTTGTCAGTGGGTAAACTGGGGTTAGAGGAGGGAATTGGGGGGTGGGGGGCCCCATGCTTTATTTAAACCTGATTTGCAATGGAGCGACAGAGCTGGCTGAACGGTGCAGGCCAGCCTGGGTGAACAGCTGTCCAGGGGGAGCCTGTGAACACGGACTCAGGGGTCAAACAAAAGTGGTGGGGGGAGGAGGAGGGATAGGAGGGCAGGATTCCCCTGCTATGATTTTTGCTTCTCTTTGTCTCTGGAATTGCAACACAGAAAAGCCTTCCTTTCACTCTAGCTGGCGTGAAGAGCACACAACCCCCACTTTGAAAGTGGAAGGGGAGCCGATGGCAGGACAAGATTCCCATTGCATGGCTATGGACATAAACATGCAGAAGACAGAAGCAGAAAAGAACTGCATTAGCTTCCTGAGGCATTGAACCAGTAGACAATTAAACATTGACCTCATGCTGATTTACAAAAAAAAAATGCAGCTATAATATATAGAAGACTAAGGAAAATATAGAAATCATACTCTGTCCCTTTGGCGTTCTGTTGTGGAAACAATCAAGAATGTGAACACCTCCCCACATCGACATTTCATTTCAAAGATGCTTCAATTGTCGCTAAAGCTAGCAATAACCCTTTCTCCATCCTCAGCCTCTGAACAGAGACACTGACATCAGGAATAACTTCTGAAACCTGGAGAGACAGGGCTTTCACTCTCCAAGGCAGCACAGAAAGGGCGGTCTAAATCTTAGAATAACATTTATCCTTCTAAGATCTTTCGCGACTTCCACAATCTGTAGTGCGACTGACAGAGGTGATTTCTGCTAGGATGAAGGACGGAAAGCACTTCTCTGATGTCAGTGAGAGACACTGACGGGAATTAATGAGAGAAATAAGGATTACAAAACCATCAGTAGGTGAAATTATGTGCTGACAGTCACTGACTGCTTTAACCCACTACCTATTGATTACCATCAGATTAACCCTAGCAGCACCTGACTGTGCAGTAATTCCCCCCAGCGTGGAGTCTGAATGTTCACTTAGCTCATCACTACTTGTGACCAAAAGTCCTTTGGCAAGAGATCAATAAAAATGGTTACAAATCATCCGTTTACAAAAAAAAAACATTCAGATTAAAATGCAAGTAAATGCAAGTCAGGGTAAACCAACTAAATAAATCTGTTAATCAAATAAATGACATCATGAAGATGGTACTCACATGGCTGGGATTGGCTAGGCAAAGTCACCTGATGATTTCTCACGCCTTCAAAAAGCAGCTCCGCCCCACCTCTTGAGAGAGAAACCGAGAAATAAGACAGAAACGCCAACAGTGACTGGGGATGCTGCACAGTAATGTCGAGGAGCCTTGCAGTAATCATTTTTAAAATGTATAGCCACTAATAATAATCATTTTATCAGATTATTTACAGATTATCAATTTATGAATACCATCAAAAACAAACACTTTCACACTTGCTTTAGTGTATTAAATACTATTAATGTGGCAAAAAATAACAAAGGAGCATCCTAAACAGACATGTCAGTCAGAAAGCCACACTTCTGGGGGAAGAAAAAAAAAATTCACCATTAAGAGTTTGTCTGTTTTATCAGCCTCAAGCCCAATGTGTTAAGGATGTAAACCCCAAGCAATTACAGGCATCAGCTTTCAAATTGGTACTGGGCCCTTCTGTCAATTCTGCTCACTTTGATGTCTCACTAGACTTGGCATCCTGGGAAGTCAGTGCGTGTCAAGGAAGTTATGTGGGAGATCCCTCACCGCGTTAAGGCAGAATGAGGGGCTGGGATTACAAACTGGGGGAAAAAAAGACAGGGATGAAGAGCATAGAAAGGAAAATTCACCCATTGGATACATGGCCATGATGCCTAGTCCTCTACCAGCTGTAACGTTAAGGCCCAGAGTGTGATGGGGTGGGGGACACAGCTAGCAGCTGGGAGGGCTGTAGCACCACACAGATGTTCACCCACCGCACAGCGAACAGACCAGCGCTATTCAGTCAGAGCGGCGCTGCCAAACAAGCGTCCGTCTCTGCGCTCCGGGCAGCCCGGGAGATGGAGAGTGCGAGTTAACCACAGCAGGTGCGAGCTCCACAAAGGCAGCTCACATCGTTGCAGAATGTGCGGTTGTCTCTCCAATGTCGCCTCACTGGCAGGGAGACCGGCCACTGGACTGCCTGGCTGCATGCCTAAGGGGACTGGAGCTTACATGCAGATACGTCACGCTGACTCTATGTACCCTCTTATGTTCACGTGTCGGTATATTCAAGGGGCTCCTAAGGAACACAGAATGCACGCATATAAATCATGGATATAATGGAGGTTTCCAACATGAACCCACATTATATATCATTTCTCTCATATTTTAGCGTAAAATTTAATATCAACACCCTAATGGCTAAATACTGTAAGCTCCAGTCCTCTTAGGTTCTTAAAAATAATTGTATCCATCACCTATTTTCATTGAATGGTTCACAATTCAATTCAAGGTAATTTAATGAAATGTCACTGAAAATCTGAATAACCCCAAACCTGAAATATCTCATTTTTTTCCATGACAGGTCACATATGAATAACCGGGCTTAAATAAAACATGGGGATGTGTATCTATCTTCCGTGGATGTGCACTCGGAGTACGCATAAACAACACAACACAAATAACAATTACAAGAGCAGTGAAACACACCTAGAATATAAAAAGTTTTAATAATATACATTGATTTAAAAGGAACATATGAGGAAACTTCTGCAATTTCACACCAGTATCTTAAAATGAATAAGTCAAGTGCAGAAAAACTTCCAATATGTTTCAAATGTGTGGAGGGATACCCAAATTTGTATACAAACTTTCACGGTGAATCAATCCAATCAATCAATCTATCAAGCACAGGGCACAAGATAGGGGTCCACCTACATGGTTTGCCAGTCCATTACAAATAACACACTAATACACAAACATTCACTACGGGCAGTTCAGAGGCACTGATTAGCCTGACAGGAAAGTGGAGAACCACACAAAGATGGGCAGAATGCGGGAAGCCTGTATGAACATGGGGACAGAGCCAGGGATGGGAAGCAAACCCTGCAGGAGTGAGGCCCCAGAATAGGGAAATAAAATGATCTGAACACCCATCTCAATGCACTCTCAGACCAACGTAACCTAACGTGGCATCTGGAGCTAAACAGGTTTACACATACAGTATACGTACATAGGTACATAATACTGTAAAAGACAGTAGGAAACTTTTAAAAACTGCTGCAACACATTTAAAAAATGTGGTTGGTTTTGTTGTTTTCTGTTTAACCGTTAGGAGGACATCATCATTTAAAAGGTTTCTGCTCTGTGTAACAAATTCTAAAATCAAGCATCCACCGACAAAGGCAGCTTGAACGAATAGATCCTCTTCGAAAGAGAATCTGATATTTTTCGTGGCTGTTTTCTTTCGCAATAAAATAACTGGTAAGATGTTAAATATAAGCGACACGTGCTGGCTTGAGTCATGAAGTCTGACTGCTTTGCATTGTAATAGCTGACTTCACGGTAAGCGTTCTATATCTTCTCATTTAGTTATTCGTGGAAGTTAAGCTACTACAATTTCGCTGTCATTAAAGAAGTCGAAATGTATTATGTTTTTAAATGCATGACTTATTTTATATTAAAAATACCAAGCAAGAGTGTTACGTCTCAAGCACACACAAATCAGTATGACAATATTTAGACAGCTACTGCAATTTCACGCATGGTTTCAGCAACGCATAGTTAGGTCCTAGGAGAGAATTCATAAAAAGCATTTTCCCTTTACTACTTTAATTCAGTTTCATTCTTCTAATGCGCTGTAACAACAAATCAAGCTACATGACATCTCTGTCCCCCACACTACAATTTCAACTTATAAAAATGCTCTAGTGGGAAAACTATGTATCATCGTCTGCGTACTCTTTAGCGTTGCTACAGAGAGCAAGAAACTACCTAACTCAATAGATTTAAAGCGATCTGTACCCACCCAAACTCCAGATGCACCACTATGGGAGTCGCCATGTTGACCCGAGATACCGGAAGTTACCCTTTGCGATACCGGAAATGCGAAACTCCCCTTTCCCCAATCGATCGACTCAACTGGAAGATACATCAAAATATTTCCCGGATAGTTTAGCGATGGAGCTGTGTCGCTACTTCCATGTCAGTCGTTTTCTAGTAATCGGCATTTACTGTTGAAATCGGATTTGTAAATAGTATAGCGTAGTGTAGATAGGATGTGAGTATAAACGCACGACAAGCATAGCAATGAATTTTGGATAGATATTAAGTAGCATTAAAGAATTCGTAGACTTCGTATGTCGGTTTTACATTTTTGGAAGCACTTTAATCTATTCTGTTTCTTCACACATTTAAAATTCTGGCATACATTCTTCGCGCATAAAAAGGCTCTTTTTCCCTTGTGTCAGGTTGGTGACAGCCCTGTCACGATTGGGGGCAAGATTGAATTGCAAATCTCATGAATTCTATCAGTATCTGAGTCAGCAGTTGGCCTTCCCAAGGAACCATTCATGTGGTAATATGGAGTCTGGCGTAAGGTGTGCAGGGCCAAAATAGACTCAGGATGCAGAGGGTGCCAGTGGACACAGACAGGGATGATATACTATGAAAAGGGTCAGAGGAACCTATGAGACATGGCTGTAAACCGTAAAGGGTGCAGTACTACAATGCTCAGTCTTAGACAGCATAACGGTGCACTAATTATAAAAATTGTTTTATTTCATGTATTGGATCAGTAGTACATTGTCAGATGGCTTTGCTGGTTTCTGCCTAGATCTCATCCTCCTTGAATTTGTTTGTCATTTGTATTCGCCTGTGAGTTACCATCACTGCATTCTCAGACAAAAGACCATTGGTTTTAGTTTCATAGATCAAGCACATTCACCTTTGTATGATTGATAGTGTGCGTTTCATAAATATAGGCCTGCCGAGAAGTTAGTCTAGTGTCTCATAGTCCCCAGAGAAGAGGACTACTGACTTCTCAGTCCACCAGTGGGGATGAACATCGTCTGCCATCTAGAGTTATTCACCAGAGTTCATTTCTGAAACATGGCTGTGAGCAGAGGCAGATTTATGGCACTTCCTCTCATCCCACTTTTTCAGATTTGACTCATAAAACTTTTTCTCTTGTGCTTAGCAGGAAGCCTCAAGTCAGTCCTGGGCCCTGTGAAGCGAGTCATGCAGCCGCCACAACGGCACAGTAGATTGAAATGTGAAGCAGGCCCACTGAAAGACGTGTGTGGGGGGTGGGTTTCCTCACAAGGAGATTGAGGCTGGCTGGTGTTCAATAAGCCTCCAGGATTTAGATAACAAAGTGTTAAACCACCAAGACATGTCATCCAGTCACTTCACATTTGCTAAGCTCGCCATAATACGACACGCTGTTCATCTGCTGTCCCAGTCTCACCAGAACACACAGCATGTTTTTCCACTGCTGTCCCTGTCCTCTCCCTCAGAATGATGTGTTGCATTGCCTCATTCTCCCTTCCACCAGGTCAGGGTGGACCCAAGACAGGACCCTTTTGAAAAGCAGTAACCCAAATGGGATCCCACACATATTGTCAGTCTCAGACATAATTAGGATAATAAAGACACTAATCTTCTTGTATCTGAAGAGGCAGGACCTGAATCTGACATAAAAGCAAACACTTCTCTCCAAACGATTAAAATGTATGGATTTTTCTGCTTACTTTAAAAAACACATAAAAACATAAATAGTCAAGGCAACAACTGCTAATGAATAACATTATGCTGACAGTGAAAATATAACTTAATTTTTAATAAAACTGTAATTTTCCACAAATCTAACATTGGAATACTTAACACATTAAAAAACATTTTCACATTATCATATTTAAACACTGGATAAAATCCTCTGAGAAGTACTGACCTTTCCAAAGATGATAGACACCATTTCTTAAGAATTTGATTGAATTTGTAAGAATTTGTTATGTTTGAATATTTTGCCCTTATATTCTCAGGTAACATTTGTATATAGCATTGGGCATTTCTGTCACTGTTTCTTAAACTGTGGGTTGTGACCTGAATGTGTTTCTGATGGAGCATCCCATGATTATGTATGCTTCTGTTGTCATTTTGGTAATCCTCTTCTTGGGTTCAAGCATAGTACCAAGTTTATTATTTGGGGGCTCGGAGTACAAAGTTTAATAACCCCTGCGTTAGGCTGGACAGCAGCTGCAAAACTTTGTCATTGTTTAGGACTTCTCTGAGTTCAGAAGTCTCTTAAACAGAGCTGTAAACCTATACGGCAACATTGCTGCAGTCAATAATGATTTAAGGGGAAAAATGCAAGGATGCCCATCATTGAGGAGGCTGTCTCACTGACACTCGTATGTCATCTACGGTGGCTGGCCGTACATCCACGACACCTAATAAGACCAGAAGTTCTTCTCTTCCAGCCTGATCTCACTCCCTGCTCTTCTTTCATCTCCATCCCGGGGAGTCTGATGTATTTCCATTTTATATAAGCGCTGCTGCACTGAGCATGCTCAGTGGGCCTGGGCCACATACACACAGGAATCAACAGAAAAAAGGCCCTGTAGATGAAATACATACAGTTAGGGTTGCAAATGGGAGGAAAATCTCCGTTAAATTTCCAAAAAGTTTCCATGGAAAATTTATCGTGGGAATTTTGGGAATTTATAATGCACCGCCATCTGGTGGTCATTTTTAGTGACTGCAGTTTCGTAGCTACATGTGGGTTCTCATTTAACTATTTACAGGTGTGAATGTTTCAGTCTAATTCAGATGAGGAGAAAGGTCAAGGGGGGTATTCCACGAAGCGAGCTTATACGATCGAGGCTTATGTTAAATCGCCTCGCTCAAGTTAGCCTGA
>JAACJT020000095.1:11532442-11552218 GCA_009936485.2 Gymnarchus niloticus | reverse complement strand
GGACAAGGAAACCTGGTGGTGGAATGAGGAAGTACAGGAGAGTATACAGAGGAAGAGGTTGGCAAAGAAGAAGTGGGTTAGTCAGAGGGATGAAGTAGACAGGAGTACAAAGAAATGAGGCGCAAGGCAAAGAGAGAGGTGGCGAAAGCTAAAGATAAGGTGTATGGCGAGTTGTATGAGATGCTGGATACTAAAGAGGGAGAAAAGGACCTGTACTGATTGGCTAGGCAGAGGGACTGAGCTGGGAAAGATGTGCAGCAGGTTAGGGTGATATAGGGTAACGATGGAAACGTACTCACAAGCGAGGAGAGTGTATTGAGCAGGTGGAAAGAGTACTTTTAGGGGCTGATGAATGAAGAGAATGGGAGAGAGAGAAGGTTGGATGATGTGGGGATAGTGAATCAGGAAGTGCAATGGATTAGCAAGGAGGAAGTAAGGACAGCTATGAAGGGGATGAAGAATGGAAAGGCTGTTGGTCCAGATGACATACCTGTGGAAGCATGGAGGTGTTTAAGAGAGATGGCAGTGGAGTTTCTAACAAGATTGTTTAATGCAATCTTGGAATGTGAGAGGATGCCTGAGGAGTGGATAAGTAGTGTACTGGTATCGATTTTTAAGAATAAGGGTGATGTGCGGAACTGTAGTAACTACAGAGGCATAAAACTGATTAGCCACAGCATGAAGAAGTGGGAAAAGAAGTTATGGGAAAGAGTAGTGGTCGCTAGGTTAAGATGGGAGGTGATGATTAGTGAGCAGCAGTATGGTTTCATGCTGAGAAAGAGCACTACAGATGTGATGTTTGCTTTGAGGGTGTTGATGGAGAAGTATAGAGGAGGTTAGAAGGAGTTGTATTGTGTCTTTGTGGACTTAGAGAAAGCATATGACAGGGTGCCTAAAGAGAAGTTATGGTGTTGTATGAGGAAGTCTGGAATGGCAGAGAAGTATGTAAGAGTGGTACAGGATATATATGAAGGCAGTGTGACAGTGAAAGGGAAGATCTACAAGATGGTACTGAGATTAGCTAGGTCATATGGGTTAGAGACGGTGGCACTGATGAAAATACAGGAAGCAGAGCTAGAGGTGGTAGAGTTAAAGATGTTAATATTTGCATTGGGTGTGACAAGGATGGACAGGATTAGGAATGAATATATTAGAGGGTCAGCTCAGGTTGGACGGTTTTTAGACAAAGCCAGAGAGGCGAGATTGTGTTGCTTTGGACATGTGCAGAAGAGAGATGCTGGATTTATTGGGAGAAGCATGCTGAGGATGGAGCTGCCAGGCAAGAGGAAAAGAGGAAGGCCAAAGAGGAGGTTTATGGATGTGGTGAGAGAGGACATGCACGTGGTTGGTGTGACAGAACAAGATTCAGAGGACAGGAAGAAATGGAAACAGATGATCTGCTGTGCTGACCCCTAGTGGGGGCGGCTGAAAGGAGACGATAAGGAGAAGATTGGCACGACTAAAGTGACCATAGTGCATGACTGGGTATGTGAGTGCATCTGTTGGCACCCCATCCGTCTATCCATCTACCAAACTGTTACTCCAGGTCACCTGGAGCCTATCCCAGGCAGGGCACAAGGTGGGGGACACCCTGGATTGGGTGCCAACAGATGCACTCACACTGCATGACTTTGGACTGCGAGAGGAAACCCACAAATCGTTCACATTACAGTTAATTACAGGTCACTTGTAATTATGAATGTGAACTGTCAAGATAGGCATATCCGATCTGAGCAAAAAACCAGAATTGAACAATAAAGCTTGTAATGTGAATGTAGCCATAGTCTTGGAAACCAGATAAGACTGGGTTTACACTAAATAATTTTTACTCTGATTTTAGCTCCAGTTCACAGCCAGAGTGAGTTGACATCAGTTGATCTTTGTCTTTCGATTCTTGAACAGTTGAAGTTGTTAGCTGGTGCAGATAATCATGTAGTGCATGATGGGCACAGACTCTACTCAGTGGCCTGCTGACCATGATTCAGACAAGTCATCGTTTTTCAAACATGACTGATGTTAGGAAGTGCTTGTAAGGACTGTATGGGTCTGGCGGGAATTAGGTTGTGTCCACCCTGGGACACTGGTCAGAATGCAATGAATACACTGACGTGGAGAGGAAGTGTACTTTACTGAAGGGCGTACGAAGCCACAGACTTCTTCAATACAGAGTTCAGTTGGACATCAGATGATTGTATGAGTATGGATGCGGAAACGTGTATGGATGGGTGAGTGTGTGGACGTGTGTGTTTAGGTGTGTATTTGTATGTGTGTGTGTGTGTGGTCTGAAACAAAGGAAATAACACTACAGTTACAATCTTGCAATGAAAACACAAGGACCCATAAAGGACTACATTGATAATAAATGGAAAATCCTAAATGGTAAAAGGGGCATCACTAATACTGAAACTAAACATAAATTAACTGCATACCGATGCAAACATAGAATTTAAACCTCCATTATATACATAAACACTCAGCCTTTTTCCAGTTGTATAGGTGAATTACCTAATGTAATATTTGACAGCTTTACGTTCTAACAATGGGTTTATGGTAACATTAAACAGAAGGCGAACATTTGGTAATGCGCACGGCTCAATAATTACAATGAATGAATTAAATGCCTAACAATCACGCAACTAGAAATGATAGCGATGCAACAACTAACTTAATTCTAGGACATCATACTTACATTTTAACGTGTACGCACATGGAGTAACTCTGAACTTAACCTGTAGCAAAACGTCTGAACTTCCCCCTCGTGCATGCTGAAAAATGTCCGTGTGGCAACAAAAACTGTCAGCCTTTCGTACAACTGAATTTAACAACTAGAGCCAGGAGCAATTCTGCTAGTATATAGGGGTCACTGACTCCAGTATCAATGGATCACGTCAGTGGTGGGGGGCTGCGAATTTGATGCGAAATAAAATGACAAAGCCAAAATAATAAAAAAACGTAGATGTAATTGCAAAGTTGTTCGGAATCGCACGCCATTTCCACCAATATGTGAATGATTCTAGTGTGATAAAATAATAGATACTCATGCCATTCGGAATGGAAATACGACCACCAACCATTCTTAGCATTTCTCGATAGTCGGAATTAGCTTCTGCCTAAAAATAAAATACAGCACAACATTGCAAACCAGTATCTTTGCATTTTAAGACACGGAAAACAAAGACAGGACACTAAGCTAATGCACAAGAGACCCTCTGTCATAAGCAGCCTAGATGTACAGTTATATGTCCAAATCATAAGCAGATACAGTAACATTTGAAAAGTTGTGTAGTGGAGAGGCACCCTCACAATTGCAATAATTAACACTGCAGTATTTATGTCAGGGCAAAAATGACCAAAAATAGATAGCTTCTCCTGGTTATGTGTATGGATACTCAATAACTTGTTGAGTTTAACACAATTTGCATCTTGTTGTTCTCTCAATCAACACAAATCATGGCTGAAAAGAAAGGCATGTCCAAAAACTCTCCAGAGGACTTGGTTTACTGGGTCACACCAAGTGTATAAAAATATTAAAGGCGAGAGCAGTTATTTATCATCAATCAATGCATGAGGTTTGACATGAGGTTTCACGTGTTGTATGCGACTGCATGGATATGCTGTTGTCCACAGGCTCATCATGGAAGTGCAATTTTTCACTCAATTCTATTGCTCTATTGACCTATTCTATTGATAGCTGTTTATAAATGCATAAATTATTTGTGAACTGGAGCCTCATAGTTTTAATGGAAGCACACCTTTCACCTTACCAGCCATGATAGCGATGTTAAATCCTACACTGTACCACATTAACTGGCATGGCTTCTTATTGGTAACAGTTTTTCTTCAGTGCTGCTGCTGGCATTTCATGGATGCAGCAGTATATCTCACTGCATTGCACACAGGGTGATCACTTTGTCTCGCTCTACATCTTTGTATCTTTTTAGTTAAAATGGTGTTTTGGACTTGGTTCAGAGGATCTCTGTTTCCTTGTTGTGTTGCTTGACTTTCTTCAGACCCCTGATGACAGAATAATTTTCCAGCCTCAATGGTTAGACCAGTCCATCTTCCTTTAAGTGAATTTGGTTGTCTCATATCTAAAAAAACAGTTACAGTGTAACTGAAACAGCGGGACTTACGACTGAGAGGATAAAGCTTCATGCTCCAGAAGGGCTTTACAGTCATTTAATCCATGCTGTATAAATAAATGAAAAAAATAGGAAAACACTTAGAAGGGGATTTTCTTCCTAAAATGTTTTTTAGCCCCTCCTCCCAAAAATGTACATTATATATACGTCATCAGTTGTCTGAGCTTGCAATCAGCCCCCCATAGTAAAGACTTAGCCCCCCAGCCATATAACCCTAGTGTTGCCCCTGGTAATGATGAGTACCTGGGATCTGCATGTTGTCCCTTTGTTTGCACAGGTTTTTCCCGCAGTCCAAAGGCACGTAGTTAGGTGTATTTGTGTAACTACACTGCCTATAGTGTGTGAGTGTGTGCCTGGCAATGGAGCTCCATCCAGGTAGGCCCCTGACTTTTGTTTCCCGAGACCTGCTCCTGGCCATCCACATCCCTGTCCTGGGTAAGTGGTTATGGTTGATGGCCGGATCACTGTGAAACTCACGCAGTTAATCAAGTGGATATTGTAGGTAGGATGCACTGGTCCTAAACGAATGGTGAGACTGTGGGTGTCAGAATATATGAGGTTGTTCCGTCATTAACGTCACTTTACTGTAGAATATGAAGCAGCCACATCTCTCTATTCTGAAAACGCTCAATGCCCAGTCAGGACGTACGCGGCTTTGCAGCACATCTGTAATATGGAGCAAGGGAAGGATGTACCAGCTATTATTTTTTCAGGGTTGTTGAAGATCACGTCTCGCTCTGGCTAGGGCTTGAGCTTTAACTAAAGACCGGTATAAAGGTGTGTTTTTTTCTCTCCCTTCGGTTTATCACCCAGTGTGCAAGTAAAGGTAGATAAGATGATGGCATAGATCTGTTTGGCTGGGGAGTCAGGTGGGCATCTTTTACACTCCTAGGTCCTGCACCAACCAACAGACCTCCATTCACCTGGACATTAGTCAAATGGTTAATTAAAGAAGACAGGAAATTATGACTGAAACACAACAACTAAAGCAGAGTTCAATGGTTTAGACCAGTGGTTTTCAACCCAGTCCTCAGGCTCCCCTAGCCAGTCCACATTTTTGTTCCAGCTCACTATCTGCAGGTTTAAACCAGGTAATCAAGGACACTATCATCCAACGACAAGTAAGTTTGAATATGTAGGTGGTGGAATATAACAAAAGTGTGGACTGGCTGACATGGGGGGGCCTGGTAACTGAGTTGAGAACCACCGGTGGTATATACAGAATAAGAGTAGTCCAAACAAATACTGAGTCACCCTTCAAAGCTGTCATTTACTCTCAAGCTTTTTTGTGCTTTACCGTAACTTAAACTACATGTGATCACTGACAACTGTAGCACCTGCAGCCTCCTTGCTGCAGGGTTAGGATTTCTTCTACTCATATTTAGAGGAAGATGCTCCCTGATGGAGAACCTTGTGTTCACCTTTAGTATCTTATAAAAAACAAGCATTTTTCTGTAAATGTTGGTTCTTTAAACATCCTTGATCACCTTGTTATGAAACACAGCTTAGTTTTTTCTGATGGAATATTTTTTTTTTTACTTCTGCCTCATGTACAACGTACTTAAAAGAATGAGTAAGTAAAAGAACGAGGGAATTCAGAATTTTTCCAAGTATAAATTATTCTGTCTATTGCCAGTTTTCCTCTTAAAAGAAGTAATCAAGGTTAATAATAATGGCAGTTTAAATATAACCAATAATGTTAGAATAACAACGACACTGATTTCTCCCTTCATATAGGAAATCTTTTATTCTTGTATAAAATTTTCAGTTTCCGCTGTCATATAACTATTTCACATACATATGTTCAAGTACGGGGAAAGATCTGGAGCACAGGTCTCTGGAGGCCTGCAATAATTAGCCTGTGAATCGCACACAAAATACCCCTTAAGGCACACTAAATAATGTATGCCTATGGAGTACTTTACTATGTCCTGTGAAATGAGAGCCCTTAAAAGAGATCTAATGGTCACTGACTAACAGAAATTTACAATGGCAAATAAACCCGTCTCCCATTTTGTCTCTTGAAATATGCCGTCCAAACACTTTTTCGAATCAAATTTGTTTATTAATGTTTAATGACAGAAGTCCACCTTTTATGCCAAGCAGCTGTTCTACTATAAACCATAGTGACTTGCAGTTTTATTGTGACCAGTGGGAACATTTGTGTGCGTGTCTGTTATAATTCTGAACATATGTCAGTTTTATTGTCATTTTAATTCAGTAGGAATCTGCATCTTGGGAGGATGAAGTGACCTCAATGTTGGGTAACTGTATTGATATTAACTGGTGTAAAGAAGACATAGGGGAGAAGCACTGAAGGTAGGATGGCAAGATACGTTTATAAATAAATGTTTAAAAATGCTTTTAGTTATATTTGGAAGACGCTGTGTAAAATAGCTTGACGGTTCAATTATATGCAACAACATACACAACTTGAACAGTCCGTTTAAAAAACTGCATGTGACTGAATTCTGTTTCATCCATCTTCCATATCCACTTATCCAGTGTCAAGATGTAGTGAGCTTGGAGCAAATCCCAAGAAGTTCATGGTACGGGGGAGAGACACCTTGGGTGAGATGCTGTCCATCACCAGGCACACATATGGTCATGCACAGGGGCCTGTTTAGAGACACCAATCTTTAAGACTGAAAGGAAGCAAAAGTACCTGGAGGAAACTTGTAAAAACACTGGGAGAACATACATGCATGAGCTGCTTATCCTGGTCAATCACAGGGGCATCTGGAGACTATTGCAGGCAGCACAATGCACAAGGCTGGGTTATGCCCTGAATCCCATGTCTGGGAGAACATGTGATCTCCAAACACACAGAGCATGAAAGCGAAGGCAGGACTCAAACAAACAACGCTGGAGACTTGAAGCCGGACGATTGCTGACTAAACTTAACTGTACCCAGTCAAAAAATTTTGTGCCAGAATCACTTTTCCAAATAAATGGAAAATAAATTAAAGTGTGGCAGTTCTGTGGATAGCACTGTCACCTCACACCTCTGGTGATGTGAGACTGAACCCTACATCTGCTGGGTGAGTGTGGACAGTGTCGCGTGGGATCCCTCTGGCAGTTGAAGAACCTGCAGGTATGGTAATTTGTGTCTTAAGTTGCCTCTAGAGTGTGCCTGTATCCACTCTGTGATAGATCCAGGGTATACCCTGTGTCTGGTACAGGCTCTCCAGATCCCTCTGCAACCCAAGCCAGGACAAGCGGTTCTACAATGTGATAAACATCCATATTGGGAGCAGGTTCTGCTTTTCCATTGTACAGTACTTATAACCACTTCTGTCCACAGTAATGCAGTCACACAGCAGACGCTTATGTTCATCAGATGACGTCAGTAATAATTCATAATTGGATGTGAAGTAAAATGCAGTGTGAGTTTTAAGCCGATTGATGTGATGAGTTGCGCAGCTGAAGCGATTGCTGTGGCAGTGCTTTACTTGGTCCTGTCATGTTTCAGGACACGCAGCATAACAGGAATTAATGACATTGCTGACTTAGTGAAGGCTGCATTAAACGGGACAAGGTTGTACACACATATTCCCAACAACCACCAAGACGAACTGACACAAGCAAACGATGTTTTATTTTGTGAAAAAGAAGCACAATTGAAAAAAATATGACGTGTAGGAAATTATTTAAGAATGATTATTTACAACAGCAAGTAAATCTTTAGGATTCTGTGCAACCCAACACAAGTGTCAAGTGATGGGGGAAAATGTCACCAGGAGGACACACATGAAGTTTTGGCCACTTCCCTCGTGGTGTCTGGCAACCCCGTGAAGTACATTGGCTGGTGGAAGTGGTTATGGATTTTTGCATCTCGCAGCACTGGTAACCCCTGCTGAAATGGTGGTCCAAGCTTAAAAAAAACACCAGTCATTCTTTTTGTTCTTTTTTAGTTCATTTGAGTGCTCCTTTGTATTTGGTAAGAGCCAAATTGAAGCTCACTGGCACGTACATATATGAATTGTCAGTGAGGCGATTTATATATTTTTCAAAAACCGAAAGTCGACAGTTCATTTTTGGAAAGCTTCATGGAATGGTCGGGAACGTGCCGGGAGTGAAACTTATGAGGGAGGTGTGGCATTGTGTGCCAGGTCCACCTCTTGCATCTAGACTCCACCCCACTCAACAGACCCCACCCATTATGCCCCCACAATGCCGGCCTGTAATACAAATACTCTACACTACGGTGAAAGATAGCACTTCATGGATTGCTAATCAGAGGGAATTATGGATGAACTGAGGGACTCTGAAAGGAACAAAAGTGACAGGAAAAAAGTAAATCCCAGCAAATTAAGAGCAATTTTTTCACCGAGGAGGCCTGGGGACTCCACGGAGTTCCAATTCACATAAATTGTGCAGGAATCACATTCACATTGACTTATAACCAGGACAAACATATATGGGCTGAGCATGGAATGCTGATCTAAGCTTTGAGGAAATAAAGAACACCATTACACTGAATGAGACTTAATAAACTGTACAATCATTTACAGGCAGGGGGAGTAGCTGTTTTAGGGGAGCTTCAAAGGTTCACAAACATTTTAGGGATCCTGAGACAGGACAATAGTATGTTTTGTGCAATTTTTAGAGTAACAGACCAGGACATGTTCGGACCCAACGTACTATTGGGACTAAGCAGTACACAAAAGGAAAACACCTGTTCAGAGCAGCTAATAAGACCCAGCACTGTATAGCAATCATGGAACCCTGAACCATGAGAGAATGATAAGAGACGCATTCTGTTTGGCAGAACAATGTAGCAAAGAAGTTTGGCAACATACATTCAACATTACTGAGGTCTGAGAGCATATGGCTGCGTGTGCACAGTACGGTAAATGCACCCCACGCAGTCTCATGACAGATAGATATTCTTCCTCTGAGGGAATGCTGCGCTGATCCTGCATAGACTGCGGTCTAGATTTGACAGGCCCAGAATCAAAAGCAGGTGAAGACAGGGAAAGGCAACACTGTGGTTTCTTTTTAACGAGCACAGGGATGGTGAGATTGTTTGAGAGCTCTGAAGAGATGGCACAGAGCCAGGCTCCGTTCTGGAGACCAGTTGGAACAAAATTCGAACACGTGTACAGTATTTACAGGCATTCTAGTCTCTTCACACAGCCAGTGGTGGTCCTCGTTTTTCTCTCTCACTTGATGTTGTCAATCTTTCTGTTAGATAGGCATCATTCTCTGATGAAAAGAGCCAACAGACTCTGACCCTCTTGCCTAATTCTGGGATACAAACTGATTCTGAATTTGTTTCTCTTTCCCACAGCAGATATAGTCTTTGGGGTTCTCACTCCACATCTCTCGCACCGGACCCATCCAGGGGCCCGGAGATGACAGGGGAGAACGTCTCATCTACTGCTCGAAGTCTGATGTCTGCTATAGTTCACTGTGTCTCACCGGGGGCTCCAGCTTGTTGGACAGGGCTGTCAAGACCTTGTCGAACTTCTCATAGCGCTCGGCCTGGCTGCCTTCCGCTCCCCGGCTACCCCACAGCAGACGCATCTGGAACTCAGTGCAGAAGACCTCCAGCAAGTCCGGTTTCTCTTGGAACCCTGCAGCGACAGCGGGTGAGGTCTGAGACATGCTCAACATGATGTAAACTGGGTAGAGAAAACTCGACTGCTGGAGAGTGACATGGTTAGCCCACTTTCGGGATTAATTGGTGGTTAAAGATGGGATCTATACATTTCCTCTGAGATCCAATCCATCATCGATACTGCTTGTGCAGTTCAGGGTCATGGTGGATCAATAATATGAAGTTAATTATTATTTTAAAACAACAGACATGAAAGCTACAAACACCAGCAGCTCCCTTCCTATGAGATTTTGCCAATCCACAACACATACTGTAATGTCATTCAGTATATGTAAGCTCATATATGTATATCAAAAATAAAGGTGACTGTCTGCAGTGATGAACACAGGAAACCCTTCTACCTTGCAATTTGTTCTCTGCATTGGTGCAATAGATACCCCCGTGGTGTGCAATGGTACGTGCAGCCTCCAGGTGACTCATCACGACATCAACTCCCGTTTCTGTGCTCTCCCATGGCTCCACCCCCTCTCCAACCACCACGCCCCTCTCCAGGAGGGACAGCAGAGGAATAATGTGAGGGAAGGAGGTGTTTGACAGGACACAGTTCTCTGGGGACAAACAAAAGCCAAAAGGGGATCAGAGAAGGGCCTGGGGTACAATGACAGCTGTAGAGTAACGCATGTGGTGACATGTCACAGATGATGGCGGCACCATACCTTTACCATCGTTCATGTTCTTCATGAAGGGTTTCAGCTTCTTCTCGTACAGTATGGCACCCTCCGTGTGCCTTTGCCGCAGCGCCATCCAGGTTTGCTGCAGCCGTGAGATCTATGGGGGAGCAGAAATGGGAGGTCAACCTCCAGAGTGATGCTTTCACACAGTCTTCTGCTACTTTGGTCTTGGACAGAGGCAACAAGTCCCCCCAGCCTCCCTGCACCGACCTGCGGAAGCTCCAGTGTTCTCATAACGGCGGCAAAGCCAAACATGTTCCCCAAGCCACTCTTCAGCTCGGCAGCCAGCTGGATGGTCTTGTGCAGGAGGCTGGCCCGCTCCTCCGTGCTGCCCGTGCATCCCAGAAGGTCCACCGCCACCATGATGGACATGGTGTAAAACCTAGAGCAGAACCCGGAGGAGCTCTGGATCAGAGTAGTGGGGGCTGCTGCCTCAGCCCCTCAGCTCCAAAATATACATCGAACAAACAACGCTGTATTACTTGGGGCAGCTGGCAGTATGTGTATCCGACCACAATTCTTGACATCCATATGAAAACCAGACAATCGTTCTGCTTGTATGGAAGTATCCTAGTGAGACTGAATGCCGGCGTTGTGATAGCGACCACCTTCAGCTTGTACCTTTCCAGCAGGTCAACACGGAGTTGGTGTCCATGCGGAAGAGTCAGCAGCTCCAGACCGGAGCCCACCCCCATCATCTTTTGCATCTCCTTGGTAACACCTAGTATCCTAGCAACCTGCAGACCACACAGGGAGACCGTGTCTAGCTGCTTTTCTTCACAGTAACTGTGATGACCACTTAAATGGCTTTCAATTTACTGTCTTTTGAATCATTGTTTTTTGGCAACAAATATGGTGCTGTGTCACATGCACTTTGATACGTCAACCTTACACTCCCTTCATCGCGCTATAGTTTAGATGTTAATTAATCTGGACTCGACGTACCATGCCACCATACCAATGACATTAACGAGTTACATCCTCCGTCAGAAGGTGCCACCCATTAGCCCGATGTGCTATTATGACCTTTTCAAGGGCGGACATAGCTCCATAGTTCTTCATTAATAAAAACACAGGGGGAGGCACCAGTCTAAATCAGGGAAGATTAAATATTTGCGAAAGCCGGACGAAGTTAGATCCGGTGCCTGAGACTTTCACTGCGGCATGGCCACGTGGACTCAGTGGGACAGGACGCCGCATGGCTGTGCAGATCTGTGCTGCTCTGGCTGCACAGCGAGAGGGACTCAGCACATATGCTCCACCCGTGCAGTCCAAAAATGCGTACTAATACACTGCCTGGCCAAAATAAAGGCACTATTTTAATTTAAATAAGCAAATACAGTATTTAAGAGCCGACGGTCTGGTCTAGGCTTAGCAATGTTATGCAGCAATAAAATGAAATCAGCTGAGTACCTGAATCTACTGAATGACCAGGTTATCCCATCAATGAATTTTTTCTTCCCTGACAGCATGGGTGTATTCCAGGACAAAAATGCTAAGATTCTTCAGGCTCATATTGTGACAGAGTGGTTCAGGGAGCATGAAGAAACATTTTCACACATGAACTGGCCACCACAGAGTCCTGATATTAACCCCATTGAATGTCTTTGGGATGTGGTAGAGAAGACTTTATGGAGTGGTTCGACTCTCCTGTTGTCAATACAAGATGAGATGATGCAACTAATGCAAATCTAGGATGAAAAAATGTTGAGACATTGCATATGCTCATCCAAACAATGCCACGACGAACGTGATGAATCAAAGCTAAAGATGGTCACATGAAAGACTGAAGTGTACAACTTTTTTTGGCTGGGCAGTGTATCTCCATCAGTGTACTGATAATGATTCTGTATGTTTACTCTCCCCTTCTGGCATGACGTGAGAAGTGTAAAAAATGTATTTTACCGCTGCGTTTTACCTTTACATATACATATAAATACAAATAAAGTTTTGCATAATTTATTTTTTTCTATTTTGATCACAACATCTCTTCAACTGGGATTGAAGCTGGTCATGACATCATCTTCTAGGAGGTGATAAATTCTCTCAAGAGCAGAACAGCACCCTGCTCGCCAAATGGATGGGAGCGGTGGCGGACCGTCCTACCGTGCAGTCAGCCTTGGTGATGTGCTTGGCGGCCGTTTTGGTGTCCGCTTCGGCCAGCAGCTCCTTCACCCTCTTCAGGATGCTCATCTCCAGGGGTTTGTTCTCAGCAGCCATCAGGGACGAGTGGTATTTGCTTGGATTGAACGAGGAGACTGTTTCCACCAGTGGTGCTGTGAAAGGCTCACCCCCATCCTCCTTGCTGGGGTGCAAGCCCCGGCCCTCTTCTACACGCAAGCGCTCTACGTAGCTCTTGGTGGGTGGAGCTGGAGCAGGGGAAGTGTTGGGGTGGAGCTCAGAGTAGCTGCCACCCACCACTTCAGACAAGTAGCCGTGTGCTGTGCTGGAGTGGGTGCTAGGGGCCGGCTCAGGGAAGGGCACGTTGTTGTTGGAGGAGGGGCTTAACTGGGGCTCACTGGAGCGCCTGAGTACAGGAGATGAAGGTGCCACTTCCAACACACGTCCCCCAGAGGGGCTCCTGTGCCTGGTAACTGCAGGGCACATGGAGAGAAGCAAACACACAAATCCACAGTCAGGCCACATGACATTCTTTATTCCTAAGGACTGGATTATTTGCATACCCCCCATACCTACTTTCCAAACTATTTCCAAAACTGTCTGAATGGGAATACAAAATACCTATAATATGAATTTTCTTCACATCTTACTGCCTATATTCAGAACTCACCAGAGCTGTATGCTGGAGATAAAGGGGTCTCTCCAACAGGGGAGAGTGGACAGCGGAACTCCTGAATCTGGTCCATGCTGAGGGCACAGTTTCTCATTGCCTCCTTGTGGTGGACTGTGGAAGGGCTATGGAAACACAGAAAACTACGATCAGCTGGGGCACGGCTCTCTTAGCTCTTCATTCTCGACAAGGACAACAGTAGGTAGTAAGTATAACCCACAATCCTGACCAGAACAAGTGGATAAATGGATGGGTGGGTGGATGAATGGTGACTGGAAGATGGATGGATGGATGGATGGATGGATGGTATTGGGTAGGATTGCCATACCCAGCCAGAAATGAACAAAACCCCTTTTGCTAAAATGGATTCAGAGCAGTGTAGGGAATTTGCTATTGCTGTTTATGACACACTGTCAAATGATGCAACACTGACGTTATTTCACAGCTGAGACCATTATTGGAAAGCTTGTTTTAGTAGGTGTGTCAATCTTGGGTTTGCGGTGATGTTTTAGAAACTTGACCCCCACTCTCTATATCCCAGAATAACTGAAACATAACCTTCTGTGAACCAGATCAACAATAACACCTCAAAGGCCTCCCTCACATCACACTTTCAGAATGTTTTCATCTAGTTGACTTTTTGAGTCCCTATCCAAGTTGCTAGCGATTTGCTGCACTTGCATTAAAAGCATCACACCAGAAATGAGTTGCACATTCGTTGAGGTGGTTTGAGTGTGAACTGGATACAAAGACGCAGCAGGCACACACGCACAGAGAACAGACGGCTAGTTAAAGGAGATCACGACTGGACCTCCGTTCTCCACCGTGCGCTGGGTCACATCGTGAAATGAGGGGGGCGGGGCCTCACACCGAAAGTGAGGCCTGACCCAAATGAGTCATGCCAAAGCCAGCTCTCGCCGCCTGCTTCCAGTTCACCTCTAGCCCTCTTTCTTTTGCAGTTTGCACTGGCAAATGTCAGAGTGCAAATATCCCTAAAGAGACATGCTTATTTCAGCCGTGCTAATATTGAACTGAAAAACTGCCTTAGCACTTAAAGATCAGAAAATTCTGTAAACAGTAAAACACTCACCTAGACGCTATAACAATACATTCATTATTTTTGAGTCATACAAAAATAGCAATTATTGAAAAACCAATGCGTATTAACAACATTTAGGTCTTCAGAAACAAATGAAGTCCCGTTTACACTAGCAGAAAATTCATGTTCATCTAGTAGTCTATTACCAGCTACTTGAATAATGTAATGTAAACTCTCCATTTTTCTAAGTAGTTCACACTGTTTCCTGTTTTACTACACCAGATCAAACCATATTATATTTCAAGGCATTCCTCGTGGAGTAGTTTGGCTGTCTTTGTATCAGTCATATTGTCTTGTCAATACTGAAGTACACCCATGTATGAGTGATGTGACATCTGAGGTGCTTACTGTAACCCCGTTGTGCCTGAAACTCACTCCTGTCATCATCAGACTGTCTTCCACTCACCTATGAGGTATGATCTTCTCTGTCGTCAGGCCATCCGTCATTGTGACGCTCCTCCTCTTAATGTAGGCTCCTCTTTGACTGGACGGAGAGTGGGCAGAGCCTTGTCTACCATTGGCCAGTGCGAAAGTAGCTTCCAGGTAGCGGAGGGGGAGGGTACGGCTGATGGGACAGTAGATCTGGGCGCTGCTCTGCTGCGACACAGGACGCCGGTGGCTCATGTAGAAGCACACAAGGGCCGGCACCGAGTCGAAGCCCTCATGATCCAGCAGATACTGCACCCGCGATTCACTGGACTTGACCAGGACTTTGCTGATCTTGAAGTGCAGCACCTCCTGATTCCAGCGACAGGTCAGTACATACTCGCCCGCGTTGGTAAGACAGTCTCGAATCAGGAAGTCCCCATTTCTTAGCACCAGTGTCTCCGACACCTGTCAGATGAAGGTCGAGCCACATGTTCAAGCTACAACGGCCTTCAATCAGGGTGCATCTGCTAACAACTGTATCTAAAGAGTGGTATATAGAGGGCAAACATCGACGAATATTAATTCTGGCTGTAAAGACGGAACACAACGTGCAGATTATACTGTTTATAAAAACCACTATCTTTTGACATTTTATTCATTCACCTAACTGCTTATCCTGGTCAGGATCACAGGAGCCTAACCTAGGCAGCACAGGCCACAAAGCTGGGGTAGACCCTGGATGGGATACCAGTCCATAACAGAGCACAAGGCTGGGGTAGACCCTGGATGGGATACCAGTCCACAACAGGGCTGAAGGCTGGGGTAGACCCTGGATGGGATACCAGGGCAGAAGGCTGGGGTAGACCCTGGATGGGATGCCAGTCCATAAAAGGGCACAAGGCTGGGGTAGACCCTGGATGGGATACCAGTCCATAACAGCACACAATGCTGGGGTAGACCCTGGATGGGATAGCAGTCCACAACAGGGCTGAAGGCTGGGGTAGACCCTGGATGGGATAGCAGTCCACAACAGGACAGAAGGCTGGGGTAGACCCTGGATGGGATAGCAGTCCACAACAGGGCAGAAGGCTGGGGTAGACCCCGGATGGGATGCCAGTCCATAAAAGGGCACAAGGCTGGGGTATACCCTAGATGGGATATCAGTCTATAACAGCGCACATATTCCATGGGTGCACACAGACAAGCAATCATACACTTTGGGCAATTTAGAGACACTAGTCTGGCAGCGTGTCTTTGAACTATGGGCGGAAATTAGAGTACTTGCAGGAGACTCCTATTGCATAAGGAAAACATGGAAACCACAGACTCACAGTATAGGTAGGATTCAAACCCTCAACCCTGAAAGTGATAGGCAACTTGGCAACACACTGTGCACCCTTCTTTTGACAGCCTTTAGTTATTTTTGAATGTATATTGTTTTCTCTTCAATGCAGAGTTATATTACAGGGTACTTGACATGCATGGCAGATGACGTCTTTTTAGCTGCTTGAAAACTGAAAATGGAAATTGCGGTGTTGATTTCTCTTTCGTCCAATAGAGGGCGCTAGAGCTGCAATTTGGAGGAAAACTGCGCTGGAGCATTTTGCTATGGTAACAACACAGCGCTCGGTTTCCTCCCACAGCCCACAGACATGTAGTTGGGCTAAGGGATGTTTTGAAATTGCCCGAAGTGTCTGGTTGCCACCGTGGTTGTGTGAGTATATACCCAGTGATGGACTGGCATCCTGTCCAGGGGTGTATTCCAGCTTTGTCCCCAGTGATGCAGTAGCATCCTGTCCAGGGTGTACCACAGCCATGCTACCTTGGATAGGCTCCAGGCTCCCAGTAACTCTGTACTGGATGGATGAATGATTGTTTAATAACTATTTTTCATTATATTTTGAGAAACATGTTGAGAGTTACTTCAAATTATTTTAAATTCTGTATTGAGCTGCAGGGGCACAGTGCTTAGCACTGTCACCTAGCACCTCCTGGGTTGGGGGTTCAAACCCCAGCTCTGTGAGGGTGGATGCTTGCACGTTCACCCCATGCTTTGCAGGTTTCCTCTAGATACTTCTGCAGTTCAAAGACTTAGTATTACACAGTATTATAGGCTAATTGGCATAGCATGGCATAGTGACTGTGCCCTGTGATACAGTAGATTGGCACCCCTTTCAGGGTGTCCCCCAGCTTGTACCCTAGGTTGACTTGGATAGGCTCCAGGCCCCCTGTAACCCTGAATAAGATTAAGCGGTTTAGAAAATGGATGGGTGAATAGATGGACTATGTTGACCTTGACTCCATGAAAGTAATGCTCACTAACATTTTACATTTGAAGGAGTCACTGAAAGCTGAATGTGGGCAAGGTAATACTGATTTCAGCTTTTAAATTAAAAAAGGATAAAGCAAAATAAAAAAATCTAAGATTTCTGCACCATATCGTTTGCAGAGAGGTGACAGACATTGATAAATGACGTGGTGAGACCATTTGGTCTCTCATCCTTTTCAATAAGCCGGTCACAGACCAGAGGTCTGTACTTCTTCACAGACCAACAGCTCATACATGTAGAACACCCAGCAGGACTCTGCTCACGTTGTCCTCACCACACACAAAATGCAAAAATCTGTGGCTCCCCTTCCTCAGGACTCTAATTACACAACAGACTGTATATCTGGTATTATAGAACAAAGCTGAGAATCGCCTGCACATATCATAGATTGTATGGATTAAAGTCAGTCCCCAATATAGGTTTGGATGTAATCGATGAAGATTCAGGAGAGCAAGTTAACATTTATGTTCTTCACATTATAATACATAACAAAAACCCAACATACAGCCTTTCAAGCATCTAAACATTCTCATCCACCATAATGAACATATTCCTCCAAAGATTCATTTAATCCCCACTTAAGTTTAGTTAGGTAATCACTGCATTTCACAAGATAACTATAAATATCCTCCCATAATGTTTATGGTCTGATTTTTTTGAATACCTACGTCCACAATGACTGTTAGTATTCTAGAAACTGACAGCTGAAGGCAAAGTAATTACAACATTACTCTGTGTGAAGATCAGCAATCCTTTATGTAATAGCTGCCTTATTGATGGAACAGGCAAGTCCTGCTTTGAGTTTTCTGTACGCATGTACGATCATACATTTTGTGCGTAATTGGATGCAAATGACTATGTGTGATTGTGACTGTGTACGTGTGTGCGTGCATGCATGCAGATACTAATGGGGCATACCCACCTCTCGGGGGATGGGACCATGGTACCAGCCATGACTCCGCATGTCACTGCTGCTCAGTTTAAGCTCCTCCTCTAGCTCACGCCGTAGTTTCTCTGGTGGAGAGTCCAGCAGATACTTCTCCTTGGAGAACTGAGAAAAGGAAACACACTGCGTTGGGCCCCCCTTCAAAGACACAATATATCAGCACCCATCAATAATCTGGGTGGGGGTCAGGCGTGACTTTTTAATACAGAAGTATACGTACAGTTAACACATGTACACATTTCTCATTGGTCACTTTATTTGTTCATTTTAGGATGAGCCAGTGATTGACAATGATTAACACTACCCAAAGTGGCTTTATCTTGTCAGCGCTTGTCAGTGGTACACTAGTTTCACTATATGCAAAAAACATTAACCGATCTTTTCCTTTTGGTATGTTCATCACAGTAGTCCCCGTGTACCAATGAATATCGTGCACCAGTGTGCAGTCATGTACTTAGCAGCGCAATGCTTGCATTTGATCATGTGACCTGCGATCACAAAAGCCAACAGTAACAATGTGGGAGGCCAAATGGGGGAATCGGTGAAATGGAAGACTGGTCTAGAGATAGACGGGGATATTTTTTCCCTAGGATGAGTACCGTTTACTGTGGCTCTATAAATACTTGCAGTTACTGGACAGTAATCAAACCCTGGCTTACCATTCAGTGACAGGGCAGGGACGTGTACATTGCTATTACACGGATCGATGGCATATGCAGTATTAACTCTTTGCTTTTCTGTGCCTCACTCTGCTTATTTATATGCCCTGTAGGTCTATCGGACAGGTTGCTGACAGAACGGCAGGCAAAACTCTGGTTCTTAGGTGTCATCTCAATGGTGACTTGGTGGCTTTTCAAAACTGACAGCAGTGGTGGAGAATAGGAACACTGGTATCCGCAGCTTTTACTTAATAGCCTCCTGGTTGGACAGGTCTGGTCAGTTTCTACAAAAACTGGTGACAAGCAATGACAACCGAATGTGGGCTTCCAGGAGGACGGATTGGCCATGTCAATCCTAAAGGACCTTCCACAGAGATAAAGATTCTACTAATAGCACGCCTCAACTCACAGTGGGAAAAGACAGTTGGATGGGTGAAACATATCAACACTAGAAAACAGTCACTTTATTAATAGGACATGTCAGGTTATGCTCAGGCCACAGAGGATGTGCTCATTCTGTCATCCCTACTGTTACAAGTAATACATTCCAAGGTGAGTGAGGCAATTGTTTATTTTTACTTTTAAGTGAGGTGCACCCAAAATATCAAAAACAAGACGTCTGTGATTTACCGCAGCCTAGCTGTTGTTTTGCTGTGGCATGAATCTGGCATTCCTCCGTCAACAAAAGTGCTAATGCATATTCCTGTAATTTTTCCATCCAAAGATATGAAAGGCCATACACAAAGACGTTTTATGCCAAAAAAAGGATCAAAATGTTCGCCAATAACTTGTCAAGCCTAAGAATAAGACCTTCAATTAAGATGAAAAAGAGACACGCAACACGGCTGCAGGAAACAAAGGAAGAATCACGTAGGTGACTGTAAAATGTAAGGGGAACAATAAGAACAGTCTCTGAGGAACCCCTGGAAATACAAGGGCCAATGACACATCCAGGAAGTGATCATAAACAAGCTGTGTTCTGTTTTTAGGCTCCCGATTTCTGTATCAATGTGTGAGACAGATGGAGTGACAATGCACTAAAGTCAATTCAATTCAACATGGAGCGCGGTCAGAAAGCGCTTTACATAGTCCCGGGCCCACAGTCCCCAGAGAGTAAGCCAAAGGTGACAGTGGCAAGGAAAAACT
>JAACJT020000095.1:11491209-11527075 GCA_009936485.2 Gymnarchus niloticus | reverse complement strand
GCCTCCTGTCTTTTCATCAGTGCCACCGTCTCCAGCCCATATAACATAGCTGGCCTCACTACCGTCTTGTAGACCTTCTCTTTCACTCTTACTGGTACCTGTCTGTCACAAATCACTCCTGACACTCTTCTTCACCCACTCCACCCTGCTTGCACCCTCTTCTTCACCTCTTTCCTGCACTCCCCGTTAGTCTGAACTGTTGACCCCAAGTATTTAAATGATCTGGTATGGAAATCTGTATTATTGTCTGAAAATTAGATTTGGCATATTAGATTTAGATTTTGAAAATATTTTACACCGGATACCCTTCCTGACGTAACCCTCCCCATTTTTCCGAGCTTGGGACTGGCACAAAGAAATACACTGGCTTGTGCATCCCCAGTGGTTGGGTTATGGGAAATTCTGAAGTGTAGGGCGCAAAGTAGATCTCCCCCTCCGTCGTCCCACAAAGAACTAGAGGCTATTCTTTTCAAAGAATGGACTGCTATCCAATTACTCAGCTCAGAACCTGCATGACAGCATTCCAAGAAGGACTGAAGCTGTTTTGAAGACAAAAAGTGGCTTAACTCTTCAGCAGGTCCTTCGTATTGAGACACCGGTAAATGATTCCATTACTTGGTCTACCTTCTGTATGTGTTATATGAAACTAAACATGCTGCACATAGAATGCAAACAAGGAATGCAAAGATCTATTACCAAGTTGGAATAATCATAATGTATAAAAATGATGATCTCCAGTCACTTAACAAATTCTACAGTATTACTGTAGTGTTACAGCTACAAATAATCCAAAAGTGGTTCTATATGAACTTTGCATAGGTTATGAATGCATGTGCATTTGTGGATGGCTTGTGTGAAGAAAAAAATTGTATGACTGCATCTGCAAAAGAGGAAATATCAGGGGAACTTCCAAATAAAATGAATTCAGACAACCTCAGGATAACCCCCCCCCCCCCATTCAACATCACGCAGACACTGCTGGGAGAAATGAGAATAAGCTCGGGTTTAATGGATCCTGACGGAAATGTCCGGAAGCTAGTTCTTTGTTCCCTTGACTTTCATTCCTCACATTTACAGGTCACTGAGACCAAGAAAATCTAGTGCGTTTCCTTAAGAGAAATGCCACTTCGAATCAGCCAGGTGCCACACAGCTGGGCCAGGCAGATCTGATGACAGACATACAGTAGCGTATGTCTGAAGCCCGTTGAAGCTGTGCTGACGCCTTCACTCTGAAGAATCATTGGACCTACGAAAAGAGCAGTCTGAACTGTGATCGCTACTGAGTACAGTATTATAGACAGCACACAGTATGTAGCATTTAATCCTTTAGAGCTGCATTTTAATTTGGGGTAGAATTACTGCATGAATGCATAGTAGTCAGATGTTTCTTTAGAGTGATGTTTGTGGATATACAGCAAATTAAAATAAATTGACTATTCTGTCTATGTAACACTCCACAGTAACAACAATAACTCTATAGAAACAACTGTTCTTTGTAACCCCACAAAGAAACATAGATGTCTAGAGTCCAGACACTTTTAGCATACAGACCAGACATCTACAACTAGTACTCAGTCCATATACATCTTCATGAATGTTACGCATAAAGGACATTTGGCCATAAATTACACAGAGAGTCAGGATATTTTTCTGATATATCAAACTGTTTAATGCCAGTAGGTCATGTTTAGTCATTATCAAAGACGGTCTGTGTGGAGATTAAACATCAATTAGATGTGAAGGAGGACACTTCATACTTTGATAAACTCATCAGCAAACTCTTTCTGTCAGAGTTAATCACAATCCAGCCTGAAAGCCCTGCTATGTGGTTGCTTTATTTCCACCTGACCTGCCCAGAGGGGTCAAACAGGCCATGAATATTGATGAAGGCAGGCAGCCGGGAAGCAGGGGCTAAGCTAGGAGAAGACATCTGCACTTGGTGCCCATTAGATGGTAGACCAGACTGCATCTAGAGCTGTCATGGTTATGGTAACCCATTCAATCTTTAGGAACAGGCCTATGGTGTAATATCCCACAGCCTGTGATGGGCATCTACATAGTGCACCAGGGGCCTGGGGGGGAGCTCAGCTGCTCCACCCCTCCTCCATCAATGCTGCTGGCCTGCTGATTTTAAGACGAAAAGGAAGGACACAAGCCTCCATTTACTCGCCCCCTTGCATCTCCCCACCGGTGCACTGTGGTTACCGTTATTCAGTGCCCCGGTGCTCGGTTATGCTGACAAAAATCTGGCCAGCATCCGGATTGTGGTGATGATTGTAGTTTGCCTCTACACAGATACCTTTAAATTGCTTAGTGCTATGATGACGTAAATTAATAAGCCATCAACTTGAGCTGAATAAATACTGATTTTATTGATTACGCCAGATAGATTTTTCAAATGTATAACTTTGCTCATCTTTAAATGTTCTATACTTTCCCGCTTTTAGCAACATTTTGATTTTTTTTTCCGGTCAACTTGTACGTAAGCCCTATAATAGGAAAGGTTGCAGTTAGAATAGGACAGTTTGGGTCTAGAGAAAGAGAGCGAGGAAAATACAAAGGTGAAGGATGGTCAGTCAATGGACAGCGCAACAACAACAAAAACAATAAGTCACATCCAACTCAACAAAATGAATCCAGATCAGCGATCAGCATTTCTCAGCAATTAACAATACATAGTAAAGATAGAAAATGTTTTTTGTGGTCTTTAGTGAAAAAAGGTCCCATATTCACTGAGCCCAATACAATCAAATGTGGCTGACATTTCAGGAGGCTATACTGGAAATTGCTGGACTTTAACTTCCTTGTAGTGATTTTCAAACCAGGATTCCTCTGAGCAAAACAGTACATTCGATATAAAATAAAAAAGGTTCAGCTACAAATACACATGAAGCGCATTTAATTTGTAATTGGTAATTAGTTGTGTAATATTATTTTTGAATTTATAAGGCTATAACACGTTTAAGGATAGAACATTTTAGAAGTTGTGGTTGGGTAATGGAAACAGGAAAGCCAGGTGAGAAATATAAGCCTGTGCTGTCATCCCATCTTCAAGGCATTGCTGCTGTAATGGCCAATTTGTGGGCTTTTCAGGTCAAGGGTCATTGCTCTTATGGATCGGGGGTCCTGAGTGCATATAACTATGGTGACCTGATCAGTCATCCAAGGAGGGTGCACTATGGCTGCTTCCACAGTGACAACAGTCAGAAAATACGTGAGCGTGGAAATCCCTTTGATGTTTCTATGAAACCAACTCAAAAACAAAAGGCCAAATGTAACAGCAGGTCTGCTCTGAAGACACCTGTTTTTTCCTTTAGATATGTTTGATTGATTAATCAATAACTGTCAGCACCAGATCATTTCGACTAAGAAAACTATATTCTCAATGCAAGTATTGGAAATCTCATAAAATCTGTAAAGACCTGTATAAAACTCGATGGTTTAGCCACATTCAAACATGAGGAAATGTAAACATGTAGAAAGGCTCCGAAAAAGACATAAAATCGATCACTTGGAGTGTCTGACTCAAATGTCAGCGTCAGACACTTCTCAGATGTACCGGATACATTAACCTCTCACACACCCATGTGCACCATGTGATGTGGGCTATTACCATCAATACCAACGCTGACCACGTCAACTGGGCTACTTTCATCTGCCAAGTGTCAAACAAGAGCCTACCTACTGCTTTTTCCAAGTAACAGATTGATGAATCAATGCCTAATGATATTTACACTCTACCTTGCACAAAATCAAGTGAGAGTGAGTGGCCATTTGGAAAAACACTAGTGACACGTGACCTGCTAGCCAAGTTAGCTAGTGCACAGTTGTTTTTTGTTTGTCGTTTTGGATTTTCTGGCTGAATGATGTAAATCTGTTGTCAGTCTGTTGTTATGTTTTAACCATTCAGTGCTCAAATGTGGTTTTGTAAATCCATATTTCACACTTCCAAATGTCCATGTTCTCTGCTTCTTTGAAACGATAAGATGTAATTATTAAAAAAAAACATTAATTAGTTAGTCAAATGGGTCTTTCCTTCAGAGAAGTACTTGAGGAACATCAGACTCTTTGTTGTTATCTCGAAGATGATTGCAAAACCATTCACAATATTTGACTTTGCGGCTTGCTGCGTTCATTAGTCGAGACGTACATTGCATTAACGAAAAGGCAGCGGCAGCAAACACATCTCGGCCTGGTCAATATCCGATCTATATATGCATCCTTCACGTGCATCAATTCACACACCATGCTGTAGGGTCCGGAAGAACAAAAAACAAACAGACACCCTGAGCTAAAACAAATATTATTATAAAACATATGAATGCTTGAAAATGATGAACAGGAAAAACAATATATTGTGTCCACACCTCAAGTAGCACAATGCCAAATTTGGTTTAAATCATATTATTCATTTATTTTTGATAAAAATTCATAAACAGGCTGAAAAAATCAATTTCTTTCACGGATTGCTACCTCCAGTCTTTTACATGGAAAAAAAGGCCATTTTACAGCACAAGCCAGATGAACCTGGATAGCTGGCTGCAGGCCATATCCCCCAGGGATCTGGAGAAAACACCTGCCGGTGCTCATCCTGGAGATAACACACTGGCATGCTTTAAAGAGGAGCGCCTCTGATGTCAGGGTAGCTGAAGTCTGGACCCCAATCTCCCAATTGCGCTGTGAAGAACGTATCAGTCATGTTTCTAGCCCTCCTCCCCTTACTCCCCGCCTTATCGCCAAGGCTGCAGCAAGCTCGATCGTGCGAGCCTATTGGCTAGCAATGATGTCACCGCTCCGAGCTCCGGCACCGCCGCCCGACATTGGCCAGCTGAGCAGATGCTATCAGGGAGCTGAGATATCACTTTCATTCATGCGGAGCTGTGCGATGTGCAGATGGAGTCCTGGCAGAGTACCACAGAGCCTGACAGGGTGGGGCCAACACCAATAGCTTAGTAACCCCATAGAGTTATTGCAAAGGTAGCTGACATCAAACCAATCAGTGTCCCACTGCATGCAGTAATGTCCCATCAGAACAAACGCAGCATTAGCTGAGTGCAAACATTTAGAAGTTTAGCGGTGACAGCGGACAGTAAACCTTTAGTTACACAGCAGCGAAAGCATACAGGCCTCTCCCAAGCAATCACGTTATTTCTTCGATTTTACAAGAAGTAATATGGGACACATGGGCCTGGCCTGGCATTGTAAAAAGATCAGCTACTCCAGGTAATGGGGATACACACCATCATCATTGCCAAAAGGTAGGGGGTAATCTCATTGTACGCAAAGCAGTCACCATGGCGATGCCCACACACATCACTCCTTGTGAACACTGAAGCCAGAAAGGAAGTACCACAAAAGGTTGACACATGGCTACTAAGGCAGCATATTATATAAAAACTGTTGTTTGGCTGCGTATCTGTTGAGTTAATGCTAAATGATGCACAATCAGCTCCTAATGTGCTTTGTTGTTTGGAAGAAAGATCACCCCAAATGGCCAGGACCTGAGTGTTGTTCTAAAGTAAAAACCAGTTCACATTATTAGGTCATCCTATTTTCCACCAGATATGATGTCATTGTTTTGTACTGATGCCACACATGCCACAGAATGGCGACCAACAATTTCATAAAAGCGACAAAAGAAACCAATATTAATCTTTTTTCCAGTAATGATATTATTTCTCACAAAATGAATGGAGAGGAAAATTTTACCTTTTTCACCACCTCAACTGGGGAAATCAAATGAATCATCTTCAAAAAATTTAACCTTTAAGGGTTTTAGCAAATTATTTGCACCACTTTGGCTACAAATTAATCAATATCTGGTCTTATCCTTTTATTTTGTTAAAGGACTCATTAGTTATTACCACGTAATAATTGTCATTCTAACACACTATGATTTTTATATCGTTTTGCTAGTGCTGTCATTTAAACTAAACACATTATTGATTATTTATAATTTTCTGTTTATAGATGTTTGTTTTCTAAACAATGATCTTCTGCCTTGTGCTGTGCTTTAACCCTGCTCTTTATGGCTGGGTTAACAACTGGAGTCTTATAAACCCAAGCTGCCATTCCATGTTAAACATGTTCCACTTGAGAATCACACAGCACTGGAGTTAGTTCCTGACCAAACTGCTCATGTAGTATCAATCCAATGTTTGTCAACAGTGGACATGGCCTCCAGCACAGTGAGATTAGAGGGGCCCTCATCGCCATCTTCAGGTCACATGGGGTGACAAGAGGTCATAGAAGCCTTTCTAATTTTAACCTTCAAAAAATCTTCATAAAACCATCAAACTCATTTATGGAAGATGGAGGAGATGAGGGTACAGATCCGGTAACCTATTGGTGCTGCAGACAAGCTGCCTGTTGAGGGCCAGTGGTCACAGCACTGATACTAAGGCAAAAACCCCAAATGTCTTTTCTGCATTGCTAACAGTACAGCACAATGTAGCTGATAACTCTGGTTGAATGTTCATTTCTATCATGCCTATCGTGTCAACATTGTATAAAGAATTTGCAGCCTTACAAGATAAAGCTCCTAACTTGGATAGGTTAAATTGGGGCAACGTGTGTACTGATGTGGCCAGGTTACATGTCTGGTTAACTCAGACTTGCATGGTTCAGTAGTCTGCCATGCAGGGAAAGCTAAGGTTCTACCTGTAGGGGGCTTTGGTGTCAGGAAGACGGTATCCATTTTTGGTCCGAAACATAAAGGAAGATGCACAGCCTGGCTGTGACGTGGAGGGAAGCATTACTGACATCCACAGTAAGTGCTGATATCAAACCTCTAGGAGGTCAAAGCAAGCGTGACTTCAAAAAGTAAAGAATAATCATAAGGCTTTAGTGGAAACAGATATCCTGACCCAAATACCTCCATCAAACCATTCAAGCCCCTGAACAACCTGCAGCATACCCACAATCCATCTGCTCACAAACTAACAAGAACTGCAGCGACACAAGTGAATGCAGTGTCCCAGGCGGCAACCCAGAAATAAGGCTGGCTCCACCAGTCCAGGTGGGGCAACGGGAAGCACAGCGCTACCTAGTGGTAGGACCCATCTGAGAAATGGAAATCCACGGTAACATGTATGGCTTCAGTCAAAGTTCTTCATACTCCATTCAGTTCCCTAAACACACCTACTGCATTTTGCTGGCTTAATGAAATGATTTCTATTTTAAAATATGACATTATTGTATATGTTTAATAGTGAATAATTGCACACAACTAGTTTTGTAATGTGAAGAAGGTTTACAAGAGTTTTCCATAACTTCCAGAAGCAGGTAGCAGATAAGAAAATTGTTATGTTTAGTTTTCCGGCATATGATTGGACCCAGGTCAGTGTAACATATCCTGAAAGTGTAACACTCCCTGACAGTGAGTACCGCGGTGTTTTTGAATTGTCATGAAAAAGCTAATTAAGCAAGGATAGCTGCAGTTTATCAAGTTAACAGCTGCTTTACTGTGGAAACCCTGAGGAAGTGACAGTCTCAAAGAGGCTTTGCTGGGAAAATCTCACAGAACATGAACAAGGATTACATCCGGAACATTCAAGTGCTGAATATGTGAGCACCTCATACAGCTTGAGTGAAAACAACTGATCTGTCAATACAAAGGCCTGCCATTCATAGGTACAGGGCAGGTTGCCTGCTACCCAACATGGGGGAAGAGCTTAATCCCCAGTGGGAGCTGAATTAGGTTGCCCCCCTGCACCTCAGCACAGAGATGGGGTAGCTTGGGAATGGGGGGGTAAACTCTGAAAGGGTAGCTGGCAGACCATCATATGCTAGTGGCACAGAGGGGAGGGGGATTGTGGGATGCTGGCAGACAGAGAAAGGGGGGGATTAAGATTTGCAAATTATCAAAGTAAAATTGCACTGGGGCAGATGGGGGATTTTGGGTTAAATCGCCCCAAACAATGGGGATGACAATAGGAGGGTTAGAGGCAGACTGGGAAATCCTGGGTTTTAATGGACAAACAATGGTTGCGGGGCACAGTGTAAAATGACTAAATCTTACTGTGGTGTGGAACAACGCTTTGGTGTTAGATTCTAAAACTGCAAACTGGAAAGAGGGTCCAGTGTCAAACTATCCAGCCACAATGTGATGGGACTTGAGTGCCCGTGGAGTTTATCACAAGATTGTGGCTGATTTGAATTTCAGGATGGAGCGCAACCTCTCTTTGTGGGGCTACAATGAGGCCAAGGAAAGGTGGAAGGGCCTTTTCTGGCTTTAGTCCCACTTGAGGTTAGCTGATGTCCAGCCTCCTGAGAAGCTAAGTGCAACAACATTCTGTTTGAGCAATTGTATGTGATGGCGTATTTTCGAATAGTGCTTAGTAATCTTTGAGTTGCACTTTGAATTTTTTAGCCAAGCCCCTCACAGGACCGCTGGCTGGGTTACGTCCTTTTTAATGGATTTTAAACCTGGGTAGTGTTTTATGGGTTTTATGAGAACATGCCAATTTTTTTTGAATGTTTAATATATTTAACTGTTTAATCGCCAGGGACACTGGTTTTAATTGTTATTGTTTACTGCTGTCTTTTAAGTACGGTGGTATGACTTTCAATAAATTTAGCTTAATATTTAATGCTTGATCTTATTGTTATGGCATTTATGTTCATATGATTGATTTTAATTATTTAAATTGTTGATATCTTGCTTTTTTTATGTTAACAGACAAGAGAGGGGCTGTTGTTTTAATATTGTATTGAAATTTGATTTTATTGTGAAATATTGTGAAATTGTGTGCGTTTTGGTTTATTTTAATTCTTGTGGTGGAATAAATTGAATAATAAAAAAAATTCTACAGAAAACCTCAATGTCAGAGTCTTGGACAAGCACCCGGAGGTAAACTCTCAAAATGCAGAGTGGCAGGCGGCATCCGCATTAAACTCCTTCAGTCTGTACGCTGTCAGAGAGCAAAAGGTTCCGACTGATGTATAAGACATCAACACATCCTCTTCTGCAGGCTCTAAGATTACCCTTAGTGGCTAAAACAACAAAATGCTCGCTGGTCAAAAATACACCACGGCATTCAAGGCAACACCTGAGAAGCCATGAACTCTGTCAGACATGAACTTTTCTCAGGATGACATCACATATCACAACAACCGCTTCACTGGAAGTTACAATTCAACTTGCATGATACGTCAACGGGCACGACGTGATGAGAGAGCTTCGGCACTGCACAGTCCTATAAAAGGCAGATTTTATGGCAAACACACAGCTTTGATTCATCATGCAAAAATGAGAATCGGTATCTTCTAGAAACAGAGGTCTCAGAGTAGAGGTTAAAAGCCTGTTTGATTTTCAGCATTCAACCTGCAGCTGGAATCTACAGTTTACCATTCACAGCATGTCAGGTGTGAAGCTACCACTGCTGATCGGCTTTCAGCCCGAACGAAGTCGCTGGACACCACCGTTCCGCTTTATGGACGCAGCTAGCTCCCCACGGCGAGTCTCCACCCACGTGTCCTCCCCACCCCCACCCTGTGCCGTGTACAGGGCATCACCCGGCCAGGCACCCCTCTCACCTGCACCTGCATAATGGAGCCCCTGTAGAAACAGCAGGCGGCAGCGGACAGGGCACTCCACAAACTGCATCTTTCCGTCATGGCTCCACTCTGCCCTGTGGGCTTACGGGGGGGTCTCCTTCGGTCCTGCTCTTTTCCTCTTTTCTGTTCCGAAAAGGCCGTGCCCTTCTAAAACGTCCAGCTCATCACGGCGAGGCCGGGGCCACTTGTGCTGCTCCTGCTGCTGGTCCGGCTCACGCCGCTGCTGTCATCGCAGCCTCCGAGCAGCACCACCTCCCTCGATTCCCTCCCACCACACTACGTCTCGTAAGGCTGCCTGAGATTACCTCATCTCTTTCAGATGAAAGGAAGGGGGGGAGGAGGAGGAGGAGGGGATGCTGGCAGGCACTGGTGGAGCACCACTGAATGTGGGCAGGCCCCACCCACCCCCACCCCCCAGCTCGCTCATCCACAGACAATACGGAGAGAGGGAGAGGGGGAGGGAAAGACCGGGCAAGCTGGGAAGGAGGTGTGCCACATAGTTTCAGCACCTTCTCAAAAAAATCTGTCTTTAATTCTGTCTTGAAAGGAGCCTTATGGGGGGGGGGGGGGGGGGGGGTTTGGGGGAGACACCCCCAGAAAGGAACCAAAGAGGGGGGGGGGGGGGGGGGGGCATTAAAAAAAAAAAAAAGAGGGGGGGGGAGGGGGGGAAACCAAATTTTTTAACCCCCTTAAAAAAAAACTTTTTTTTTATTTGTTTTTGGAAGGGGGCTTTGGGGGGGGGGGGGGGGGGGGCGTGTTGAGAGAGACACACACAGCAATGAAGCATGAAGGAGAGAAGGGGAGTGTATGCATATATAAGAATGACAGAGAGAGAGAGAGAGCGAGTGAAAACAAAAGTGTGTGCATATATAATCCCAGTGAAGTAAATATGCAGTGAGCATGTAGAGGAAGGTGAAAAACTCCCAGGAAGATTAAATCCATATTCCTGCATACACGAAGCATAGCCAAGTACTACTTCTACAGTATACATACACATAAGGTAGCACTGGGTGGGGCGTCATCTCCCACAGGATTGAGTGACATCACTTCTCTTCAAGCAGGGCTTTGCCATGGCAACAGACTGGAAGCTGCAAGACCATCGGCAAAGCTCCATCAGTGCATGATTGCGCTTATTAGATGGAGTGGGACCCAAAAGTTTCAGGCAGGAATGGGACTTCCCCCATTTCCATTCGAGATTACCATGGCATGAGAAATAGTAAAAAAAAAAAAAAACATCCAGTATTTGTAGAGAGATAAACAGGAATCTATGAGGGGCATCAAAGGAAGACATGAAGGAAACAGACAGTGAGGTTTCCTTTGATAGTAGAGACTTTTTGTTTGTGCCTTCTGATGCCAGTCTCATGTCACTGATGCCAGTTTACCGTGTAAGGTCGGACAGGTCCAACTCGCGGGACACAAATCATCTCCCACACTCAGAGCATCACAAGTCCTCCCAGATATTACTCCTGTCTTCAGTCCATACATGTATATCCCTGCCTGTATGCTATATTCAGGGCACAGCAGACTGTGAAGTGGACAGAGCGCGTTGTCACAGGCTGTGTTTGACCACCTTAGTCTTCCTTCCTCTCCATCCTTCACCTACTCTGCACTACTCCACCTATATAGTCAGGCACTCCAACACCTCCCATCAGTTCCCTTATTTCCTGTCTTGGGCTTCCTCTCACCTGCCCCCCCATCTCTCTCCCCCTTTGATTTTTTTACACCCCGTTTTCTGCATTGACATTTCCCCGTCCTCCTGTGCCCTACTTCCATTTCCACCAGGTCTTCTCGCTCTCCATTCCCTGACCTCCCATTGTCACTGCTCCACGCACCCCTCCCGTCCCTCTCTAACCTGCCCCCACGGACCCCCCTACCGCTACACTCAGACACTGTCACTATCTCTCCCTCTGCTCTCTGTCTGACTATAATTAAAAATTAATTACTCTGAAACTGTCCTAGAGGCAGATTTGAAACATAACAGAGCGAGATGAGACTGCCTGTGAGCACAGGACATAAGCATGGAGGATAAATTAGCATTTTGGGGCAAATCTGATGCCTTCTGTCAAAGAGACCCTCATCAGCCTTTGTGTTTCCACGCAAAAGCCCCACATTAACTCCTAATACCGATCTGTCTGCCAGCTATTTGCATTCTTCTCATTCCTTAATGGGCTGCACTGTGGTGTAATGGTTGAAGCTGTAGACTCAGCACAAGACTGGCACGGACCCCACAAAAAACCCAGGTTGCGTGAATGGGATATGGCAGTAAATCATCCAGGATAACTGTCAGCTGGCTGACCAGACAGGTGATCCAGTATTATGAGTCAATTGAATCAAGATATATTAAGGAAAATAAAACATATTACCCTATTCCAACATTGTCAATTTTAGCACCAATCAATGTGGTTTTTGCTACAATTCAATTTCCAGATTGTAAATGTGCAATGTGTTCCATCACGGACTGCCAAGTGTTTTTAAGGGAAAGTGTGTGTGGTGTGGTGTGTATCTGTGTTAATCACCCTCCCCCTTTAACACCAGCTGGGTCCAGACACCCCCCCCCCCCTTGAGTATACACAAGTTTTCACTAAGCAGCCAATCGGCTGTATGTACAATATGGACTAACAATGTCCAAGAGAATCCGTTCCTTTATTCAACCCCCCCCTCCCCCCAAGATGCGACCATTGGTCAGCCACAGCCTCCCAGATTTGTGCTTGGGTTTCACAAACTCTGTTCTGCTAAGGTCTTTTTTTTTATTAAAGGAAGATTTTGGTTTTCTCATCAAACAGAAATATTGACACTGTACATGTTTTAAATGAAATCTGTCACATTTGCAAAAAAACATCATTCCAGTCATTGGGGAAGGAAGAAGCAAATCCATCATAGTCCTGTATCTCATTCCTGATTACCCTGAGCAGAGGGTAAGGTCAATGTGAAAGGCCATCCTGACCACAGACCTGACTCGGTGTTTGAAGTACATGTGAGATTTGTGCTGCAGACGGCTAGTGAGAATGGAGAGGCAATACATAGCTGGCTCACGCAAGGTGATCACCACACCTCACTACCATGCCGGTATACAGCCCCATCTAGTGGAGCAATTATAAATTACAGGTCTACAGGACTGGATGAAAGTGACAAAATCCATCCATAGCTACCATTGTCTGGATTATGGCGGGTGTTATCCCAGGCAGCAGGATACAAGACCTCCATGGTTTCGATTCCAGACCATCACAGAGCACATACACTTACCACAGACAATTTAGAAATTCCAATTAGCTTAAGTGCATGTCTTTCAACAACATGAGGAAACTGAATTGTCCAGAGGAATCCTACGAGACACGAGGAAAATGCGCAAACTCCACATGCCCACAGCAGTGGCAGGATTCAAACCCCCAACCCTGGAGATGTGAAGCAACACTGCTACCCACTAAGCCACCATGTGATGAGATGCATTTCTTATTTCCTATAAACGTCACAGAAATAAAATATTAAACTTCATTATAAAAAGCAGCAACATGATGCAACATGATGATGACTAATGCCAGTGTTTTCGTGGGCTATATACATCAATTCTGAATGCAGAATTAATGTTTTATAGATTTCCTGGAGCTGCAGCTTTTTTTTAAGCTTCACTACTCTACACTGCCCCCTCACCATTTCTCAGAAAATCAGTGATAAGTAGATACTGCCTTATACTTATAAGCTAGTTGCTAATACCACCGACACTAAGAAATATTGGAGTAGGAGGTTCACTTTCTGTAGAAGGTAACTTTTCAATTTTGCCAGAGACAAGCTCCTTCTTTGCCATCAGTGGCACAACTCTTACCAGACTGGCAGAGAGAGTCCCCAGTTGGCCAATGATGAGAATCACATGCCCCTTTGTGCCCTGAGAGAGGCACCCACCCACCGATCTGCAGACAGATACACACATGTCCCATGCACCGCAGCCTCAGATCACCAGCCAAGGAACAATCAGTCATGTGTCGAGGCCAGCCTCGCTGTCACTTCCTCCCCCTGCCCCTCTGAGAAACTGAATGGCTGCCCCTCCTCCCACCCCAACCCCCACCTCTCAGCGTTTCCCGTCTGAGAGTGGACTGGACAAAGACAGGGGTCAGGCATTCTCTTTTGTTCTCCTCCTTACTGCTGGACATCCTGTATCCTTGTGTCTCCCTGCATATCACTGCCCTCCACAAGCTCATTTCCCAAGGGCTCCCCTGCTGACTGGCGTCTCACACAAAGCCAGACAACACCGAAAGGACAAACAAGACAAATATCAGTGTTTAAACAACCCTCTAATAATTCCTGAACAACAGCTTCTCATCTCCCCTGCATCCCATTTGTGAAAGCACCAAACAAAAGCTTAAGGCCAGGATTACTTTAAGAGTTGTTTACAGGCCATGAAATTACATTCAGTAAAGCACTTCCTGGAACCCTTTGGCTAAAATTTCAATTCTTTAAACATTATTTACTGCCATAGATGTGCTGTTTTAGGGTTCTTATTACATATCCTCACATCTGCTATTCAAAGTAACAGAAAAACGGCACCCGCTTCACATGTTAACCATGCTTTCTCACTGTTCCAGCAGAATGATCAACAAAATAAAAGTCCTAACAAAATTATTCTGCTATGGCACAATCAGGACCTGCCTCTCCTAGTATCAGTTTTATCTTTAATCCGGACCTGTCTGTCCTTGTATCACTTTAACCTGAGTCTCTTACAAACATAAAATACAAGATGATAATCAGCACAAATTT
This sequence comes from Gymnarchus niloticus, assembly GCA_009936485.2. Lineage (NCBI taxonomy): Eukaryota > Metazoa > Chordata > Actinopteri > Osteoglossiformes > Gymnarchidae > Gymnarchus > Gymnarchus niloticus. The sequence goes on along the minus strand of JAACJT020000095.1, from coordinate 11,512,768 downwards.
CCCCTCAAATCCAAAATAGATGTGAAATCTTTGAGAGCATTCTTATCATTTCAGACAAAGGTAATGAGAGAAATCATCCTACCTGCACGTAGTTGGTATCCATGGTATCCAAATGGCTATAAAACAAACAAACAAACAAACAAATTAAATAACCAAAATATAAATCTGCACAGTATGAACTAGGCAAAACCTCAGGGCATTACTGCTATTATATGTGCAGTGCATTCAAAGAAGTCGGATCACAATAATAGAAGAATACAGGATTACATTAAGCTTGCAAAACCAGCTCTCAATATGTATATCCATATGTGACTGTATTTATCTGAGTCTGTGAGACAAATTGATGTATGGCTACTACTCAGTTTGTAAACATGATGTCAGAAATTCCATCCTTCTTGTGGTTTCCAATATTTTTGATGTAACTAGAGGAGGAAATGAAGCTAAACGTGCAGTTCCGATCTTCAGCATGACCTTTCAGACCTATACCATCCCCCACGACACCCAACTGCACATAACTGAAAGACTGACTTCAGGGAATCCGCTCTGAGGTCTAAGGAGTGCTGCTCAGCAAGTTTAATGTGCATTCAAGAAGGCCGCAGCTAGCTCACATCTCCAGACCATCCTCAGTCGGTCACCAAACATTCAAGAGAACAAATATACCTTACCATCCAGTCATTCATTTCCCACAATCTTTTTCCCTGTTATGCGCACACTCAAGAAACACACATACACGTTCACACACACCCCACTCAAACTCTCATATTCCCAAAGCTTCTCTTAGAAGGAATGACAAACACGATTAGCAGCGATACGGACCTTATCACAGACATTGAGTACTACAGAGATTGTGAACACAGCACAGTGTATAGGGACAAAATAGTGGGGAATGTTTTGATTTCGTTTGGTTGTGATCTTCTGCTTCCTATAAAGAGTGACAAATGACAATGACAAATGACAAACTGGCCTTGGTCTTATATAGTCATTCCTTAAGGGTCAAAATAGAAGCAACCAATGGTAAACACAGTGTGAAAATCGAGTTTTTCTTTTTTTGCACTGAAATGAGAAGTGACACATTCATATGCGGTATAAATTTAAAAATTAGCCTATAACTTATATACCTCATACAGTTCTACACAGTACTGCTTGGTCACAATTGTATAAAATATGGAGAAAGCCTACAGTGAACAGAACACTTCTATTCTCCAGAACTCTCTGTATGACAGCCAGACAGTAATAAAGGTGACTTTCATTTGGGCAGAGTACATTAGTCTGTACATTTTGTTTGTATTGAAAGGAAAACCCACAAATGCACAATCTTCAGGCCATGAGCATGAGCTCTTTCTCTACGGTTCAAGTTGAGATTGTTGTTTAGTCCACTAAAGAAGACCTTTCTGTCTTCCTCAGATTCCCCAAAGGGCTGGTTCTGCTCCTTGTGGTACCTAGTGTGAGTGACTGTGAGGTTAGTGATGACACTGTAGGTACACCTTTTCGTTGCACCACATATGTCTGTGACTAAGTGTCGTACGTCAGCAAGTCTCTCCCCACTGAAGGTTTCACTTACAGCTTGAGATGCAGAACGGTGGTAAACTTCACCGTGACTCACACTAACCCACAGCCTAAAAACGTGGCCGAGTTATACAAACATGAAGTAAAAGTATGTTATATATCCAGATAGCTTATATGCACAAACTCATAGCAGAGTCAGGTCACCTGCATTGACTCTAAAGTCAAGCAGTAGGGTCCATCTGCAGAGTTTCCCATGGATAGCTGAATAAAATATGCAAGACCAGACACCCCAAAACTAAACCGTCTTGGCTGATTATCCAGCCAGGAGAGAACACTGCTTAACTGAGGAAGCTGTCTTACCCCTCCGCTGTGCCACATTCCAGCCTGGAGTTTGTCTGTCTGGAGAGGCATTTTTAATCAGAGTGGACTCAGCTGTATTTCCCCTCTGCCGTGGATGCCTTGGCTGCCCCCACAAACACACGCATAGAAGGGTCCTCGTTGCTGTTCCGATTCTTCCCCTTCTACTTTCTGTCTCATAGTTTTTCTAGAACAAAACCTTTTGCTCTCTGAAGTTACAGTATAGTCCAGGGCTATGTCAATTTAGTTGACATTGCGTAAGATGTTTGTTGTGTATGTGTGTGTGTGTGTGTGTGTGTGGGGGGGGGTTGTGGGTCAGGCGTATCAGCATTTATAAGCTATCATCATTTTCCACACACTTGCCTTTACAAGGTCTAACTTTAATTCAGGCCTGAAGTTAAACTAGCATATTGAATAGAACAGGTTTATGCTGTTCATCAGATATTTTTGCAGAGAAAGCAGAATTTGAAGTTTCTTGGTAATAATGATTTTTAATCTTACAATTTTACAAGAATAATTTTGCTCTGTGATACAACAGAAGAAGGATGATCATTGTATAATCACAGGATGATCATTTGAAAATGTTATAGCTGAAAAGGAGATTAAATTGTCTAATCTTAGCTTTTAAGTTTATGTTTCTGACAACAAATCATTTTGTCCTCGATCACTTTGAATGAGTGATCAGTAGGGTAATGTGAGGAAAACCTGAAATTAGTACTGGAAAACAAAATGAAAAACTTAAATAGCCTTTAAGAAAAGAATGAGTAGACAGACAGATGGATGGATAGAGCGACAGGCAGACAGCTAGGTAGACAGACAGACAAGCAGGCAGGCAGGCACCTAGAGAGAGAGAGAGACAGATACGCGAGACAGTTGAAACTCCAGTACTGTACAATGTACCCTGGATGCCAAAATCATTATGCCGAAAAAGGACATAAACAATCTCTATAAAACACCACCTAAAACTTATGAAGTATATATTCACTGCAGAGGGGGCATTTTAAGCAAGCACGCGGGACTTCTCTCACGAGCGTGTGTGTTTGTGTGTGTGCGCGAGAAAGAAGAAAAATATCGCTATATAAGAACTATAAAACAGAAACATGTTTTAAAAAGTTACATTTAATTTACGTCTACTATAAAAGGAAAAGGCAATCATTTAAATTACTGTAGTGTTTTAAAACAGGCAATAATAAAAAAAAAAATAAACAAAGCAAATTCAAAGTATACCTTACACCCATGATCCGTAGACTTTTAAACACCCGGCTACCATTTCTGTTCTCTTTCTTATTCAAAAGCAACGTTTATTTCCCGACGTTCGCGATGTCACAGCCATGAGGTAACAGTGTTAACACCCCAGCCACTAGTTGCTCTTCCCAGTCGACTTTAGGAGCTGGAAAAGTGGTGGGAGAGCCGGAGGGTTCGTCTTACTGCCTCCGCATTCATTCTACCCAAGAGCCAACCGCTGCGCACTATTCATTGAGCGCCTAGTATTTAACATTAAATGCAAATTCCTGCCGGTTCACCCCTCTCATGTCCATTTCAGCGAAAGACAGCTTTCTTATTTATAGTCTTTTTTTTTTTTTTACATTGCCATTGACTTGCTGGCATGTATGTTAAATCATTGTCAGTTTTGTTTTGTGTCATTTGCCCGTTTTAAAACGCGCGTTTAATTTATACAATGATAGATATTTTTTAATAATGTTAATCTGAAAAAAAATCAGGATAAATCGATTGTCGGGCTAACTATATCAACGATAAACAAAAAATTCAGTCTCACGTTACCATTGTTACATACTGTATGTAGGAGGGGGAATCTGTCTAACCCATAAATCTCGATACTGAGGTTTGACTCCGTAGACCCCAGTGATGAAACATCCAGACTTACCAGCCCTTCGTATTGCAGAAGCCTCAGAATAGGGACAGATGTGTCAAAGAATAAGGAAAACCTGGTTTGTGAGATAAACCAGATTGCATTTGAATTATTTGAATGGATAAGAAAAAAAGAATTGCTCTGTTTAACTTTCACATGCATATATTTGTTTCAAATGATCTTTTACTGTCCAGTTTCACTGTCACTAGTCCATAAAGTAGGTATACATATTTCCTTACATTGGAATTTTCCTAAATTGTTTTCTGACTGAATATAATTACTAGAGTGACAACCTGCAAAATGTCCCAAACAATGAGATGCCCCACCCTTCTTTTGCAGTATATGACGAAAGCAAAGTTTGACATATCATGACAACTTCAGGCTAAAGGAACTGAATCATCATCCTTCTGCTGTTGTTGCTTGAATGATCTGTGGCATCAGGAAAGATATTTCTGACCTTTTTCTTAGGGGAAATTGCCAGGAAATCTAATGTTCGTCTTGTAATTGAATACCCTACTTGATATCATCTTCTAACATTAAGCTGTTGGGTAAATAAAGTTGGCTTAATGAACATGAGAAGACTGTCTGTTCCATGATTTGCCATAGAGTGAGAACACAACCGGCAAGCTGAAGAGAATTGCACCTCTTTTCATCACCTCATTTCTCCTTGAACTAAATGGCACAACATCGACTATCTGCCTTCATTCTGCCAATTAAATCTGATGAGATGACTTAACTGCCTCACGTTTGTGAAGTTGCTGCAGGTACCACTAATATTGGAGTTTGTCCAAAAGATCTAATTCCATGTTCTCAGCCCATGTGTCTTACCCATTTGGAGGCTTCATTGCCTCTGGGAAGACCGTGTCCAGCACACGGTTCTCTGACGTGGTCCCTGAGGGTTGACTCTCCGGGTTCGTGACTGAGCTGCTCAGTTCCGTCCTGGGTAGGCTGCTGGACTCAAAGCTAAACTTTATGGTTGGGTCAAGATTTGTTTCTGGTGGTTGTTTAGGGAGTGCTGGAATAGTGAGATGGCCTTCTGTGCTTTCTGGCAACTCGGTAGAAGCAGGACAAATAGGTGCAGTTAATCTAGTGGTGGTCGGTTTGACAGGCAGTGGGGATTCAGAGAGCACAGCAGACACACTCTGACTGGTGGGAGCATTCTCTGCCATGGCAACAGTAAGCATAGGATCAGCATTGTTTGCTGTGGAGAATTCTTGCATGGAGGAGAGCTGGTTCGCAGTAGGAGTGGCCTGGCTCAGTAAGGCGCCGAGCAGGGGTGAGTCACAGGCATAGTCCACAGGCTGCCGCTGGCTCTGCTTCCTGCCCAGCTCTGACTTGTCCTTGGTCTTCTTGGAGGCCTTACCGTTCTTCTCCTTCTTGAGCAAGAGGCGGGGCATGGTGCCCATGTGGGTGTACATGTCAGTGGAGCGGGCGTAGCCAGGGTTTCGCGGGCACACATCCATGTCATCAATGGACTTCTCCACTGTGGACGTCTCACACAAGCTCCCATGATGCTTCATGGGGGGCGTGTTCTCCGATTTCTCTGACGAGCGACGAAAAGTGAGGCGGGGAAGACTCCCAAACCACCTGAAGCCTGAGGGAAAAGACGCAATAGTTTTAAAAAGTGATTTGTCTCTTTTTGTAACACAGAATTATTTTAAAAAATACAACCTTTCCAAAACTTTTCATCCATCCATCCATTTTCTAAGCACTTGCAGTATCCTGGTCAGGGTGGGAGAGATATTTTATCTGTAATAGTTTTTGTGGGAGCAGCATTTGTGATAAAATAAATAAATGTAAATAGTTCAGAGTAATAAGTTCTTCTTCCAGAGCAGAACACCTAATACACATCAGGTTGGCTGGCCGGTTAAAATCTGTAATGCAGAAGCAATACTGCCATTAATTTTTTTTGTACTTAATATTTGCCACCCATTTCAGAGCAACACAAATTCACTTGAAAATAGTGAGCTTTATCCCTGCACGTGTGTCTAGTAGGTATCTAGTGATCTAAAGTAACTATCTTTCCATGCATCTATCTTCCAACCGTTTATCCAGTTCGAGGTCAGGAGCTAATCCCAGGCAGGGTAGGACTCAAGGCTGGGAAACATCCTGGACAGGATGCCAGTCCATCACAGGGAACCTATACGTGCCATTTATTTAGTTTATTTAATATTTAATATCAAAACATTTCAATATTACTAAGTCAGTTCTCTGTAAGATTGTAACAACAATGTTTTGTGGTCTTTGCTTAGAAAATGTAGTGTATATATCAGAGGAAGTCATTAAATGTTACAATAAAATTCTTTTCAGTTTGGCAACAGCAAACCAAGTCATAAATTCTCAGGGGATGGATAATAATTGTGATCACACACCAGCTGCCAGTGTCATAAAATGTGCTGTTATCTCAGTCGAACAGGAGAGTTGCTGCTTGCATTTTCTATATTCTCTTTAAAAAGAAAGAATAATTACAATTGATTTTGTTGCTCATCCTGTCACACATGCATGACATCTCTTTGGAAAATGCTCTTTTTCTTCCCGCGAGGTGTCGCATCATAACTTTAACATCAAACAGACTCAGACGGACAGGAACTTGAAGGGTGAGAGCAGTGACCCTGGTGAAACTGTAGTTTATAAACAGACTTTGAACCCTTGTCACATTTTACAAGGCTTTCTATAAATGACAAGTTAAGGGTTCAAAGTCTGGCTTTGCATGGCCTGAGTCACAAGCAAGACATTTTTTTAATTTAAACACTACGGATATGTTTCTATGCATGTAAAATAACTTTAATGTGATTTATGAAAACAGTTTATGAAAATCTATTATTTTCAACTTAATCATTGTCCTGTATTATTCTAGATCTATTTTTGTCTTTCATTTGTTGAGTCGTAATTATTTTGCACTATGATATATATGAAACAATCAATTAAGAATTTCATTATTGAAATGAATGAAGACGGGGCACATGTGGATTTCATATACATTTAAGGGTGGGAATCCCAGAACATCTAATCATCCTCATGCAGAACCTGTACATGAACCAAGATGCAGTTGTTTGAACAGAACCAGAGAATACTGAATGGTTTAGAGTTGGGAAGGGTGTGCGTCAAGGTTGTATTCTTTCACCATACTTATTCAATTTGTATGCCAAGCAAATCATCCAAGAAGCTGGACTATACGAAGAAGAACGTGGCGTCAGGATTGGAGGAAGACTGATCAACAACCTGAAATATGCAGATGATACAACCTTGATTGCTGAAAACGAAGAGGACTTGAAACATCTACTGATGGAAATCAAAGACCACAGTCTGCAATAAGGATTACATCTGAACATAAAGAAGACAAAAATCCTCACAACTGGATTAGCATGCAACATCACGATAGATGGAGAACAGATTGACGTTGTGAACGATTTCATTCTACTTGGATCCACAATCAATGTCCATGGAAGCAGCAGTCAGGAAATCAGATGACGTATTGCACTGGGAAAATCTGCTGTGAATGACCTCTCCAAAGTGTTAAAAAGGAAGGATTTGTCTTTGAGGACTAAAGTGCATCTGATCCAAGCAATGGTATTTTCAGTCGCCTTGAATGGGTGTGAAAGCTGGACGATGAATAAGGAAGATCGATGAAGAATTGATGCTTTCGAGTTATGGTGCTGGCGAAGAATGTTGAATATACCATGGGCTGCCAAAAGAACAAACAGATCTGTGTTGGAGGAAGTTCAATCAGAATGCTCGTTAGAGGCGAGGATGGCGAAACTGCGGCTCACATTCTTTGGACACGTTGTCAGGAGGGAGCAATCTCTGGAAAAGGACATCATGTTCAGTAAAGTAGAAGGAAAGCGGAAGAGAGGAAGGCCCTGCACAAGGTGGATTGACACAGTAGCTGGAGCAATGGGTTCAAACGTGGAAGAAATGGTGAGGATGGCTCAGGATTGGACAACGTTTCGTTCTGTTGTACACAGGGTCGCTATGAGTCAAATCCGACTCGATGGCACCTAACAACAACAACAAATCTCTACCTAGATTATCCAACTCCTTCTGAATGGGAAAATGTGGAATTCCATGTGAACCTGCATCTTGTCCTTCCCATTCTTGGTCAGAATCTTCAAATTCCTTATTGATGTCCTCAGCTTGTTCCGTAGTAGGACAAAGTGGAATTGACAAGTCATTGTGAGAAGGAACAGGAGCAATGGAGGACAGTAAACATGGATATTCAAGAGTCATCTTATCAGTGGATCTCTTGTATTTTGAAATATGTAGCAATTGTTGAGATGATTGGTGCATTCTCTAAAGATTCTGGGAATAGCGAGCAGCGTGCACTTCCTGCTTCGATGTAGTCAGCCTTCCAGGATTGATCTGCAGCCACCACAGATGTCATGTGGTGCCCAGTATTTATCCTGATCGCCCATGGGTATCCCAAAATAAGCTTTGTATGCTGTCCCCATGTTGATGCCACAAACTGTCACGTGTTTCACTTGCTTTGGTCCGATGTAATAAGTGCAAACATAGCAGAAGCTGTCTAGTAACAATCTCAATATCATGAACAATTTGAATTATGCTTAAAATATGACTTTATGATTAGAAAAACCTTTAAAATCACATACCTGTTTGTATACACATCTGTAATTATGCAAGCAATTAGCCATCTTGACATTGATTATAATCAAGGCCAAGGTTGCTAATTGCATACCAGTGATATCTCAAAACCACAAGAATGTTTTCGGTGCCATAGTTTATGCAATGACCTCCACATAGAGACAATGTAAAATTCAAGCTGAGCAATATTTATTACGCTATCTTATACGAGTTAATTTCGTTGTACTCGTTACAATGACAATAAAGATATTCTGATTCTGATTATGTGTGTTTACTTGTATTCCTATGTTTAAAATGATAAAATGTTATTTATTTTAAATATTTAGAACGTGTATTAAATATTCCATTTGCATGGTAAAGTAAGTGGCTCAAGTTGATTAAAATTTTTCTCATCTTTAGTAAGAACTTAGACCATAGGTGCTGCTGACCAAAAGTTTACTATATTATCTACCAGAAATGCTGTGCTGTTGATAACTTCATAAATGTACACAAGTATAACTCCTTTGGTAAATACGCACAATTCATATCAATAAGCACAAAAATAAGCATTTAAGGTTAACAAGCTCTAATATATTGTTTGAAATGTTTGTCTCCCCCTATTCCGTAATAAGCTGGGTTGGGTTTGGTCAGAGTTGAGCTGCTGTCTGTTTGCTTGCATTGTACTGAAACATTTATTAGAAACTTCTCATACGAAAGGTTCTTTCAGCTCTTCAGCAACTGAATAACGACACTAGCAACAACTATTTTAACTTCAATGTGTCGTTCCTTGCTCAAGCCACTGTCTATTTCTTTCTTGCAAATAAAACAATATAGTTGAGTTTGTATGAACTGAGGTAGAGTTCCTTGAGTTACTTTCACACATTCTGAATATTTCAGTCTCTGAGGTGTGGTACTTAAAATACCACTCGAAGCTGTGAAAACCGTGCCTCTGTATACTGAATTGGATAACAGAATAAAGCTTAAAAAAGAAACTTTACAGATTTTATCATGTTCATCTTAACAACATCTATGGGGGCTAAAACACACCGATGCTTATAAATATGCATTTTAAAAAACAGCCATTTTATGTTTTCATTTCATTAAACCAGGACTAAGCGACATTTTTGGAAATATAAGAAAGTTGGAGCTAATATATCAATTTCACATTCGAAGGAACCCTCGCTAATTACTTCATACTTCTGGGGGCGGGTTCTTGCTGGACCCCCTCAGTGAAAGACTTGGAAAGATTCATCACTAAATTCAAGCGTTCATTTCCTTAAGAGATAAAAAAAAAGTTTAATTATCTGAAATTAACATGGGATTAAAATGCCCGAGACTAAACTGGCTACAAAGATACCGAACCATCAAAACACAAGGCTCCCTGTCTCAGCACCATCTGACCCCAATAGTGGTGATTTCATGAGATACACTAGTGCAACTTACTTAGCTTCCGTCTGCTCATGGTGTCCCGTGCAGGATCTGAACCCTTGGCGTGTTTGAATTCAAACTGCTACCTTTGCTGTGTGGTGCAACCACTGCCTGCGCATTTGCTGAAGTATGAGAGTCGATCAAAGCTCTGTGGACATGCACTGCTTCCTGTGCAGGGTGGGGGTGTTTGTAGTGTACTGTGAAGTGGCCCAGCCCTTGTGGAAACCAGCAGAATTGAGGTGCAGCTTCTAGTGATGCATTTATCAACATCTTGACACAATCTGGGTGTCTTTCTGGACATTTCATATAACGTGATGCATTTGGCTGTGTTTCACCGCTGCAGCTCAGACACTAAACTAGAATTAAAGGCCATAAACCACCGCATCACCTGCAATGCACACAAAAAGCACTACATAAAGTAATCATGCAGTTAAAATGCATTTGAACATATTAATGCGCATGCTGAAATCTGGTATTACTGGTTTTATTTTGTCCAAGCTATTTTGTTATTGGTATTAATGTTATTGAATACAGGTAGAAAGGTTTCAGTTTGTTTCCTAGAGATGGGCTCTACTGAAAACTGATAGAAACCAATTAAATAGTCCTTAGGAATTGGACTACACTATGCATTTCCACAGTGGTGATTGTTAAGGACAGGAGTTCATGCTCATGATGTGGAAATGTACTACGACAAATGAGAGCATCCTCAAACACCAGGATAAAATGTTCCTAATGTGGTCTAATCTTTAAATCTAATTGCAGAAGTCAAAATTAAAATGAGCACTTATTTTATTGACCTATACCTGTTGAACACAACTGAAAAAAACTGAGTGTATCTAGGATGCTTAGAATGTCTTCCACATGTCAAAATTTCTAACACAAAGCTTTGTGTTTTTTTAGGAATACCGTTTCATGATTAATGAGATTGGCACCTCTGTCAAACTGGTGTCAGCAACTTGACAACAGGAAGTACAACTTCTAAAAGGCTCCTGTTAATATGTGAAGATGATATTATATTAAGTGCATGACATGTGCATAAGTTTTTTAAGTATTGCACAAAAAATATGCAAAAAAAAAAAGCATTCAATCGTGTTGCCCTGCTCCTGCAGCGTGTGAAAGGACATCGAGTGGGGCAGAGAAACATCATTCGAAACTTTTCGGTTCCCCTGTGGTAAACTTCCGGCTGTGACTTCCTGTTACTCTCTCGCTCACTGGTGGCTTGGGTGTGCTCGCCACTGTTGTCAGGTGTGCGCTCAGAAGGACTCAAGAGTGGGTTGAGGGGTGACACGAAGGTTTATTATATGAAGGGATAAAGTCCAAAACAAAAGACAGGGAATCACCAAGGGACAATCCGAAAGGCAGCAAAATGGCTGGACCACAGCAGGACCAATGCAGGGACAGGCAGGACCAGGGTGGGACCAATGCAGAGACAGGCAGGACCAATGCAGAGACAGGCAGGAACCACACAGTGGTGACGACAATGACTGGACTCTGGGAAAACAGGACTGGGAAGCACTCTTAAAGACTAATATTGAGGGGAAAACGCATAACTGGTGTGCCCTATTAGGGCACACTGGGGAAACACAGAAGGAGCAGGGAAGTAGGACATGACAGTATCCCCCCCCAAAAACGTGCCCTCTGGGCACGAAAGACAGAGGGGACCGGACACTAGTAGGGACACCGAATAGACCAGGGCTAAACTAGGGACAGCCAGAGGGAGACACACAACAACCACCCAGACACAAAAAGCGAGATGAGGGACCACAGGGGACATAGGCCAAGGGGCGGCAAAGGCAGGACAGAACCAGGTGGTCAAACATGGGGTGCCACAAAAGGGACCGAGCGGGAGGGTCCCCTAGACGCTGGGCCAGGGGCGTGAGTCTGTTGACAGTCCGACAGCCTGTGTGGCTCAGGTGGCCTTGAGGGACTCGTAGAGCTGGGGCCAGAAAGTGCCGCAGAAACTGCAGGGCAGGGACTGGAGGGCGCCGCGGGGACTGCAGGGCAGGGACTGGAGCTGGAGGGCACCACAAGGCCCGGTCCCAAGCAGTTGTATTGCACCGCGTGTCCTCGCCTCCCCCTCCTCAAGATGGACACACAGTCCGCCCACCTCTTACTCCTCCCTCGACCCCATCGACTATACTGAGGTCTCCTCCCGGATTGGTTCTTAGGTTGAGCCCCAGCAGGGACCCAAGGAGTGGGGCTCAGGGCAGGGCCCACTGGGTCCCACTCCAGATCCTCTGGAGGAGCGTCCCAAGGGTCGACCCAACCCGACCAGATTGCAGCCACGGGGTCAGGCGGGCGCCGACGGGAAGCCTTCAAGGGGCGCCGACAGCTGTGCCTGAGCAGGGGATAGCCGGTGAATTCAAGCCTGGGCACCCGGTGAATGGGAGAGGTGGCATGCTCGGGGCCGGGAGCCTGGGGCGAGGGCGGGGCAAAAGCGGCCTCTTCAGGCTGTTGCCGCTGTTTGGGCCTCTTGTACTGGGAGGGGGCTAGAGAACCAGCGGGCAGATCGGCGGTTGGCTGCGGGCGGATCAGCGGTTGTCTGCAGGGAGCCAGCAGGCGGATTGGCAACCACCCGCTTAATAATCTCCGTCACCCTAGACATGAGACGTAGGATCTCCTCCGCCTCTTGGGGATCCATGTCTGTGCTAAGCTGGGCGAGTCTCTGGTGTATTAAACAGAAGAGGCTCCTGGCCTCAGGAGCCCTCCTGACCACTGGGTTTGTACTGAGTTCAAGGGTGAGGTCCTGGAGGGCATAAAAGTCAGCTAAAAGATGGGGCCGTCCCTGGAGTGCAGACCTCCCCTTGGACCTCAAAAATCAGGGTATTCGTAGGACCCGATCAGCCAGATGTAGGGACCCACACAAGATGGGAGGATATCCTGTTGTGTTGGGTCGTGGAGCCAGTCTAGTCATTCTGTCAGGTGTGTGCTTGGAAGGATTCAAAAGCGAGTTGAGAAGTGACACAAAGGTTTATTAAACGAAGGGATAAAGTCCAAAACAAAAGACAGGGGATCACCAAGGGACAATCTGAAAGGCAGGAAAACGGCAGGACCACAGCAGGACCAATGCAGAGATGGGCAGGACCAGGGCAGGAATCACACAGAGGTGACAACAATGACTTGACTGGGGGAAACAGGACTGGAAAGCATTCTTAAAGACTAATAACGAGGGGAAGATGCAGAACAGGTGTGCCCCATTAGGGCACACTGGGGAAACACAGAAGGAGCCGGGAAGCAGGGCATGACAACTGCCATGGGCTGTAGGAAAATGCTTGGCATTGTGGTCTAATTAGCAAAAAACCTGGGGGGCCAGAACTTCAGAGAAATGTCCACTGAATCCCTGTCTCTTCACCTCTGGTTGATTCTAGAATGGAGGGACCGCAGAGGTACAAGTAGGATAGGAGGAAGTATAGCAGTTGGGGGACCGGACTAGTGGCCAAAATGCTGTGTTCAGTTAGGAGGCCGGACTAGTGGCCAAAATGCTCTGTGTTCAGTTAGGAGGCCGGGCTAGTGGCCAAAATGCTCTGTGTTCAGTTAGGAGGCTGGGCTAGTGGCCAAAATGCTCTGTGTTCAGTTAGGAGGCCGGGCTAGTGGTTCACTTACTTTTAGGACCCCTGAACTGAGAGCATTTTAAACGTTTCTGTGAAACCAGATATAGTCGGCTGTTTTGATCAAATATGGCAATGCAGATAACTGCAATGTGATTTTTAAAATAGAATTTTACTAATAGATACTCGTTGATATCACATCCAGGGTGTTCTCTGCCTCCTGACCTGTATTTTCTGGGACAAACGGCAGAGATACCTTAACCCTGTTTGGTTTCGAGAAGGTGCAGGTGTTTTGGGTTTTCTTATCTCACAATACTTACATATACTGCTTTGTTCAGCACTGTTGTTGGAGCTGGATAATGAACTGCATTGGATTTATGTAGAAGGTAATATTTTACTAACTTTTGAACTGAGTTCACACTGGCAGCCTCTTAAAGTGAAATCACAGGTAATTTTCAGATAAATTTAATACCAACACATAGTTATGTAAACTCCTGCCTCAAGACACTGATATCTGACATGATAATGTTGCATGTGGGGGAAACTATGTATGTATTTTTATTGAAACCACCCGCTTTCCTCCTAATCGGCGTGAGTTTGTCACATTGGGGACAGCCAATAGAACCTCATGATACAAGGACTCGAGCCAGAAGCAGAAAGTTTATTGGGGAAATTTTCTCCTTTCAGGGACAGAGGCGAGATGGATGTGAGTAATGGATGGATGTGACCAAAGGAGCTGGTGAATGAAATAAACTAAAAGTAATGTATTGTTTTGTTGTGTTTTTTTTTTTTTTTTTTACATAACTAGGAGGTGCACCAATCTGACCGTGTCACAGTTAAGGGCCTTCTGAGAGGATTCAGTACATAGCGCACAGGAAACAAAGTGTGGGCACCTAAAAGTCAGATAACAACCACAGGCACACATTTCTCCCTCACTCTACCCCTCCCCAAACCATCTCACGCAGCCTAAAATTGCTCTGATGGATACTTCACGTCAGTAAATCAAATTTGACTCTGTTTTTGTCAGCTGGGTATCAGATTGCCTTACTGATAAGCTCGTTTACTATAAATCCACATCCAAATATCTTAAGAATTCTGGTTTTACACACAGGTGTGGATATAACGTGCCTTGATTATTACCTTTCTGTTCATAGTGCAATTGAAAATACTTTAATTGCACAGATCTTGAAGGCACTGACGGGGTACTTATGCTTGAATCCCACACCTTCAGTACATATGACATGCAGCCGAATTTCAAATTCTACATTTTTCTCTATAAATTATTTGATGCATAGCAAAAGCTAAAATGAGTTTGCTTCATAGTGTGATGTTATTAATTTCCCGTATTTTCTTCCACACACAGTAGGATGAACACTGTGACTGAATTAATCTTTCTGGCGCCACAGTTTAGCGTTTGTCATCTTGATTTTCTCTTGTCTTTAATCTGACTTGTGTTTTTATACCCACAGATGTAATATCTATGCGGCAAAATAGCATAATTTTTATATAGTTTGTTGACAGCGGGTAATATTCCGAAGAAATATTGGCAGGATATTGTTTGCAACTTGTCAATTCAGCTAGAAGACCAGGAACAGCATGGAACTGACAGATTCATCTGCTCCACTTCACCTCCGGTACTGAGTCAGTCTGGGGAATGTGAGAACAGAAAACAGCATTGAAGCGTGGTTTATGTTTTAAGAGATTCTGAATGCTTACAAAAGGGTATCACTTTTTTAATCATTATGTAAGTGTTTTTAATCAGACGAATAGAGCATGAAAGGGCAGCAGAGTGATCTGGTGCATCAGAGCTTGTGGGTGTGATGCCATTCTCAGGAAGTGTGTGGAGATTGCATGCTCACCCCACATTTGCATGGTTAGACATGCAATATAGGGGAGGAATGCAAGTTAAAAAGCTGCATATCAAGTATTTATGCATGTTGTTGATTGCATGTTTTTCCATAATCGATGGCGTAACACGGGTGCTCTCCCCCAAGTCACAGTATGCTTGGTGTCTGTGTTTATCTGAGCAGCTGTGATAGAAGTCCCTACCAGACTTGTGCTACCAAGTCTGACCACTAGATGGAAACGGCAATATTATAACCATGCCACATCTTCAGGGATGTTCTTCTCCTACCCCAGGTTAGAGACAGAAAAGAGCATCAGTAGTCACATTCTGCATTGTAACTGGTGGGTGCGAATCATCTCCACAAACTCACATAAGCACTAACACCCACTCTTTAAGCTCCAAACACTGACAGCAACAGCGGTGACATGGATCAGTGTCCTCCGTGACATACGATCATGTTCAAAAGATTTGGTGATTATTTAATCAAATGTAGGTAAAGAAGTCTACCATAAAGGGGAAGATGTACAGAGGCAGAGTCCGTAATCTCTTTCAACTGAGGGAATTTAAGTAAAGCGATGACCAAAACAGAACTGAAAAGGGTTTGGTGAACTTTATATAACGCATTTAGAAAACTAACACAAAGGGAAAGCAGAACAGCAAAAAGAAATCACTGATAATTCGTCAAGATAAATAGTAAAGACCTAAATAAGAGTATTGCAATGCCTGAATCCAGTTACGTATCCAGACCATGTCTTTCAAACCCCATCTCGGAATCGCTGGTGACCTCAATCATCCGATATTACTGGCCCCCGTGTTTAATTATTGTCTCTACCTGTTTGCCATTTCCCTCAATCCCTGTCCATTAGTATATATAGCGGTTCATTGCACTCTGGCATGTCCCTAAGGTGCTGTTGTATTTCTGATGTGTGATGTCTGGGCCGTATGCTTGTCTTTCCTGACTATCCCAGTGAGTGTTACATCCAGCTACCATTTCCCAGTGTGTTTATTACTCCATTCCCAATGATTGCTTCTCTTATTTATGACCTTTGGCCTGTCTTGATTTTTGGATCATGATTTTGGATTAAAGTTCACTCTGCATGTCAGTCCCATTATGATAAGTCCATTTGTCACAAGTACACATTCAAATGCCGAAAAAGCATGACGATTATCTCTGTTCCCCCAGAAGTCTCTCACTCTGTACAGCAGTTTTTAAAACATCCATCTATCCATCTTATAAGTGCATATCACGTATAGGGTCATTATGAGACCTGGAACAAATCCCAGACAACATAACGCACACAGCAAGGGAACCCTCTCCACATGATGTCAGAAGTGATTAAAACAAATATATAACATTCATATATCGAGAGAATCCACTGCCTGAACGCTTACTGCTGGTTGAGAGAGTACTGCTAAAACTCTAATAAACCAGTAATGCCAAGTGAAGAACGGAGGCAGCACCAGTGGACAGACGGGCTAAGAGTTTTGTTTACCCTGAGACGAGGGAAATTTGTTCAGTCAAAGAGATCGAGGGTGAGAAGCGCATTTATTGTGCTATCTCATTGGAGATCTGTGGTGGGTCGAAAGCTTATTAATGAATTTGATTCTCCTAGTCTCAGAGCAAGAAGCAAACTTCAGCTGAGTTCAGAACTGCTACTGATTCTCCACATGACCAGAACCTCTGTTTTGCATCTCTCATTAGCTTAAAAGGCTGCTAATGTGACATAAATGTATATAATATGAACTCATAGCACTTCATACGGCTAACACACTGTCTTCAGGTCCAGGATGATAACCCAATTAACACCATATCATCTATCACACTTCAAGTTAGTGTTTTTTCTGTTATAATAATTTATGTGGTCCAACACAAACTATTATTTGCAGTAAGGCAACAGTAATATGCAAAATGGAATGATTCAATCCACACAAATGAATTAAGCAAAGCTGAAAAACATTATGTATAGAAAAGAAAGGAGTCTTTAGTGCACATCTTCTGGAAAATTCTTTTTGTCTATATGGTAATACTCTCAATTATTTATTGTTGGAAATTAGACATTTTTATTTTTGTATCACTAGCAGCTACAAATATATTAGCCAATTATGAAAACATAGGTTTGGAATTTAAGTCTATATTATCGATCCATGACTTGAATTCAGTTAATTAATTTCATAACAAATAATAAGTATGTAGAACTTTTTGTCTCAGTCAAAGGCTGTTGGTAGGAAGTGCTTGTAAGGACTGTATGAGTCTGGTAGGAATTAGGTTGTGTCCACCCTGGGACGCTGGTCAGAGCACAATGAACACACTGACGTGGAGAGGAAGTGTACTTTACTGAAGGACATACAAAGCAGCAGACTTCTTCAATACAGAGTTCAGTTGGTCATCAGATGATTGTAAGAGCATGAATGTGGAGATGTGTATGGATGGGTGAGTGTGTGGACACGTGTGTTTAGGTGTGCATTTGTATGTGTGTGTGTGGTCTGAAACAACCCAGCCGCTGGGGGTGTGCAAGCCAGTGTATTCCTTAGTGCCAATCCCAAGCCCAAATAAATGGGGAGGGTTACGCCAGGAAGGGCATCCGGTGGAAAATTTTTTGCCAAATCTAATATGCAGACAACAACACAGATTTCCATACCGGATTGGTCAAGGCCCGGGTTATCAACAACTGCCACCAGAACTGTCAGCCAGCAGGGTGCTGATGGAAATTGGGCTACTGTTGGCTGAGGGAGCCAAAGGAAAAGAAGAGGGAGAAAGCATGTCCGGAGACAGGAGGAGAGGAGGAAGATTAGGAGAGTGGAAGTGAGGGTAGGAACTTTGAATGTTGGCAGTATGACTGGTAAAGGGAGAGAACTAGCTAATATGATGGAGTGAAGGAATGCTGATATACTGTGCATACAGGAAACCAGATGGAATGGGAGTAAGGCCAGGTGTATCAGAGGTGGGTTCAAATTGTTCTACCATGGTGTAGATGGGAGGAGAAATGGGGTAGGGGTTATCCTGAAGGAACAGTATGCCAAGAGTGTTTTGGAGGTGAACAGAATGTCAGACAGAGTGATAAGTATGAAGCTGGAAATTGAAGGTGTGAGGATGAATGTTCTTGGTGCATATGCCCTGCAAGTTGGGTGTGAGATGGATGAGAAAGAAAGATTCTGGAGTGAATCGGATGGAATGGTGGAGAGTGTACCCAAGGTAGAGAGATTGGTGATTGGAGCAGATCTCAACGGGCATGTTGGTGAAGGGAACAGAGGGGACAAGGAGGTGATGGGTAGGTATGGTGTCAAGGAGAGGAATGCAGAAGGTCAGATGGGAGTCGATTTTGCAAAAAGGATGTACATGGCTGTGGTGAATACGTATTTTAAGAAGAGGGAGGAACACAGGGTGACGTACAAGAGTGGAGGTAGATTGGATTATATCCTGTGCATGAGGGTCAGTCTGAAGGAGATCGGAGACTGTAAAGTGGTGAGAGGGGAAAGTGTAGTTAGGCAGCATAGGATGGTGGTCTGTAGGATGACTTTGGAGATCTAGAAGAGGAGGAGAGTGAGGGCAGAGTCAAGGATCAAATGGTGGAAGTTGAAAAATGAAGACTGTAAGGTGGAGTTTAGTGAGGAGTTAAGACAGGCACTGGATGGCAGTGAAGACTTACCAGATAGCTGGACAACTACAGCAGAAGTGGTAAGGAAGACAGCTAGAAAGATGCTTGGTGTGACATCTGGTCAGAGGAAGGAGGACAAGGAAACCTGTTGGTGGAATGAGAAAGTACAGGAGACTATACAGAGGAAGAGGTTGGCAAAGAAGAAGTGGGATAATCACAGAGATGAAGAAAATAGGCAAGAGTAAAAGGAGATAAGGCGTACGATGAAGAGAGAGGTGGTGAAGACTAAAAATAAGGTGTATGGCGAATTGTATGAGAGGCTGGACACTAAGGAGGGAGAAAAGGATCTGTACTGATTGGCTAGGCAGAGGGACCGAGCTGGGAAAGATGTGCAGCTGGTTAGGGTGATAAAGGATAGTGATGGAAACATGCTCACAAGCGAGGAGAGGGTGCTGAGCAGATGGAAAGAGTACTTTGAGGGACTGATGAATGAAGAGAATGAGAGAGAGAGAAGGCTGGATGATGTGGGGATAGTGAATCAGGAAGTGCAATGGATTAACAAGGAGGAAGTAAGCACAGCTATGAAGGGAATGAAGAATGGAAAAGCTGTTGGTCCAGATGACATACCTGTAGAAGCATGGAGGTGTTTAAGAGAGATAGCAGTGGAGTTTCTAACCAGATTGTTTAATGCAATCTTGGAAAGCGAGAGGATACCTGAGGAGTGGAGAAGAAGTGTACTGGTACCAATTTTTAAGAACAAGGGTGATGTGCAGAACTGTAGTAACTACAGAGGCATAAAACTGATTAGCCACAGCATGAAGAAGTGGGAAAATAAGTTATGGGAAAGAGTAGTGGAAGCTAGGCTAAGAAGGGAGGTGACGATTAGTGAGCATCAGTATGGTTTCATGCCAGGGAAGAGCACTACAGATGCGATGTTTTCTCTGAGGGTGTTGATAAAGAAGTATAGAGAAGGTCAGAAGGAGTTGCATTGTGTCTTTGTGGACTTAGAGAAAGCATATGACAGGGTGCCTAGATAGGAGATGTGGTATTGTATGAGGAAGTCGGGAGTGGCAGAGAAGTATGTAAGAGTGGTACAGGATATATACAGGGGCAGTGTGACAGTGGTGAGGTCTGTGGTAGGAGTGATGGATGCGTTCAAGGTAGAGGTGGGATTACATCAAGGATCAGCTCTGAGCCCTTTCTTATTTGCAATGGTAATGGACAGGTTGACAGATGAGATCAGACAGGAGCCCCTGTAGACTATGATGTTTGCAGATGACGTTGTGATCTGTAGTGAGAGCAGGGACCAGGTTGCGGAGACCCTGGAGAGGTGGGGGTATGCTCTAGAGAGGAGAAGAATGAAGGTCAGTAGGACTAAAACAGAATACCTGTGTGAATCAGAGGGAGGACAGCGGAAGGGTGAGGATGCAGGGAGTTGTGATGGTGAAGGTGGATGAGATTAAATACTTGGGGTCAACAGTTCAGAGTAATACGGAATGCGGAAAAGAGGTGAAGAAGAGAATGCAGGCAGGGTGGAGTGGGTGGAGAAGAGTGTCATAAGTGATTTGTGACAGACAAGTACCGGTAAGAGTGAAAGGGAAGGTCTACAAGATGGTAGTGAAACCAGCTATGTTATATGGGCTGGAGACGGTGGCACTGACGAGAAGATAGGAAGCAGAGCTGGAGGTGGCAGAGTTAAAGATGTTAAGATTTGTATTGGGTGTGACGAGGATGGACAGGATTAGGAATGAGTATATTAGAGGGTCAGCTCAGGTTGGACGGTTTGGAGACAAAGTCAGAGAGGTGAGATTGCGTTGGTTTGGACATGTGCAGAGGAGAGATGCTGGGTATATTGGGAGAAGGATGCTGAGGATAGAACTGCCAGGCAAGAGGAAAAGAGGAAGGCCAAAGAGGAGGTTTATGGATGTGGTGAGTGAGGACATGTAGGTGGTTGGTGTGACAGAGTGGGATGCGGAGGACAGGAGGAGATGGAGAAGGCTGATCCACTGTGGCAACCCCTGACGGGAGCAGCTGAAAGGGAATGATGATGATGATATGGTGTGTGGTCTGAAACAAAGGAAATAACGCTACAGTTACAATCTTGCGACCAAAACACAAGGGCCCGTAAAGGACTGCATTAATCATCATTTAAGCAAAGGCTACTTGTTATGTTATCTTTATATTTCACTTTATTTAAATTTGTTTTACTGTGTTTTTGTAGATTTTATATCTTTTCAGTTCATTTTATAATAAACTGTTTTATAGCATATTAATTAGTGTTTCTCCTTTGTTATACAAAAGCCAGAGAACACCCAGATGCCTCTGCTCTCAGGGTTTCTTTGCTGGGCCATTCAGATTCCTTTTAACTTGAATTCTTTCCAACACGAGACTAGAGATGATTCAAGATAGAGAAGTATCTGTCAGATGCAAGAATAAAAGTAGTTCTAAAGCACATTTTGAAATTTATACCTATTTCCCTGAACTGCTAATGGGGGAGGGAGAGGGGAAGGGGGCAGGCTTCTGTACCCAGTCACACCCAGACCATTGATTGTTACTAGCATTTGAAAGGCCAAGCCTTCAGTGTATGAGTGTGGTTAGGCAGATTCCTGAAAACCTCCATCAAACAGCTGTATTCAGACATTTGTGGGTGTTTGCAGGGCCGCATAACGATGTTCTGTGGGCATCTGAATACCTCCGGCAAACAGCAGGTTTGACAGACGTTTACTTTGTCCAAATATTCCTGGTTGTGCCATTTTTCATGCAGAGTTTAGAAAAGGCACCGGGATTCTCCGACTGGCATTCCCTACATCTCACACACCATTTGCCTGCT
>JAACJT020000095.1:11474735-11491109 GCA_009936485.2 Gymnarchus niloticus | reverse complement strand
GTGTGTATATTTGGGTGGTGTTGGGGATGGGGGGGGGGGGGGGGGGGGTGGGTGGGGGGGTGTGGGTGTGTGTGTGGGTGTGGGGGTGTGTGGGTGGGGGGGGGGGGATTTGACTCCCAAACCTTTCCAGTTTCCGACTCGCTAGCTTTGGGAATTTTTTCGGCCCCCTGATTTCAGGGTACCAGTCCAGATGCCCGAGTATTTGTAGGCAGACTGTACGAATGGACAGAGCTGAAGACTGCAGACTACGGGGTGCAACTGTGCTGTCTTGCTAAAGGATTTGCATGTCTACTGTCATTCCTAGGCCAAAGGGGCCATCGCCACGGCGGCTTCTGTTGCCGCCCAGGCTGTCAGGGGCCGAGGACGGGGGGCCCTGGCCCGGGGGGCCTTTATGACAGCCGCCGCGGCTCCTGGATACGTCACACCAGGTGTGTGGCAGACCTGTCTGCGCGTCGGCGTGTGTGCTTTTGCCGCGCTGTCACTAATGTCTGATGTATGCTTGCAGGGTACGGTGCCCCCTATGGGTACAGCCCGGCCGCCGCTCCCGCTTATGGTACGTACGTCCCCTATCTCAGTCCAGTGTCACAAATTACTGCCACAATTTCCAGACAGGCGTGAGAGAAGCTAATGGCAATGACCATCCCAAAGAAATTAAGTTTTTTAAAAAAAAATTGAAATTGAGAATCTAGTTTTGTTTTGAAGGAAACGGTCATAACCTTTTGGTTCTTTCTGTGGTTGGAGCAAGCCTTGCCGTGCTTCGCCTGAGTGTCCAAACTGCTACTTGCCCCTTTGCCTGCCCCTGCCCCCCCCCCCCCCATTCTGACTCTGGACATTCCTCCTTGGTGTCTTCAGCCATTGGATACCCCGTTCAAAGTAGCTCTAGTGCAAAGGTGGTGGGGTGGTGCTCCAGTGCCATTCATGCATATGGTGGGGTGGGGGGCAGTTTGGCTGTAATCCACGTGCGCACCTTCGCCTGACGAACATGCAAGCCCAACTTGGCCCATCTGTCCGCCCCCTTTCATGTTGCTGTATAAGACAGTTTTGCTCAAAGAGCCACAAGATTCCTTGGATGTGTTTTGTACAAGTTTGGCTCTGATTCTATGCTTAAATATTTACTCTAACGAGATTTTGTCTGCGTGTTTTATGAGCTGTTCTTGATGAAGCAAATCAAGTTAAATATCAGCTGTCATTATGACTCGTTGTGCCCACTTACTGGCAGTACAGCAGCAGGAAAAATAATGAAATGATTTACGACACACCTGAAGTTCTCTTGAAGCTGTGCGTGCGTGCGTGCGTGCGTGCGTGCGTGCGTGCGTGCGTGCGTTCTCGCTGATGTCCCAACACCAGTACCTAGCACACAGCCTGGAGTGTTCAGGGTATACTGCTGAAACTCGCAGTGGGCAAAGCCAGGCCCTCCAGTAGCCTTCCTGAATGGCATTGGGGTCCCGACCTTCCGCCCTTTGCGCATACTTTGAGCCTTATGTGCAGGGGGAGAATATGGACAAGTTTTTCTGGGGGGCACCCTTTGCTCCTGATGGGAGACAAGTGATTGGGGGTACTTGGCCCATGTTCCATGTGGTCGGTCTTGGGTGGGTTTGGAATGGGCTTGGCTGTTTTGGTTCCTGGATCTCTCCCTGCCACATAAAGACTGTTCCTATGGTGCCCCAAGTGTGAACAAGAAACGAGGGACGCCAGGTATTTGGCTGTGAGATGACACATCTCTTCTGCCCGGAAGTCGTTGCATGTCGGTAATCCCACCAATGGTCATCCGATTTATTGTCATCTTTAATTTTGTTGTACGTGGCATTCTGCCTCCTGTTGCTGCTTTGTGATTTCACACTGGGGAAAGACTCGGAGTAGTGGCTGCAGTCCAGCCACACCCAGGCCACAAGAACACACCCCACACAGCGCTGAACCAAGCAGTGTCCACTTAGTGTGAGCTGCTGCCTAAGCAGGTGTGCACAAGCCAATCAGCATCAGTCTGCTCGAGAACTAACCTTACTTTATATATTTCAAACATCACTGTTTCGAAGAAAAATAACATTCACAGAAAAATGTAATTTATTTTTAAGAGTCTCGTGCTGACACTTCATTAAAGACTAGCACTTTGTCCGCCGCAAAGCATAAGTATTTTTTTATTTTTGCAATTTCATGTTAGCAGAAATCCAGTATTTGCAATATATCGACTTGGATTCTAGTTTTCATTAAATTTCCTTTCAAATTGACAAGGCAGATTCCAATTTCCAGGGCTAGAGGGACTGATTCAGCAGGTGTGAAAAATGAATAGTTGATTCTCCTTGTGACAGGTCCTCTGGAGTGTCCATGTACATACTGTTAGAAGCCCCGCTTTGGCTTTCTCAGGGAGCTGCATTGCTGAGCTGAACTTATGTGGAGCCGTGTCTTCGTTCTCTCTTCTCTAGGTTTGCCCAAGAGAATGCTTCTGTTGCCTGTCATGAAAGTCCCCACCTACACCGTCCCCCACTTCTCCTTCTTTTAGTAGACACCCTCCAAATCACTCTTATCCAGCTTAAACTGTACAGATTTTTAGAAGGGAATTTTTCTGCATTTTGTTCCCCTCTTGATAAGTTTCGTTTAAAAAGGTTTGTTCTTTAAATTTTTGGGGATTTGTACTGTGAAATGTTACCTCAGTCTTGGAATATTAATTATACAAAACTTTGTTCATGTCCTGTTTTCTTTTAGATTTATTGACCATAAACTTGGTACAGGCAAACTCTGTAAAGGGGGAAAGCTTTGTGAAGGATGTATAGACAGGATGAGTGATTGGTAAATAAACCTCTTACAACATCCGAGTATGGAGTGATGTATACTAGCGCCATAACTGGATCTTTGGGGCTTTAGCATTAAGGCTAACATTGGTGGTAGTGCTTAGCTTAGATATGTGCTTGTGGTGGGTTTGTTCATTTTAGCGATCTAGATTTTTTTTTTCTTTACCCCCCTCTCTATTTCAGTGGTAGTTTTGCCTTTTTTAAAAAAAAAAAAATTTAAACTGTAGAAAAATGTAATTCAACTTTATCAGACATAGTACTGCTCATCTAAATTGATACCACATGTACACCAACCAACAGCTGTGGTGCTGCAGGAAGTGTTTGGAAGGCTTTGCAATGAAGGGAAACGTGCTATTGTGGTCAGATTGCAAATGTAAATGACAAAATAAATGCAGCCGGCATTTTCGCTATGGCCATGGCTCCTGGTTTAGGTTCTGATAGCTCACCACACACACTCTCACTCTCACTGGGTTCTTGTGGCCTTCATTTCCATTCCCCTCAAACATAGCAGACTGCCCAGCTGGTTCCTCTGACGTTCCCAACAATGGGCCAAAACACACATGCGACTGGAGCCTGAAAATGCAGCTACTCACAGCGGGAATCGAAAGCAGCAACAAGAGACCATGAAGACTTGCTACCTAACTGTCCTGTATTTTAATTTTGTGAAGTGTCTGTGTCAGCTGCGAGTCTGTCTATTCCCATGGGGCCAGCACAGGTACCTCACAACATGCCTTCATCTCTTTTCCTGTCATCTTCCAACGCCTGATGGTTCATGTATATGAGGTGGTTTCCCTCGTTTTATTGAACGTCATGAATAAATCTGCCTTTCTCACATTTGAAGGGATAGCCCAAAACTAGCCTGAAGACCAGTTTCCATCCTACCCCTGCCTCCCAATGCTAGCTGCAGTCCATTTGGAATTCTGGTCCTTCGGGCAGTTTTGGGTTTTTTCGGGGCGGAGGGTCAGGAGTCCGGGGAGTTCTGATCTGTCAGGATAAGCTTTTGCTGGCCCGTGGCTGGGACAGGGTCATCGCTGACGAGAGAAGGCACAGTCTCTCCTCCAATCGCTAATGGTGGACATTAACTTCAGTTATTGGGCTGAATTTCATCTTCCAAAGGGGGGTTGGGAGGGTGCCGGTAGAGTGGCCCACTGACCCCTGACCAAAGAGTACCCATTGAATCCGTCACAAACTCAGTCCCTGCTACCAAGTCTCACTTAAGCTCGCCCTCTCTCGTCTTGATGGCATTGTACTATAGTCTCTCCAAAAATCACCCTTTAATTTATCTCTTCAGAGTTACTAACTACATTGTCTGAACTACCGAATTACTGCATAAAGTTTTACATTCCTCTGCTTTATCTTGAACGAATGAGCTCCAAGTCTTTTTTTTTTTTTTTTTTTTGTCGGAATTGGTAACGTGCAACTTCAGTTGTTGATTTGTTTTTATTTATTAACCTGATACGCCCCGATGCAATGAAAACCCCACATACAGCTGAAAGAGCAGAGATTTTCAACGAGGAATGTGTAACGCTGCCTCCTGCAGGTCCGGATATTAATTGCAGTCTCTCTGCTCTTCTTCTCACTGTAGGTGGTCTTTTCATTGACAATCCCTTTTACCAGCCGCGGACCATCGCACCTTTTATTATTCACTTGGGTCCTCAAGATCTCTTCTCTGACTTCTAGAACCATCAGGTTGTGTGGCTCTTACTGCTTTTTGGCCTAACCAGGCTGTCTCCACTGTACAGAACAGTCAAACTCTACTTATAAGGCATATACCCCAACAAAGGGAAAGCAATACGAATTTAGTTAACTTTAGCAAAATTGAAGGCTGAACTTGGTCTTTATTATATAGCAATACACTGAACTTTTAGCTTAAAGCTTACTTGAAACAATGTGAATGTTCAATTGTCTTACCCGAAGCAGTACTGCAATATTTAATTTCAGTTGTATATCCTGTGTGTGTGTGTGTGTGTGTGTGTGTGTGTGTGTGTGTGTGTGTGTGTGTGTGTGTGTGTGGGATATACTACAAATGTATGCATATATATTTATGGTGCTTATTACTATAAATATATTTGTAGAAACTGTGTGTGTGTGTAGTTTGGATAATTTTAGTTTCACAGTATAATCCTGTATAATCAGTAGAGGATTCTTCCAGTTTTTTTATACATAAGTAGTACTTTGTGGAGATGCAAGGACTTCTGAATCTACTGTTCCTGTAGTCATAGTGTAGTTCAATGTTCCCTCAGTTTCTTTTCCTTGAGTAACATGTTTGGGGTGTCTTACCATCTGAGTGGTCCAGAGCACAGCCTTCAATGTCTGGTATTTTTGCGTCGGGGCAGTCATTCCTCCAACTCTGCCCCTTTTAATCAGACGGTCCCTTTCCACCTTACCAATTGACCTCCTCTCAAAAAGCACACCTTTCAGTACATGGTGCACTCTTAACTGACTTGCAGAATACCACGGTGTAAACTATGTTTAGCTGGTTTCTCTCTGGGCAGCTACTAAGCACCCTGGACCACCATCCTCTCTTCTGTGGTGGTATGACAAGCACAGGCTTCCTCTTTTCTTTTTGCTCTGACCCTACACTGTCATCTTTTTTTATAGCTCAATTGCTTAATGTACACATTAGAAATAACATGAGTGCTACTTAACCCCTAACAATGTTTTAGCGCTATGTGAATGAAAGATGCATCTCTGACTTGCTGGGTCCTGTATCTCCCACGTGCAAAGTACTCGGTACTTTGGCAGAAGGGCTGTCCACTCAGATGCATGCTCTGCATTAAATGTGTTTCTGGTTCCAACACCTTAAATTTTACTGTAGCCTTGTATGTTTTCATTATTGCCTTCAGCTCTTCCTTATATATATGCTAACATAATTAGCTGGTTTTCGCCCAGCCCAAACTCGTAAATGTCTATTGAATTTTGGTTCACCTTTGGCAGCTGTGTACCCCCTCAGTTGCCCATTTGGGGTATGCTACTGCACTACATCTGTGTGTCAGTGCATGTGAGGGTGGGCTTGGTCAAATTTGCCAGGTTTGGAATGACCCCGGTGGATCACGTGTGAAGTTTAAGGTAGAAGTGGATCTAATACAACAGAGTTCTGTGGTTTTGCTGCTCTTTTTCGCTTTGTGCAAAGTAAATGATTATGATCATAAATTTTAATGTTTTTGTATTTTTAAATTAAGCTGACTGCAAGCCTACCACATCGTTTTGGATATTAGAATAAATAGTTGGGTCTGTCATTTTCTTAATCCGTCTGGATATCACACAAGGCTGTTGAAGAATTTGTATGACTAACAATGAGTTCATTTAGACGTGGTAAGTCGTTGTAGAAATCTTCTCAGAATAGTTATGTAAATTATTGCTTAAAAGCTAGCGTGCTAATTTTTAATGTATCCCCAACTAATCACTTTTTTCTATTCCTTTGCTGAGTTACTACGTTTTTGATTGCTAAATGATGCATTTGGATGCCCTCTGAATTTTCAGTTTTGTTTCGCAACTGTCAGCTAGCAGCCATGTTTTATTTGAGAAATTTTAAGTCTGATTTCAGACTTTTACCCCTGACATTTATTCCCGTGGAATCAATTTAATGCAGGCTAATGATATGAGAGATGCTATTTTTTGGACAATGCGGCGTTCATGAGTGCGGTTACCACTTTACCGCTCAGCCTACCCTACCGTCTGTACGTATAATCATATGCAGTGCCTTGCGTTTGTGGTCGTCGTCCGTTATATGCCTTTGTGTACACGTTTAGGATTTTGATTAGCTTCCCGGAGTTGTCAGCCATACTTACAAAGTCACCCCAGAGTGTGAGGGTAAAAAGGGCAGCTCGTACAGAGAGCTCTGCCCCCAACTACGCCATCTTTGATACCTCAGAAGCAGTCCACATGATGCTTATTTTCATGTATTTTACTGCTATTAGTTTTTTGTTTCCTAGTTTGAGCATTTTTATAGCAACCCCCAAAGGCAAATAATTTTTCTGCAGTGGCAAAGTAATTGTATGTCCTGTATATGTAGTAACTATAATTCCCTTGTTTTAAAAATGGAAATCAATTTAAAAATCTAATATAGCAATTTTGTCGTGCATGTTTGAATTTGTTTTGACTAATATATAAATTATATAAACTTTATTTTTTGAGCTTGATAAATATCAGCTATATTTGTTTACAAGTAAAACTTTGTGTAGTTTTTTTGTACAGTAAGCTGGCAATTCCAAAAGGCTGTACTTTGGTTTTAGGACTTAAGGTGAAATCTCTTCTGTCATCTTTTGTTTTTACATGCTTGTTCAAAACACTTTCTCAATTTCTTGCTACTTTGAATTGGAAAATAACCAAAAAATATGACACATGAATGTGACTCAGATACAAGTCTTAATTGTACTATTCAGAAATGTTATTTTAATCATTCTATTTGCGGTACATTTCCAAGTCCTGTATGTATAATCTTGAGTTTTATAGTCTCTCTTCCTGCTAAGTCTTGACATGAGAAACATTGTACACCTGCCATGGATTCAGCTGTTACTCAAGAGTTACAGCTGGTGAAAGATTTTAGGAATCCTATGAAGAAGGCATACCTGTACATACTCACTGATAGTAACGGGAGGAATAAGCTGCTATCTGTGTATCATCGCTTTCCACAGCTGGATGTAGATTATCAACTGAATGTATTGGAGTCTTCCACAAATACTAAAAGTAGCTGTTACAAAACAATGAGATTGACACTATCCATTATTCAGCAAATTGTTTATTCTTAGGGCCCTAAACTTTCAACATTTTGATTTCCTACATTCAAAGTTGTTTTGCTTCACATGTAACCAAAGGTGTTCATTATGGAGTGGAATCTGTGCCACCTTCAAATGCAAACAAGTGATCGACGCAACGTATTGTTTTGCAGTGCACAGCATGCAGAAACTGTCCCATGTGGAAATGCAATGCACAAGAGGCATTGCTTTTCAGTGAGTGACGAAGAGATCGTGACAGTTTTGCTTTTCACTGTATCATTTCATTGATTTTCGTCTTGTTCAACTACCATCCAGAAAAACAATTGGAAGGGATTACGTTGCACACAATTTAACAATGAAACTCACACCAAAATGCAATGGCCGTCTTTGCTCTGCTGCAGCGGCTCGTTTTCATTTTCGAAAAGTACATGCTGAAATCATGCCACCATGAAATGTAATCATTGTTCAATCAGAGCTCCGTAGCAAGCGGGGGGCGTGGTTGCAGAAAATGGACTGAGACAATCGCTCAAGATGTAAACGAGGCGACAGCCACTACAGCCCAGCTGTGCCCGTTAATAGGCTACTACCTCACTTCAGAATCTTTGAGCAATATTTAGACAAGAAATAACCTCTCTGCTCCAGCAGGCAGAAAGTGACGCTGTGAGTGAGGATTTTGTCATTTATAGTGGCTCCTAGAACACTTGCAACATGCAGTGGCTGTAACTGGCTAAGATTTTTCCAGACACCACAGTAGCTCTCATGTCTATTCTGGAGCAGTTTCAAACTCATGTTCCCGGGCAAGGAAGTCACTCTAAGATCCACATCCCCATTGGCGGCATCATTCCATACCTCCTAGTAGGGTTGAACGTTCCATTGATCGCATGAGTCTCTGCCATATCGGTGCAAACTGTAATAAGACAAATGTGTGGTAAAGGCTACACTTAAAACTTGTGGGGACGTTTTTACTATTCAGTTAAAATATTTAACCTTGTCAGCAGTGATTCATTTGTGTCAGAATATACCAGATCCGATCGAATTTTGACAAGTATACTCTCTGTGATAGCACTTTCTCACTAACACACCTATTCTGTTGTACAGGTTACCGTTTTCTACAGTAGCCTCACAGATGAGGAACTCAACACAGTCAGAGAATTACAACGCATGTTCCCAAATTCTGGGTTGCACATGATGCAGGATTATCTGCAAGGAAAAGGCATCAGCATTCTAGGTTGTCAAACTAAAACCAATATATGAATGAATGCGTCAAACTGTTCAGCCTTACATTTGTCATGTCTGCTTGTACATGGTGCAGAGATAAAGGGAAAGGTTCACATTTTGGTCAGTTTACCTTGTCTAGAGTTCTCGACTTTTTATATTAACCCAAGAAACTTTTCACTACTGCTGTCATCTCCCAGAGAACAGAATCAAACAATCGATGTGATACGTGAACCCTCAAGGGTTGCACGCTGTCTTTGTACACTGTGAGTAGGCGAGTGTACAATGTTCCTGCACCAGATTGCCTGTGGCATATTCATGGGAACCATAAGCTTATAAGGTAAACCATGGAACATTTTAATTTTTATTAAATTTATGTATAGTAGACTTAACGGGCACAGCTGGGCTGTAGTGGCTGTCACCTCATTGATTAGATCTTGAGTGATTGTCTCAGTCCATTTTCTGCGACCATCCCCCCCGCTTGCTAGAGAGCTGTGATTGGACAGGGACATTTCCTGGTGGCACGATTTCAGCATGTACTTCTTGAAAATGAAAACAAGTTGATGCAGCAGAGCAAAGATTGCCACATCACACCAATGGCTCAGTTTCATTGTTAAATTGTGTGCAATGTAATCCCTTCTAATTGTTTTTCTGGATTGTAGTTGAACAAGATGAAAATCAATGAAATTATAGTTTTGTTTTTCATTGTCACATTCTCTTCACGTCACTCACTGAAAAGCAATGTCTCTTGTGCATTGCATTTCCACATGGCACGGTTTCTGCCTGCTGTGCACTGCAAAACAATACGTTGCGTCGATCGTGTGTGTGCATTTCAAGGTGGCATGGATTCTGCTCCATACCCATGACAAGATTAGCAAAAACGTGAAAATAGCGACTTTAAGTGGAATGCCAATAGAAATTAACCCATTCAGCAAAGTTGACATCTACTTTCTGTAGCTCTCTTCAGTAGATTGTAAATATGTCAACTAAGATGGGTAACTCATTCGGAGTTATCCAAAAACACAAGCAAATGGTTAATCTTTTTGGGGGTACTCAATGGCAACACTAGTGAAACGAAGTGTTAAGTAAAGGGGCATGGGAACTGTATTGATTCAAGATAAGGAGACAAAACTGGCTTGTTTTAGAGGGTGGGTGGTGGTGGTGAATGCTGGGATTGAAGCAGCACAAAGTCCCATTGGCAATACTCTGTTCAGGGCCTCTGCACACTGAGCTGTCTGCAGTCGGTGTCCACTGCTTCCTGGCAGCTGCCAATGATCATTTACCTACAGTATCATGCAATTAAAAATCAGGTACCAGGTTTCCTTCCTCTCTGGCCCAAATTAGCACTAGGATGTTTTCGGCAAAGATTCCAGGCCAATGGCAAGCAGCAGCTTTAATGTTCCCTTGAAGCTTTGCTATTTGACTGTGGCTCATTTTTACCCAGTGAAAGTCAGTTTGGCATATTTATGAATTGTCCAGCACCAGTTTTATTCAAATTAGCCTGTTAACCAGTTTTCACTGGATTTTGTCTGCAACAGCTATGTGTCCCCCAAATATACTCAACCCAAAGAGATATTGGAGATGAGGTTTTTCCACACTGCTGGCACTCATGACTCAAAGCAACACCAAACTCATCACTTCTGTGCATTTCCTCCATTTCAGTCTCTAATCTTTGCACTTCACTATAGCAGAAGAGGCCTGTATGACTAGGGTTCAGATTTCTGAATTCAGTTCGCTCATTTGGAGCTGAGCTGATGAAATAGAAGCATGTCCTATTTTGGCTGTAGTGGGCCTCGTGCCACATATTACTGAATTTTACATTGTTGTCATGTTTGTGCTGTGAGCGGCATACAACTCTGACCCTGCAGCAAAGTCGGTCCATTAAACATGTATTCAGACAGGAAGTGCTATTTGTGCTTTTAAACCTTTTTGTGGAAGCCTCCGGTTACTTTTGCAAAGCCTATAATTGGCTGCGACTCATTGACTGGAATGTACTCTGTCATAGTAGAATGTATAATCTTAGAGTTACTAGCAATTTTAAACACGTATGTAAATATACATACAATATATACTCATGCATTTTAAAATACATCTGTGACTGACACTTGTTTACATTTTTCCATTGGACTTTGCAGTCTTATATTGTGAAGTCTAGTGTGTGAGGGGCTTTATTGTGATGCAGTTATTTTATACCGTTTGACATGCTGTTGGTTAAAAAAAAAAAAAAGCCATACAGTTTGAGCAAACCATCCCACTCCCATAGACTTAAACTTATACCAAGGAGTTCATGCAGAAATGTTATTTTTGAAGTGTAAAGGGGGGGGTGTAATATGGTAAATTTGTGCACAACTTGTGAGTTCTGCTGTCATAGAAGCTGACTGATCACTGCAGTAGCTGTTTGCTATTTCTGTGTTATGAAATTATTAGCAGCCAAATCACCGTGGTGATGTTTGTCATTGTATCTGCCATAAGTTAATGCTTGAGAATAAAGTGCTGAGACTCCTCAAATGGTCTTTGTCCCTTTGTCAAACCAATGTAAAGTAAAGCTATTTGCTTTTGGAAGGAGATGTCAATGTCTATATTTCAGAAAATCATGATGTAAAATTAGTCTGCATGTCTGCTTGTTAAAGATGGGACTGCAAAGTAAATTGCTATAAAATAAAGTCAGCTTAACTATTTTGAATGAATGATTATAAACAATGTCTCACTACACACAACTTGGCATCATATAAAATTCAGACGAAATGGCAGTTTTAATTACAGAGCTGGTACTGCATTGCACTCAACAATCTGCTGAAATTTCAGGAACTGACACCCATACTACCTGGGAGAGCTGCAACCTAAGAACTTTTGAAATAAGCATCAAGAATTAAGATTTCATTTAAGGCCATGAATCTGCTTTAGGAAATAACGTTTACTTATAGTGTTATGGTTCAGAACAGTGGTGGCTGATGGTCTTTCAAACAGGGGAAGCTCATTTTATACCTACATCATAAAATTAGTCAATTATTGCCCCCCCCCATGACCTAGTTTGAAATAAACAAACTTTGCTCCTTGTTTTGGTTTAGTAAACTCGAATGCTGATATTTATGTTCATATTTACAGTAGGATATATACAAATGAAAACAATGGGCTATAGCGCTAGCAAATAAGACTATAAACAGCAGCTTGTCTCACAAAATCACTCACCAAAAGTCCACATTGGACCACTGTCAATCAGAAAGAGGTCCCACCTCCCCACCAGTTCCTCCAATCACCATGCAGCTGGCCAGCCCACTGAACTGAAGCTGAACTTCCCTGGAAATGACATTTTGAAGCATTTGTCCAATAAATGTCTAGCTTTGCTGCACTGAAAAAAGGCATATTCTGATGGGCTATTGAAGTCCAGGGCAGCTGAGCTTCAATAAGGTTTAATGCATCGTGCTTTAGCATGCTCTTTGTAACAGCAATGTAAATACAACAGTATGTTTGACAATTTTTTTTGTGACATTTTAGAGGAGGTGGAGCTTCCCTTGTAGTCTTAGAGCAGTCGCCTCTGGTTCATAAATAGTTTACTTGTCTTGACACAGTCAACCACCTATCCTGACCTACTGATGTACTGAAAATGGAAGATTGATAACAGCTGAACACTCATGCAGTACAGTGTATGGTGATTAGTATCCCAGCCCATTAATGGGTCTTCACCTGGAATTTAGGTTTGATTAACATTTCCCTACACTACCTACTGTGAAAGTGCTGAATGTACTCCCCATACGGTTTAAAAAAATCAATTATAGTTTGAGTTCTAAGCTGATATGGGCAGAGCAATTATGGAAAAATGACCAGATCATACCCAAGTGATTTCCTTGGATTTTTATGAACCATCTCATCCCAGCCACAAAAGAATATTCAACATCTCCTGGGAAGACAAGATGGACTTAAAAGTAAATGGCCCTAAACTACCCATTTTGCAATGATGTTAGGGGCTCCTCAATCTTATGTATGGAGTGCTTGTTTCCAACAAGACCATGCTGGCAGTCAGAGAACAAATTAATCAGAGCCCAGCTGTATGACAGCCAAGCTGTTTATAGGACACTTCCATCTGGGAAAACAGTCCAGTTAGAACATGCAGTGTCTCCAGGTCCAGAGAGTAGTTCAGTCCTATTTTGGCCGAAAGCACTGAGATTGCATGAGCCACCCGCCCTTGGATCATGGGGCAGTGGAAGGGAGGGTAGGAGGGCTTGACATGAAGGCTGAGCAATGCTACAACTGAAGCACCCACCAACCACTCTGGCTGCCTGTATTTTTAGCAGCGAGAGAACAAGGAGTGTGGAATTGCATAACGCTGATGCTTCTCTTGCTATTTAAAGCCATTCAAATAAATTAAATCTGAGGACCTGCCGCAGGATATTCTTATATTTGGCAAGTTTCAGATTATCTTTCGATCCATAAAATATTGTGGAAGTATTATAGGCTTATAAGAATTCTGTTGCACTTCTACCAGTGTCACTTTAACAATCTACAGTTTGAGGATTAGCAAGATTCATAATTTAACATATCAGACATGCATGTAACTGTCAATGCAATATATGTAAAGATATCAATAATGATACGTAAACAAATGTGACATTTTGTTCCTTTAAGAATAATTAAACTGTCACGCACACTTGATGACGGAACACTTTATGAAACGTTTAGAACCAGAAGCCCCTCTGCATCTTGGCCTTAAAATGAAATGCTTTCACTCTCCAACAGCCTTCATTGCAAAGATAAAGATAACCCTTCAGGTCTCAAGGGTGTTTTCTACAGGTGTTCAATCACCCCACCCTCCATGAAAATCTTACATACGTATCACATTTTTACATTTAGGACACAGTACATTTTATGCAAATCATCATTACAAGGGTAGGTAAAGACAATTTACCTATTACATTTTTTTTTTTGTAAAATATAAACCTGATATCTAAATTTTGAAGTCAGAGTAGAAATACTGTCCAATTTAGTCCAGATGCCAAACTGTCTAGGCTCTGTAAGTAAGACACATAAGCAAATGATGTGTAGCAGCTACATCCAAAAGGCAGCGATTTCCTAACATTAAACAGCAAAATTCACACTTCATCCATGTTCCTAGTTTGTGTGACACAAATAATGACAGTGATTACCGTGGAGGAGTGGAGATGAGCAAAGCAGGCTTCACTGGGGCCTGCAGGGTAAAGGCAAATGCGTGAATGAGATAAATTTAGCCACTAATGCAAGGTCCAATGCTGGGATGTGTTTCTCACTCTCAGTATCACATATCCTTATCATGGCTTTGGCTAGTCATTTTGTCTTGATCTGGTTAAATGTTACAAGCTACATTACATGTGGTTTCATTTCTGCAGTACACAGATCAAGAAATGAGATGGAACACAATTACACAATCAGCTACCTGACAAGGGTGCTTCTTCTGGTTCAGATGCTGGATACTGCAGTCATACTGATGAATCCAGCACCTATCCAGAATTTTTCCAAAAAAAAAAAAAAAAAATGTCCAGTGGTAGAAATGTAGGTATAGAAACCATGCAGGTTGCTCTGGAAAAGTCGATCGAGTAATGAAAGAATGTGCATGCTACTTTATAGAGTTGAAAGCTAGCAAACTTAAGTGATTCCAACATCACACATATAGGAAGTCAGCTGTGTAATCTGCTCAACATCATACAAGCTGCATTTTCTGTCTTCTTACTGCAGACTGCAAATGTGCCAGTGCAGCCCAGCGTGACTTACCACAGTGCATGTGTCACTGGAGAGGTTCAACTTGCATTCGTTATGACCAATAAATTGTATGGATTTTAAATCTGACCCTCAGTAACAGGTCTTCCTTAACTTTGAAAACCTCCATTTGGACTGTGTGCTCCCCAAACGTAAAATGCAATAACCATCAAAACTATAGAATTCTCCCTACAGTATAAATTCAACACCATCCATCTTCTAGCTCATTATGCTGGTAAGGGTCATAGGAAAGCCTGGAGCCTATCCCAGGCAGCTTAGGGCACAAGACTGGAGATGACCTTGGACGATCACAGGGCACATAAAATTCCCACAATCATACTATGGCCAGTTTAGAGATAATTAGCATAACCAGGGTTACGCCTGAGGAAACGCACAAGAAGGTAGAATGAGTTAACGCCACACACACTGCAGAGGCATGGTTTAAAGCGGCAACCCCAAAAAGATGGGGCAATAGTACATTAAAAATACCCAAATGATACAGTATTTTACCATGGCAAAATTTGTGCTCTACAATGCTGGATTATGAAAAAAAACAAACAAACAATCTGACATGTCTGGTGGTATACCATGTACAGGTGACATGCAGGCACTACATATACAAATTGGTGCCAGAATTTTGGCAGAAACCGACAGGTTTTTATTAAAGGGGATTTCTAGGCATTCTGTTGTGTTCAAATTAAGACAGATTCTCCAGTTATGCCAGCGAAAAGCAATGCTTACGTGCAGATCTTGAATGTGGTATGACACTTCATTTAGGTTAGCCCTGGATGGCATGTACATCACCTAGAAGGATTTCGAAGCTCAAAGGGTTAATGAAAAATTATGTGGAATGGTACCATAAGAGACATGGTGGATTCGAAGAGACCTTCATTTAATGGGATCAGGAGAAGAAAAAAAAAAAAAAAAAACTTCCAACGTGCAAACATTTGTAGAGCAGCACAGCCATCAATCACAGAGCTGGTTCACATGCACCTTAACAGGCCCAGTATCGCTTCGTAATTACGACGCCAAACCCATTAGAGGCAGCTCATCCCGTTCTGCACGTTGCCATGGTTTCCCAGCCTTTTCCTCCCACTTGCTCAGTTCCACCTCTTTCTGTGAGGCATCTGCTCTATAGGAGGGACTCTGCCACACCCCCAAGAGTCACGCCTGTGCGAAATTCATCAGCTGGGCTCAGAAGAGTGTGAAGGGACCAGGGTGGCTGCCAGACAGAGGGAGGAGCAGCATTTCCATAATAAAAGGACGGGCGACCGTCTCTCAGGGCATAAGTATTAAAGAAGGTTCGCCCACGTCATCTGAAGCACCAGCTAGCCCCAGAGGTAACGGCTTTGCGTCACCCGTGCACATAAGAGTGTGACGAGATTAGTCTGATACAGTTCTGTGTTTCCTGATATCCTTAATTGTGCTAATAAGGGCAGAGGGAATTAGGCAATTAAAATCTGCATCCATGTCATGTTAGGTAACATCACATAGCGTTTACGTGCATCTAACTAAAATAATAATGCTTTTCTTTTTTTGGAACATGTTCAACTTTAACTTGTATCCTGAGTAAATTATGCACTCATAACTGCGACAAAATGGAAATCACTTGAGGTTTCTTTCACTAGTATCACAAGACCATTATTTTAAATTAGTTATGAAATTTCCCTTAAATTCCTTTGTGTGTCTCTGCATTCTTTTACAATATGTAAAACTGCCAGGTAAAGCATCTACCCAGTCTAACATCACCCAGAGCTCCAAACGTCATCTGCCTGACTCAAGCTTCACGATGACCAAGTATGAGGCTCCTCAGAAACTCAGGAGCTCCTCTTTTTATTGATTTTCGACCACATTTTGTTGTTTAGTCACGCAGTCGTGTCCGACTCTTCGCGACTCCATGGACCACAGCACGCCAGGCCACCCTGTCC
>JAACJT020000095.1:11430892-11470105 GCA_009936485.2 Gymnarchus niloticus | reverse complement strand
GCCCGGGACTATGTAAAGCGCTTTGTGACCGCGCTCCGTGTTAAAAGCGCTATATAAATAAAATTGAATTGAATTATTCCTCCTCCTTGCTCTATTCACAATGCAAGAGACGATCACTGCAGCTGCTTGCTGTCAGATGGAAGGCAGATTGGAGAGACAATGGTTTACCTCTCTCTCTCCCCTTCTCAATTGTTACACACATGAAGAGTGGCTTCGCAATGCAGGCCATCAGCAAGAAAATAATGAACGAATCCAGTCAGCGGCATACTACACCAATGAAGGCTTTTATCTGCGGAGCCCTGAGTGACGGGCAGACGGGATAGCAAGCTCCTCACAGAGAAGGAAGCTGCCTTGCCTCGGATGGACGGACAGACGGATTGACGGCTCATCTGTAGGGGGATGGCAAGCTCCTCACAGAGAAGGAAGCTGCCTTATCTCAGGTAGATAGACGGGTGGATGGATGACTCATCCGTAGCGGGATGGCAAGCTCCTCACAGAGAAGGAAGCTGCCTTGCCTCGCACGGATGGATAGCTCATCGGCAGGGGGACGGCGAGCTCCTCACAGAGAAGGAAGCTGCCTTACCTTGGATGGACAGAGGGATGGACAGCTCATCTATAGGGGGACGGCGAGCTCCTCACAGAGAAGGAAGCTGCCTTACCTTGGGTGGACAGACAGAGAGAGGGACGGATGGCTCATCTGTAGGGGGATGGTAAGCTCCTCACAGAGAAGGAAGCTGTCTTACCTCGTCGGCATGCAGGTGCGATAATGAGTGTCAGTTCTAGAGCAGCTAAATCTCAACAGCCAGTCAGGAAAAGCATGCACTGGCAACTCCCTATTCATCTTCATGTTGTGACAGGTTGGGAATGGCATCAATAGGGACCATGACTAGATATAGGGACTGGATATATCAATGGGTCAAGAGATATAAATGTGAGCTGTGCGCACTAGACAGTAACTGTGGGTACCTGGCACGTAGCCAGCTGTGCGCTATGCTCCGGCTTCCTGAAACACGAGGGCCGGTGCACTCACCCGGATCTTCTCCAGCTCGCCCTTATTGGCCGTTTGCTGCTTTTCCAGACGTTCACTGAGCTGAGAGCAGATCTGTGGGATACAGATGGAATTAGAAGCGGACTTTTTAAAGGAATTGCCCATTATACAAAGACTGTCAAAATGGAGAAGGATGAAAGGATCAATGCAACTGGCGCAGACTGCTGCTTAACCAGGTTTTGCTTCAGGTGATCCAGAGTTTTCACATCCCCTTGCCGTAAATGCATTATCACAGCTGAAGACATCATAAGACCACTTGCCTCATGCTACATTATAAACCTGAAGGTCGTCATTCATGACAGCCACAGAAAACAAGAAGTTTTAGTTCCAAGTGGTTATCTGAGTACCTTCTCCAGCTAAAAATCTCATACAGATCTGTTCTCAGAATACTTGACTGAAGTTACCCTTCATGAATGTGTGGCTTATGTTACCGGTTTGCCAGCACAGCATGGCTGAAGCTCTCTATAACCCTGGAACTAATGATGGTATTAACTCCAAGTTCATAAAGGTCAAAGATGGCTTAAGGAACAGATTTTATGAGGAGATAATGCTTCATCTATCAACAGGAGGGATTGTATTGCTTTAAATCTTCAGCCATGGAGATCAAACATTTCTTGCAGTTCACTATTTCAGAGCGGAGAAATTCTGACTATTTTTCTCACCAGATAATGAAACACTAAGGAAAGCCTATCATTTGCAATCTGTGGACATGGGAGTCCCCCCAAGGAGCCAATAACTGTTGTTATTGTTCCACGTCTGGTCACCCCCAAAAAAATAAAATCTTGTCTCTCCCACCCCATGGCCAGCTGTAGCTTCACCTCATCTGAGCTGCTAAGGTCTTCTCTTGAAATGGGAAGAGGACCTTAATCCATGACAGAAATGAATCATGCTGTCAGAGAAACCATTAAAATGTGATCACTGGGGGGGAAGCCAAATCTACCTTTAATGAAGCACATTGTCTCCCACTATCTGACTGGAGGATTATTCACTTATAGAATGAGGTGTTGAGGCATCCATGATAGCATCGTTTGTCTGGGACACCTTATTAATTGGGACATCTGCACCGCTTGCCTGACAGGAAAGCTGCAGTTGTTTAAAAATAGCTATTATTCAAGTCAAATGTATAATGCAAATTCCTGTTTTCAGCACTGTACCTACTGCTTAACTTCACGGGGGAGATATTTGGCTTTTTGTGTAATATGTTTGCATCGCATTTGTAAAAACATTATTAAGGCGACCCATGAGCATGCTTGGGATAAGAGGCAGATAGATGGAAGATATCTGGATGGATTATTGCAGCATGGCTTTAAGTCATTACAGCACACGGTGCTACATGGTAACACTGAGCTCTCTTAATACCACATCCCAAGTCACATCATAAAATAAGCTAATGGGCCTGATAGGCGCTGTATCTCCTGCCTGCTCCTTTCAATGAGGTACCCTTGGCACAAACATACTAATGATAACTTTGGATAATGACATGCTCCATAGCTTCCTGAATGTCAAAAGCCCAGCTAGGAGCCTGAAGAGACACCTGTATATTGTTGGCTTCGAAGCAACGGAGAAAACTTGCATGTTTCTTCAAAAAATTTTGTGGGGGATAAAGAAATAGATCCGCTTAGAAATGTGGATGATATTTATGGTGTGGGACGAAGGTTTGAAGTTGCAAAAGCCATGGCTGGCGGGAATGTCCTGCACTACTAGCTCCAACATTGATTCGTACGTCAGGATCCTCCCATCCACCATGGGTTTTGTAGCCTCATTTGTCCATCACTGGCATTTCGAAAGGCATACACATAAATACACATAAATCCTGACCTGCTTGTATTCACCAATAATGGATCCATTCTTCTTGATCTCCGACTCTGACTTGTCCAGCTCCCGCCGGCACATCTCCTTGAGCTGGAAAG
Source organism: Gymnarchus niloticus (assembly GCA_009936485.2). NCBI lineage: Eukaryota > Metazoa > Chordata > Actinopteri > Osteoglossiformes > Gymnarchidae > Gymnarchus > Gymnarchus niloticus. The sequence continues at coordinate 11,467,147 of JAACJT020000095.1, read as the reverse complement.
AAAGAAAGTGTTTTACAGAGGAAGGTGAGAAATCCATCTCCACACTTGGACTCCACACAACGGTGACTACATGGTGATGTAGACACCAGGCTGACCATGTGACACCAGCTGGCCCTCATGATAAACACTCTACATCCTACTCATTGTGTGCCCTGTTTTATCTACAGCGGAAAGTCAGTCATGTCTCGTTTACCCTTTTCTCAGCCCAGTCTAGCCTCAGAAAAATGGCTGCTGGCATGTGTTCATGGATGACTGTAATGGCCATGTTGCCTGCTTCCCTCAGTAAGCAAAGGATGCAGCAGCTGGCAGAGGACAGTGTGCCCCCATCAAACCCCCCCACCTGTGCAGACTCCTCCTCCAACCTCCTCTTCTCATCCTCAGAGTCCACCAGCTTCTGCTTGGTCATGAGCAGCTCCTTGTTGAGCGCGTCAGCCTTCTCTTCCGCCTGTTAGGGGTCGCCGTGGGAGACAGGGCAGATGAGCAGAGCCACAGGGACCAATGATCCCGGGGGGGGGGGGGGGGGGGGGGGGCGGGCGGGGGGGGGGGGGGGGGGCGCGAGGCGGAGAGGGGGAGGGGGCGGGGGGGGGGGGGGGGGGGGGGGGGGAGGTAGAGAGGTCTGGGAAGGGACGACGCAGTGCATCATCCTCCTATTAGAGCAAGAGGGGCAGGAGGTGACGGGGCAAAAACCAAACTCGGGCAAATAGGAGACTGGAGAGATTTAACATTAGCCAGCCACTGGCCTACACCACCATGCGGAAGACTAGGAAAGGAGAGGCATGTGGACAGTTTATAGATTAACTAGCAGCATGACATTGGTCAGCGAATAAGCTGAGCCAGCTAAAGCTGTGCTCCTCCAGATGAGCTCTGGAAATTTCACACACACGATGGAAGCTCCATATTGTATATGCCAAGTTGGGAGATCCAAGCAGAGGGTGGAGCGTGAAGCGATAGCAGGAGGCAGCCCTGTTAGTCATCAAGTTGCCATGGTCCCTCTGGTTGGATCCTTCACCAAAACACTGGATGCCCATTCATTCTCCTTAACATGCGCTGACCTCTTACATTGAATGTTACACTGAAGATGGGGTCCACGATTTTGCATGAGCAGCAAGACATGCCCAGTTCTGATTCTTACTATTGCTCTACTGAAGTGACGAATCTCTCAAGGGACTGAATTAGGAACTCAGCACACAGTGACCAAACATCATTAGTAGAAATCAATGCCCGCAGCCTTTCGTGCAGACCAGCTGAATTTCCAGGTAATGGCGGAGTCTTTTCTTAACCAGTGCTATCAGACAATTTTTAGCGGTCAGAAGTACACTAATGCATCATCTCAAGGGTCCACAGGTCACAAGGACGATGAAGAGGAGACAAACACTGCTGTCGATACTCACATTGTCCAGGTCCTTCCGCAGGGCGATCTTGCTGCTGACCAGCTCGTGGGCCAGGTCATCGTTCTCCTGCTCCAGTCGCATGTTGGCCTCCTGCAGCCGTCGGTTCTCCCTCTGTGGAGAGGAAACAGACTCAGCTTCCTCTTGTTTCCATCGCCTCCCAGCCAGTGACTCGGATATGTCACGGTAAGATATTCCTCGATTTAATATTTAACAGTCCCCATAGAGATAAAACCTTTAAGAGGCGCTCCCGAAGTGTCAATTAAAGTTTCACCAACTTACATTCGGCAGGGCACATTTTAAGGGTTAGCCTCATGCTGGAGCCGCACAGAATGCACAGACTGCATGTGAAGCAGGTTAAAAGAAATTTTAAATTAAATCTTCGACTGGAACACTCATAACAAAGCTCCAGGAGGACACACACGAACTGTCTGGCAGGGAACATAAATGACTGTGTAGGTCTAACCACCGGCCTTACGTACAGGTCCACTGCCTCCCCTGAGTGAGCTGCATTGGTCTCATTAGTCACGGATTAGTAATCCACAGAGCGTTCCCACGGGGGGGGGGCATCATGCTAGTCATTGGTGTTCTTGCTACCCATCCTAACTGACACGCTTGATGACTTCTTGGTCCTCCTCAGAGCTCTCCAGAGCAGATACGCCAAAGCGCATACCTCATATCTCTCGATGGGCGCCTCCTGCTGGGCCTGCTGCTCCCGCATGGTGTAGTACTCCTTCTCAAACTTCTTCAGCTTCTTCTGGTTTATCTACGAGATGAAGAAAAAAAAAAAAGACTTACTACACCAACCTCACCACTTCAGGGCATCCAGAGCAGATCCCAGGCCAAAGTGATTCACTGGGTTTCTGCCACGTTGTGACTCGCAGCCGTTCCTCATAATGAACTTCTGAGAGTTCAGCAAGCCACTCAGAAAGACTCTATGAGCTGTACAGCTCTTCAGTCCCATAGCTTCGGAGCTGCTGGTTCCCTTGCAATCCTCTCTCGGGTCAGAGGACGTGACGGGCTATAAACCCAGCAATCAGGTCACTCAAAACAAACGTCACTCTGGGAGGACTCTGTCCTCTAAAGCACCTTCAACATCAGACTGCCTAATCCTCTCCTCTCATTATCTCGGTCTAACCCAAAATGACACACCGTTTTACCCAATTATACTCTGAGATATTTTTTCAGGTTAAGTACCTTGATCGAGAAGTACCATGACACCACAGCGAGGCCCAAAACTAGGTCCGTAATCACCATGCATACTGCCTCATTCCAACCTTTTTAAAGATCTGATGCAAGACTGGAACTATGGGGCCTTGTGCATACTCACCCCACATCGCTGCAATACTTGCGTGTCTCCCTGCCGGTGGTGTGCAAGAGCAGACACAGCAAGTCAGTGGCCGGGACCTTTACAGCATCTGCGTTTACACCTCATATACCAGCAACAATGGAGACATTGGCTGACGACGCAAACATGATCACCCCTCAGTAGGGAAACACAATCATGGTTCATTTAAGCTAATGGCTATTTTACTGAATCAATGAGCCAGAAATAAAATAAAACATATATAATATATATTTTAGTTGAGGCAGAGTGAATGTTAAGGTTTGAGGTGAAAAACACAGCCTTCTATTACAGTCAGAGCCATAACAACCACACTGAGGAATGCATGGTTTTTTTTTTTATACACATTATTTTTAACCAACTATTAACGCAAATTGTGCTTATTTACTTTGAGTCTGGCTTGTCTTGGTAAGGACACAGCGCTGATTCACTTTCTGCTTTAATCTGGTTCCCCTTAGGGTACTGGGTTAAAGCGGTGGGTCCATTATAGACCGCCTGTGTTCTGGACAGGGGGTGTTGGTGCTGGACTGACAAGCTCCTCTTTTACATGGCTGTGGCAGTTGGATATTGAGGGGCAGGGGAGATATGGCTCCACCCTTGACACTCACTGCATGCTGGCAGACAAACTTCACCCCTCTCCTCAGCTGGGGGGGGGGGGGGCTCAGCAGGAGGTGGATTTATTCCTGAAATATGCGCCACCCGCGTGTCAGAAACAGGTCCACCACACTGATGAATCTCATTAAAACAGTCACCTCTGAGGGGACACGTTGCCTGCAAAGTCAGCTTCACCCCAGGGAAACAAAGTCTTGAAAACACCTGTCAGCAACCCGCCATATAAAAGGTATTAAATTAGGGGGTCACAGGACTTGTTTATGGCGTGGATGGAGATGGACAGGGAAAGTGAGAAGAGCCGAGTCAAAGCAGATGACAATTTGGGGGGGGGGGGGTAGGCAGAGAGGGACATAATCATGTGTGCCAAAGTGCAGAGCTGACGATGGAAAGAGATCATGTGAAAAACTGAAACCTCATGTCCTCTTAGCTCAGGACGCAAGTGCAGCTGATCCCAGAACAGTGAGGCTGATGGGGAGAGTCCCATGCTCTTTAAGTTTGAATAACAGCAGGGCAGAGATCCACAGACCCCAGAAAGGCCTTCATGTTCTAACGATATGCCACAAACCAAGGTCAGCTACCTTTTAATGGGGTTCAAACACAAATCTTTGCCAAAGCAAATTTCACTAATTTAACAGATTAAACATGCTTTAAATAGCAATATTTACCAACCTGCTGTATTTAGCCAGCTACTATTAAAATTCTAAAGTACGTCTGTTCATAATCACTGGAGAATGGCATGTAATGGACATTTGAAGGCATTACTGTAAAAAGGATAGGGAGTTCAGGAGAACACAGACAGCCTGTAGGCTTCCTGCTTTGCCCTAACAATGCACAACAGGCAACGTCTCATGACTGTTACACAGGGCATCTAAGCAGTACAAAGGAGACTGCGTGGTCTCTATGTTCACTGCTCATGCTCAGCCTGGGCTGGAACCAGCTTAGGATTCAGTAGGTACCAGACACATTGAGCCCATCCGACTTTCGCTGCTAATCCCAGACAGGAATGCTACACATTTAAATCATGCTGTCCTGCCCACACAAGGGTGTGTGTAACAGAAGACAGAGGTGGGATCATGCAAATCACATTAACTTTCTCTCTGCCAGCCAGGATGCTCTGTTACAGCTGAGACAGTGCCGTCTTTGTCACACTTCCAGAGGGGAAATGAAAATGAGCGACATCAGCAAAGAGCCATAGAGAAGCAGGATCATTCGGCCAGAGAGGCTGGATTGTGTCCCAACAAGCAGAGCATCCTTGATCCCTCTTCACCTGGCAGCAGTGGTCCTGCCTTCCCCATAGAACACCCACACTCAGATCCAGGAACGGGCAGATGCGGAAGCGGACTGGGCAACGGTCTCTCTCCCATGGGAGAGTTGGGGGGGCCACAGTGACAGAGGTCACAAGGTGTGAAGGTCCAGTTTCACCTGCCACTCTCCCTCCCGACACCCACTCTTAATATCTAGAGAGAGCCGTCTAGTCATTAACATCTACAGAGATTTTTCATAAATTGACTAAATGGTGGTGCAACAAGAAACTCCTCCCCACATTTAGCATAAAAATATTCAAGGGGCCCAACTCCAGAGAAAGAAATATTTATCCCCACCAAGTCCTAAATCCCACAATATTGGTAGGGGGGCCTGAACTCTGGTCCCATTTTCATCTGAGGGTCCTTGGTTTAGAAAAGGTTGAAAACCCTTGCAAAAGCTTATAAATGGGAGCATTCATGTAAGTCTGCACTGAAGAGCACTTCTGAAAGATCACGTACGTCCTTTTTTGGACAGACAGCCTGGCACAGAGCACCGACGTGCCTCGGTAACACAGACGGCGGCTGTGGCTTTAAATCCTGCAAGTGCCAATGCCGGGTGATTCTGTTCAGCAAATGTCCCCCAGGATGAGTCCCACAAAAGCTGTGAGTCTGGTGTTCTCATCCAGTGCAAGAGCAGAATGAGTGAGGTCAGTAGGCAGGAATCTGGCTGTGAATGAACTGCGCCCTCTACTGGCAACTCCAGAAAGGAGCGTAAGAAAGGGGGAACAGAGGACACCCACTTTCAGCTACCTGAAAAACAGCCCAATGGAATTATTCCAAAAGCCTCATTCACTTTATAGGTAATTAAACCTCTGGGAGGTCCTAGACCTTAACAAAAAAAGAAGCAAACATTAAGCGACAGGAGTGCAGCTGTGACAGGCTCAGTAATGGCAATCCTTTTTCTGCAACTCAGTAATGAAGCCTATTTTTACACAGCTGACAGACTTCCAGACCTCTTTCCCGACACACTGTTCCTGTGAGATGGGTTTCACAGCACTTTCTACTCAAACTTAAGGCAATAATACACAAAGGCAGTGAACTGTGAGGAGTTGCAACCTGGATTACCTTCATACTGCAGGCTAGCTCCATCAGTTTCTTGGCATTCTCCTCGGACCGATACCGCTTTGGGACCGGCACCCGAAAGAACTTCAGAGCCCCCTCAAAGTCCGTCTGGAGCAGATCATCTTTTGAGGTCTACGGGAGAGACAGAAGAAGGAAGCTGCAGGGTCCGGCGAGCTGTAAACAGGATTCTGGGTCGGCCAACTCTCGGGGGGACAGGGGAAGCTAAGCAGCCTACACGCATTCTAAAGTAAAGCCTGTGTGGGCTCGGCATGGCACTGACATCACGGCCTGCTCCCATGGCAGCCTTCCATAGGCTGGATGCTCGTCGCTGTGACAACGAAGCTCTGTGGCTGCAGCTGCAAAAATCTGGCTTCTGGGCTCAGCGTGGGGGATGAAAGCATTTCTACGGGCTGTGCCCTCAGGAAGGTGTGCCGCGCTTACAGATGAATGTGGCCCCGATGCTGTTAATGCTCTCAATGCCACAGAAGTGCAGGGTAGCACAACTGCTCTTCACGATGTGGCGAGTAACGTGTGTGACACATGACTGTTCTTCTCCAGATCGGGCTGGAAGTCGGTCTAAAGGAAAAATTAGTGTGCTTGCAGGAACAGATGCACCACAGGTGCATCCTCAGGCAGTGCAGAGCAGCTTACCTTCAGAAGTGCCAGAGCAACGTTGAAGATGACGCTGATGCCCTGGTGGAGGTAAGGGAGAGGCAGGTCAGTGAGCCACAGAGGGGTTAAAAAGAGGGATGGTTGTGGAGAATAGAAGAGAATGGGGGTAAAAACTGGGGCAAGAAGACCGAGACAGCAAAAGACTGACATCATGACAAGAGAAACAGGCTGAGGTGGAACAGAAGAGGCTACAGTGCAGCAAGCAGACACACCCACAGTATTAACACATCACACTCATGAGGAACACTACCATACTTCATAGGGAATGCATCATGCAGACAGACAGTGTATTGCTGCTTATACATGCCACCTGCCTTTGTTCATTTATGTGTATTTATCCCACAGATACTTTTTGTCCAAAGCCTCACACAACACAAGCATGTAGAGAGTAAGAAGGTACCTAAGGTGAAACTGCAGCTAGGCTGAGCTTCCAGCGAGGGACCAGCAACATATACAAGGTCAACAGACAAAAGCCTGAAGAGTATGACTGCAGCTCTATCTTAGTATAGTTAGTCTACCAATTACAGCAGCTTCACTGACTCCATCTTTTCATAGCATCCAGGGACTCATGAGAAAGAAACACAAGAGTGGCACTCCCCTTTCTAAAGGGCCCAATGTAGGAATAGTGTTTCTGAACTCGTTAATAAACAACAAATACATCAATCAGCACAAAGTTAAGCAGTGAAAGTCCAAGCTAAAATTCTCCTGGTAAGTTTGATTTCCTCCCACAGAATCCCAAGAAGCAGTTCCTGTTTTTCAGTACGTGTAACATGCAGGACACTTCACGGTGTCTAAGATGCACTTTGCATTTCAGAAGGAAAATAAGGGACGTTCCTGGTCCAAAGATGTGCCCATACCTCACAAAGCAGCAGGTCGATGATGTGGAAGACCATGTAGAGGGGGAACTTGGCGGTGAAGAGAGTGAGGAACCACTGTGAGGCGTACATGTGGGCTTCCAGGTTGACATTCAGGAAGTGACTATACAGATCGGGAATGTATTCCTGGAGCGAGAAATCGTACATGATGTGGGCATGCACACGGACAGACACGTGTTTACTAGGGGCTGTAACGGTACGGTTTGGTATATGTCATGGTTTTTGGACCATGGTAATGGTACGGTTTCAGTATCTTTTATAGTTAAGAAGGTAAAAAAAAAAAAACAACATTACCCTTTAAACAATGAACTTCATTTTGACTGTCTATTCTACATTTTATTATTTAAATAAACTTTAACATCAAGTGAATTACCTGTCTAAGCATTCTGTGTTCTGTCTAAGCTTTGACAACCTGGAAGTAGCCTAATTTGCCTTCTCTATTTTATTTAAACAGGCTACATACTTGTATAGGCAATAGTAAATGTAAAAATTAAGTGCAAAATTAAGTTGGTACCCTCGTCATCATATTGCATGCTGAATCCAAAATGTTCCCAGACCGCAGATTTGAAAGACAGTGGGACCTCTTCAAATTAGCTTCCCTGTCTCCCTACTAGCACTCACCATTGTCACGTTAGAGTGCAAAGAGAATATTCATTTTAGCCTCTCTTGTCTAGCTCGTTTTTGCATACAAAGCACTGACAGCCAGGAGGCGGATAATTTACACCATCCACTCTTGTATAATGACATTTAAACTCTAGCCATCGAAAATAAGACAACCCATTTTTTAGATGTATTTTTTGGGGAAAAAACACCATTTTATATTTGCACCAATATGTATAGGAAAATGACACGCATATCGTAATACCGTGGTTCACGTGCGCATGTTGAGCCGGATGGGGCATACCAAACGATTTGATAATATACCAGGTTATTCCATGTTAAATCAACTAATGGCCGACGCACTTCGGACTCAAAAAATTCTGGAAAAATTACCAGGTGTACCCATGTTAGTCAGAAGACACCCTGTAAAATTTTTTTGATGCAAGATCAATACTTTCCAAGATAGCCAGTTTACCGAGGGGAGGGGGGTGTCAATTTCATCCCGCCTCATTTTTTCATCAAATTTCACAAGTCCATAGTTCAACAACTACACCACCGGGCAGGCTCAGACTTTGCACGCTGGTACATTAATTGGTATAGTATGTGACGAAATTAAAACATTTGGTCCAGATGACCCTGCATGGTCAAAGCAGCCCCTTGAAATTGACTAAAATTTAATGAGTTTTTGGCTTAGCTATGTTTAGGCCTCAGAAACATATTTGTAACGAACACAGACTTTTGATCTTTTTTCCTTATTCAGATAACTATACAGACTTTCTGAAAAAACAATAAACAGAAAAGTAACTGTATCAGGGTTTGAACAGCAGACCTCTCAAATCCAAAAAATCATTTTGGATTTCATTTTCAGAGCACCCTAATGGCATGTGAGGATGTGCAGATAATTTTTTAAATATTTCTCATTTATTCTACATTGTCCCTTCTTTCTCAAAACACAAACCTTACTTTTCTTATGCAAATCTTTCATGTTTATTTTCCATCCTAAACATAGGCTGAATACACCATGTGTCAATAATGGTAATCATTCAGTTTTCAATCAGTAAGTTTTGACAGAAAGAATAAATCACTACATGGTTTAGTTCTTACTGCCACGACACAATAACTGCACAGATTCCAACATGATGTCCTGAGCTACCTACGGTACAAGAGACAGCACCACATCTAACCAAAATTTTTTACTTCTCAGATGGAACTCCCTCGCAGTACAAAAATTTCAAAAACTTTGCTAATCTTGTGTGTCACCAAAGTGATTTTGGACTTGAAGCGGAGTGGCATTTCTTTGCCACATCCCATGGCAATAATGTGTGTGATGGTGTGGGAGGTACCATTAAAAGGGAAGCGGCAAAAGCCAGTCTCCAAGCAGCAACTTCAGGATACATTCTGACACCACAGGATTTGTATGAATGGGGTGTAGAACATATCAAAAATGTCAAACTTTTTTTCATATTAAATGACAATGTCCTATCTCATGTCGCTGAACAAAGAATATGATTCTCCATGGACAAAAGAGTACCTAGTACTTGAGAATACCACTGTTACATCCCTACAGAAGATGGCAAACTCAAAGTCAGCCGGGTGTCTGGTGAAGACAGTCAATTGACTGTCCGAATGTTCACCACTGAAGCAGCAACTGAGATCCTGCCCTCTCACGATCACACTCCCGATGGATCAGATGCGTCCCTGACATTAGATCAGTGTCCTATTGGAGACTATGTTGGGTGAATATATGATGAAAAATATTGGATTGGTGTGATTTGTGACAAGAGTGAAGCGGAATCAGACATCCTGATATGTTGCATGCATCCAAACTATCCTGCACAGTCTTTCCATTGGCCACCTAGAGACGATATTTGTTGGGTGCCATTACAGTGAGTCATTGCACTGCTTAGCGCACCTACAACGGTCAGTGGGAGACAGTACCATCTGGATCTCAAAGACAAAGATGCCCTACACTCTGCACTTCGATTGAAGCAGAAATGAAATGGGTCACACTCCTGCTGCGGCAATACCAAGATGTTAACATTTCATTATAACTAGTGTTGTATTTAATAATAAATCAAGCAGCTGTTGTTCATGTGTTGTGCTTAATGTGCCTTTGGTGATTTATTTTTTTCCATTAATCCCATACCCAAGTTAGTGATGAAGAACTTGATTATCATTACTGACAAATGGTGAATTTAACCCATGTTTAGAATGGAAAAAAAAAAAAATGAAAAATTCATATTAGAAAAGCAAGACTTGTTTTTTGAGAAAGAAGGGACCATATAGGATGCAGGAAATATAATTTATAATTTAATGTCTGGACATTCCCACAGTGCATTAAGCTGGTGTGAAAATTAGACCCAAAATGCTTTTTTCACATTAGAGAGGTCTGCTGGTCAAACCCTGATGCAGTTTCTTGTTTGTTTATAACCTTTTGAAAAGCCCTGTGTAGTAGGTATCTAAACATGGAAATAATTTCAGCAAGCTGTATCAGTTAGAAGTATGCTTTCTGAAAGCCTAAATATGGCAAAGCCAAAGACACAATATTTGTTTTCCCCATTTTTGAAGGTCTGCTCTTACCAAGTGGTGTCATCTGGACCAAACATTTTGATTTTGTTATGTACCATACCTATAAAGGTAGCAGTATGCAAAATTTGAGCCTTCTAGGTGTTTTAGTTCTTGAGATATGGTCTTGTGAAATTGATGAAAAAATAAAGCCGTGTCAAATTTGACACCCCTCTCCCCTCCTCACAAAATTGGCTGTATCTTGGTAAGTATTGATCTTACATCAAAATTATTTTACAGGGTGTCTCCTGGATAACATGGGTACACTTGGTATTTTTTTTTTAGAATTTTTTGAAACCGAAGTGCGTGGGTTTTCTGGAAAATCAGTTGATTTGACATGGAATGACCTTACTGAATACTGTTACATCCCTAGTGTTTAGTAATTATTGAAAGGACTTCACAGAGTACCTCATGTTAATGCAGTACATGATCCCCAACTGCATCCCACCAACACATCTATCATAATTCTGATTTCTGGTTCTTAAGAAAATGTGTACGTACACACACACACACACACACACACACACACACACACACACACACACACACACACACCCTCTGAGTGGGTGATTTATAACTGAGCCTGACTTCACACAATATTAAATTCTCAAAGGTATTCAACAGAGCTATTAAACATTTCAAATCCAAAACAGTGCTCAATTTACAGCTAAATAAAAGCTAAATTTGTTTAAAAGTGCACTTAGGACAAAGACCAAAATGAACTGATGAGAGGGCCAAGACTTCATAATACAGTTCTCATGAATAAATCATAAAGACACATTTGGCTCTGATTTCATTCACCATCTTCTGAGAACAACAATTAATCGTCAACCACCAATGAATCCAGGGACAGGCTAGACAGGATGTACAAAGCAAGCTGAGGGTCTGAGGGTCTCCAAGAGTCACAGCAATCTATGGCAAGTGCAGAATTAAACAGCACATAACGGTTCTCTCTCTCTCTCACACACACACACACACACACACACACACACACACACACACACACCAGCCTCCTGCCATCATCTCTCCATAGTGAGATTATACCTGTCTGACTAACACACTAATGAACTGTCTGCGACTGGGTGCCATACACAGACACTCCTCACCTGCATGAGCCGCTCCAGCTGGAAAAACTTACAGTGAAGGTCTTCGAAATTCTGCTTGAAGAGCTCCCTGAGTCCATAGTCAAACATGATCTTCACCAGCACGCTGAAGGCCTGCTCCTCTGGCATCTGCGCAGAATCAGGATACAGACGGGCCAAAACTTTCATCGGTCAATGAGCCAGCACCATGGTAACAGTAGAACAGCACTGCCACTGCCCATGGCACACAGACTAAGTTTGAGGTCAGCTCTACAGGCTGCAAACATGGAGTACGGACAAAGCTTAAACTCCACATTAACTATCACCTATGATATCTGTGTCTGAATCCTGTACCATAGCACAATACACAGCAATAGAGATCAATTACGAAAGGAAAAGTCAGAAATAAGATGCCCACTAGATGTCAGTATTGCTTCTGAGATGGGCACAATGATATGGTGCCTCTCAGAGGCATGACATCACTCTGCAATGAAGCCCACTGCATGCAGGGGGGAATCCATCCGTCTGGATTCTTCCAGCGGTAACTCACATGTAGCAGCAGCACGGCAGCCAGGAAGGACTGGCCCTGGCAGTAGCCAATCTCCTCGTCGTACACGGAGTACGCCTGCGGGAAAAAGCCCAGCATACCACACATGAGAATGGACATGTTCTCCAACACGCGAGTTCAAACCGGGGATAAACAGAGGGGCCTGAGGCGTCGAAGTGGCTGAACCGCACTTCAGAGGGGTTAATGCGTGCTACCTTTCTGCTGGATTTAGGTAAAATATCAACAAGGTGTTCTGTGGTCAGCTCGGCTGACGCTGCGCTCACACTGTCAAGGTCGTGAACCCTGGAAAACACACAGCTTGCACTTCAGAGCTTGTTGGGTTTGTTTACTGAAGCTTGACTTGTTAAAATTCAATTCTGCTTCGTCTGCTGAAGGAGGAAAGATCCTAGAGCCCAGTGGAGAGGGTTTAACAGCTGGTGAGCAAAAAGCAAGACAGCCATAATGAGAAGTATTTTTAAGAAAATCACACAGCAATTAAATTACATAAAATTAGGTATAACGGTCCGTATTATAAACAAGAGTATTTTACATTACGTAGTTTCCTTCAAAGGCAGTTTTCATTTTAGCGGTGATATCAAAATATTTTCTAAAACCACACCTGAATTAACTGTAATTTTACCAATTTTACCAATGCTTTGGTTTCCCCTTTTTGGAGCTGTGTTGTTGTGGTTCAGCCATTTCCAAATATGCACGTTTCGATCTAATACTGTGTTAAGACAACAGAAGCAGACGACAAAGCTTCACAAACACACCAAAATAAACTGCAATACGGGCAGCTGCACCTGCAGCACTAAACTATCAATCTGTGCTGCTATCACTTGATATGCGCACGTTGGAGTTTCCCAGGTTTCACAGTCCCCCTCCAACACAGCTTAGAGGCGACATGTCACTGAAGCTGCATCAGAGAGGTGTAACATCCATCTCAGGCTGACCTGAACATGGCTACACCTCTATTTAGAAATGACTTAGAAAAGTGTCCTGCTGCATTTGGACAAACAGCTAATGCCACTTTTCAACAGAAAGCTTAAATAAGGTATGAAACCTTTGATATCCCCGGTAGCAAATTTTTGTGTGGTAAAAATCAGAGTAAACGCCTTGTCTATCAGCATCTGAATTGTGACTCTTTTACTTCCTTCTCCATGGTTACAGCCTGGAAAAAACAATTGTCCGTTTTCACTCGTGCGGATGCCATCCTGCATTTTAGACTGATGTGTGTTTGAGGAAATTTCACAAGAAAAACACCCATGAACCTTTCTTTCTGATTAATTAATGAGCTCAAAATGAGGACATTCAGCCCTGATAGCATAGACAACAGATCAAGGCATGACATTTAACACGTGATCAATAAGGATATTTTCGACCTACAGAAATGAAGGTCTGACCTGGTGTAGAGAAAAGCTCATAAAAAATTAAAGGGGCCTTGTGTGTTTTCACCCCAAAAAAAGTCGACACTCATGATGCCATAACTTCACATAAAAATCTAATTTAACCTCACTACTCCACGGTATGTTTAAAGTCACTATGTATTCAAAACGTGGAACGGGATTTCACAAATGAAGCGCACAGAAAGTTAAGGACCTTAATTACATGTCAAACAACGTCCTCCTCTGTCCGGCTTGGCTCTAATCAATATTTTCACAAATTTATTTTGCATTGTATAACTGTAAAATATACTTAACTACTTTTCTGAGTGTAGCAGTAAAATCTTTACTCCCTATTAACCCACTGTATAAGAGTACGGTGATTTGTTTGGCATATTCAATAAGTACCCGTTTTTGGCTGGTCAGAAAGTAATTAATCTTTGTAAGCTGGGGCAGAGGATTTTATTACCTTGTAGGATAATGACATTATCAATTACTGTGGACTGGAGTAAAATGGCCCCAAATATGTTGTTAATCATAGCTGACGTACATAGCAGACTGACATAATTGGATGATCAGCAGTAGGCATAAAGTGTTGGAGAGGTATGTTCACAGGAAGCATAGACGCTAACCTTGCAGATCTTGTACAGCGAGTCCTGGCCATCTCCTCCCGTGTCTTTGAAGTAGTCGTGTGCGGGGAATGTGCGGTTGATGTCCCTGGTGATGGCACTGTCCTGGGGGGACTCCTGTGGAGGACGGGCGATTTGTCAGGTACTGTCCCACAATGCCCTCTCGACAGATGGTTCAGGACAAGTCACGGGTTTAACGATTGCTAGCTCAACTGAGGGCGAGATCAACATGCCTGTAGTGTTCACAGAAATGCACAAACGGGATTAATAACAACAAAATAGGTTTAATGATATTACACGCTGAAAACAAAAATGATCAAGAGCCAGGTGTTTAGAATAGTGGTTCAAAATGTTACCTGAAAGTATACTAACATTAATATACATATCTGACCGTACTTGCAAAGTACCCGGAAATCTGTATTAGTTTGCTAATACCATTTTAATTCAGTGTTTTACTGTTACGGCACATTTAAAGCTCACATTCTTCATTAAAGGGGGTCTTGAGCATTTCTGCACATTTAAAAAATCTGGTTTATCTCATAACCCTATCCCTGAAGTGGCGGTTGGTACTTCCATAAGTGCGCTCTGCTCAAACTACTGCAGACTCCTGGGAATTCTGAAGGCCAATGCTGCGGAGCAAATGCCTGATTTCGGTCTGACTGCCGCCTTTTGTTTGTTATTCTTCAGTGTTCACTAAGCCTTGCCTCTGAGAGGGGAAAAAAAAAAAAAAAAAAAACTAAGCAGTGTGCAAATATGAAGTGATTCTACTGCAGACCAAATAAAGCACAGATATCTGGTTAAGTCCCTCTGAACTTTGAATCAACACAACACAACAGCAGCCGAGGCTGAATTTCAGCATGGGATTGCAGGGATGGCACTCTAATCTAAAGATTCTCCCCAGTCCAACGTTAATAAAGCGGCAGATTTCCACACACGTTATTTACTATAGCTATAAACATAGTAGCTACAAATTTATAAAGTTGGATCTAACAATCAAAATTACTAAATCAAACCAATATAGCACCCTGTGCATCGTCCTATTAGACTACCCATGCAGGGTGTCAACCAGCTCCTCACTCTCTCATTACCAAGTCACTATTCGTGCACTCAGTATCTATCATCACATTCAACTAGCTATCAGAGTTAAAACAAAGTTGTATGTTTTGTTAGAATTATAAGCCAAAATAAAAATCTGTAAGTTCCGCTGAATGTCGATTAAATTACATTCTATCAAACCAGCCATTCACGAATGGCGGCGGAAATGTAAATCTACAGAAGATGTAGATCACCAAGGGGAAAAAGCTCCTGGTCCCAGAAGGACGATGGACAGCGAATTAGCAACCTTACAAAGTTTGACCCGAGGTGAAGCAGTCCAAAGATAAAAATCAAGCGAGGTGGATAAAAATATATACATAGCTAGAAATGAAGGACAGGTGAGCTATACAGTTTGCTGTTACAGTACTGTGCAATTTCTATCAGATCCTACAAAACAGCAACCCTGATTGAACATTCAAATGGTGTTTTACATACAGCAGCACTAAACAGAAAGCGAGAGGCAGAATCAGCAAAAAATGTTATGGCTAATGCCATTCAAGGTGAAGATAAAATGGTTACTTAAAACAGAGCACTTCTTAACAGGCCAAGTCAAAGCTTAGTCACCTGGTGAAATTTATGAAAGAGAGGGAATGTCTTTCAAAACGGCTGACAGACATGGCAAGTCATGGAAGCTACCTTAATGAGAAAGCAGTGTCAAAAAGACATCAGGCTAGTGTTAGATGAGCCTTACAGAAACTCACTGAATAACACAAACCTCACCAATCTGATGCTCATTTCAGAGCTTGGGCCTCCTTGAGAGCACTTAGATATTAACAGGGCTGTTATCAAATGGAAAGAGATGAAGAGGTGAGGAGACAAGGGAAAGACTGAGAAAGGAGGACAGAGACAGTTCTGAGATTAAGGACAGTTACAGTTCAAAGGACTGAGAAATAAGAGACTAATCCAAAGGACCATGACGTATATAGTTTAAAAAGACAGTTCCTGCTACCAGCTTGGCCGAGAGGTAAAAACTTCTGAATTACGTTAAGGGTATGAAGATCTGCATTTTTAGTATTCAAGTGTTTACGCAAGACTGTTTACTAAATTTGGATGCTCCTGATACAAGAAGCATTCCCCTACAAAGCGTATAAATCCTCCCAAATTAAATGAGGCATCTCCCCATTTTTAAAAACGAAATTCAGCCAGTGAGCAGAACTTCCTGCTGTGAGGTTCTGTATCTGCACCGCTTCGGTTTAACCTTCACTAGCCCAGAGCCTGCTGCTCCTTCACCATCATCAAAACACTTCCCACAGAGTGAAAGACACAACTGTGTGGTATTCACTGACACTCCTGTACTGTCAACAGCCTGTCACACTTCAGTAATTTTTTTTTTTTTTTTTTTTAAAATGATTCTTTTCTCCATAAGCAAAATATCTTATTAGGGGGTAGGGAAACCCGCCATAAAATTTATGACAATTCAGAATATTCTGCAGGATCTGGTTCAGACTGTTGGCATCAATTATTAGGTGAGACCCATTTTCCTTCCTTGTAATGCCATCCACCACACTGCAAAGATACCCAAAGTATTAATACATGCATATTGTTTTGGAACGAATTAATGCTGAGCGTTGATCAAAGTTCCATCTGTAGTTTCCTTTTGATGTCTAGACCTGATACCACTGGTGCCAAGTCCTCGGCTGCTACAATGCCAAAGAAAAGCACTATCATTTCAAATGAATACACTTGTGTGAGAGCAGATTCTTTCAGACCTTACATTTAGGCTCTTATACAGAAATGTGTGGGCCATCCAAGTCACAGGAGACAGAAAAACAAAACAGTTATTCAGACGAGCAGAAAATAGCACAATTACAGGACCAGGGCATAGCTCACCCCTTCATAATGTCTTAGAGGACAGGCAATGTTCACAAAAGGATTTGGATAAACAACCATCCTGTATGAGATTCTCCTGTCCTGAGGGGTATGTTGTTCAACAAGGGTCTCATGACCAGCGTATGATCACATGACAGGTATGGGGCCCTTGTAGTGGGCTCCTTGGCCTGCTTTCTGGGTGTGTGAATGGAGAGCAGAACAAAGCGAGCACTCAGTGGAAGAACACCTGCATGGAAGAGCCGGTTACATGAGATGGAATTTTAGGCAAACTGATAAGAACTAAGCGTTCCCTCTGGAACCTGAAATCAGAGACATCCTCATCCTGATGCTGGAATAGCAATAAGAAGCGTCTTTCTCCTGGCCATTCTGATTTAGGAATGCCACGTTTAACTGGTCCTGCAAAGAGACTCTTCATTACAGATTAACTTCCTGTGCAGATGCTCAGTTCACTGTTTTGGGGACACATGACTATATCTGCTATATAGAAATCCACTGAGCAGTGTACTAAGAATAGAGTTCACATCAGAATGGTGGTGCAAGAAATGATGAGCCATTAGGATGAAAGGTACCATGGACCTGAGGCATTAATCCACTGGAAAGCTCCACCAACATAACCTATCCATATCATGATTAACAATAACAGCATGAGTCACACCAGGTATTCCAATGTAACTTGCTACAAAACCGTTAACTAAACTCTTGGTAAACTGATCTTCTGACTATGGCTAATTACTCTTGGATAAGATTTTAATAGGTTGACTTCACTTTTCTGAAAATTAAAACTAGCCAATTAAGAGTGTGTACCTAACCTGATTACAAATAAAATTTTTTACCATTCATGACTAAACAAGTCTTCAATGGTCAAGACAGTACAGCAGACACACATTTACACTGCTAATAGGCAAATATATACATTTTATATATAATATACAAATATAAATTACATACATTTATATAATGCTCTTCTGTGCCTGTAAGAGAATCAATATATTTAATGTGAATAATCTTTTGATAAAAAAAGATTCATTAAAACATTAATGCATGAGGATTCAGTTTAGTCATGTGTTTTTTGTTTTTTTTTTTTTTTTTTTACTATTGTACCTACCCAGAGCCTGCCTGTGGTCTAACTAAAGATAATGTGTGACATCACAAAGTACATGTAAAAACATTATACACAGATGGTAGAAAAACAAGGAGTATTTCACATTTTTTCAGTATAGCACTGATGCTGCCAGTTAACCTGCTCAACTTAAAGTTCTGTTTCATCATCTTGCCATAAAATGTACCAACCATAAATTCTTTGTAATGCATAAATGATGAGAATGGTGCTGAAACAATTCCCCACTATAGAGAAGTGTTTACCCAGAGTCGAACCTTCTAAAAATGCGGCCCGCCTGAGAAGCTTCGAACATCCCAATGTACATGAGCATGTGTCACGAAATAAACAGACCCTGTATAGGCTCGCTGAGAATGGCTCTTCTGAAAAACAATACAAGGCCTCTGAGAAATGTCATTCTAGTGCCGTGTCCCCCGAGGGAGAAGACCCATAAAATAAAGGACCCTTTCTATGTTCCAGAACTAAAATGATAAGCCAGCCAGCCAGCCATCCAGCCAGCCAGCCATCCATCCTCCAGCTACTCATCCTAGCCAAGGATGCAGGGGAACCAGAATCCTATATCCCAGGCTAAATTACTAGAGGAGCCATTTAACAGTAATCAGGTCCCCCATCCAGAGGCCTTTTCACCTCGTCACCTCGGAGGAGGCTCATAAACAACCCCCGACATGCATTACTCCCTCCTAGTAAAAGTGAATGATGATAGACATCAAACATTTCATTATTCATTGACTACGCAAGAGCCCTCATACACGGAATCCTACAATATCTTAGGTTTTTGCCCTCTGTGAGCACTGATTATTTAAATAATTTAAAGCCGTCACCAGTACAGGCTGTCAAAATGAGACAATCAATGCCATTTTCGGAATGGGGCAGTTCTGATGAGAGTAACCACATGACTGACACGTGCCAGACCATACAAAAATGACCACCAGTCGTGGCAATGGCTGCAGAATCCACCGATTTCCTCTTGAGAGCGGGGGCTTCCCAGTTCATCCACTGTGCATTTATGGGGGGGGGGGGGCAGCCTTGTAACGGGTGTGTTATTTAAGTGGTTCACAAAGTCACTGGACCATTAAGAAATCGCTGCATTGGATGAGCAGAATTGGGATGAGCCAAACCACTTTAGACAACAAGGCAGGGTGTTAACGAAGAACCCCACCACTCCTCCCCTGCTGATGGTCTTCTCGCACTACCCAGTATTGAGTCGGTGTGCTTTCGCAGCAACGCCGTTCCCACACACCCAGATGTGTCCTGCCACATTCCTGCTTAGTGGAAGCTGACTGCCCAGCACTATGTGCAGAGCGCAGGTCCAAGTGCCAGAGGTAACACATTTCAAAGGCTTCACCACTTCCCTGAACCCATTGTGGTGCAAGCAGGTGGGTGCACGATGGCTACTAAAAATTGCTAGCTAAACCAAGCCGCGTTTCAAAGATTAATTACCCCTCCATGCATTATTCATGCTCTGTTTATCTGAAACAGAAAATACAGTCTCTAAATAATAGATATGTTCACAATCTGCAAAGCCAGCAGCAAGTAGCAAATCATCACGCAGAGGTCCACCATCCGGACACAGCAGTGGAAGTCCAGAAGGCTCAGTACGGCCAAGAGATGCACCATTGCTGGGATTCATCTCTCTGTGGCCTATGAGGAAACAGCAGGAACAAGTCACTCATCAGTGCTGTGGATGAAATCAGTAAAGGCAATTCAGCAGTGAAAGTCTGATGACAAGAGTAACCTGGGCTCATTGGGAGTGAAGGCCTACCATCGGCTAAGCCAAGTTTTAAAAAAAGACAGTCATAGGGGCAGCAGTGTGTGATCAGTATGTAATAAGCAGCTGTTCCTTGGCTGTTTGTTAAACTGTACACTTTAAACAGCTACTTAGCTGCCAGTCATACTGATTAGCTTTACTTAAATGCACTGGGAATTCTTGGAAGCAGTCCAACGGTGATCACAATGTTTCTCCATACCCAGCAAAGCGCATGAATTGAGACAACATTAATCTGTCACTGCTCATCTACATCTGTGGTGATTAGGGTAATGGTACGACAGCTACATTTAGAAAATTTTGCTCTTGTTAAATGAACATTGAAACAATCAAAAGGAGTGCTTAGTCAATATTGAATAATTGCAATTTCAGTCAGTATTAAATAAAGATTAAAAAAAAGGAAAGGAAACGTATCCCAGAAATGAGCCACTGACTGAAAGTGGTACGGACAAGCTAAAGTATGAAAATCTGCTACTGCCCTACTTCGCTGGAAAACCCAAACGTGTTCAATCCAACGCTGTGTGCATCTCATATCACAGACGCATGTGAGACGTTCCAACGGAGGCCGCCATCGGGATTCCTGTGTTGGATTGGGCCAGGCTGCTCTGGCTCACAGCTGGATAAGCAGCTGCTAACACCTTATTGAGCGGCTCAGCGCATCGCAGGCTTCCTGTGCTGAGAGACGGGTGCAGGGCAGGCGGGAGACATCCGGAGATACTCTGGAGAGCTCTGTCAGGAGATGGTGTAGATTTACAGCATGTCCCTCCTCTGGGCTTCTTTACTGCCCCAGATGAGCCTCATGCATTGTTATAGACTTAAATTAGTATTATAAACTCCTTAATATGCTTTTTTGAATCATATTTAAAAAAAAAAAATTATCATCATTTACAATTGCTTAAAATACTTTTAAATTATTTTCGATTACGCAGTTTAGGTTATCAAATTTAACGACTGTTTTCGTCCTGTTGTACGGGAAAAAAATTCCTTTTATCTTAATCTGTAAATAAGCTTGTTTTACAGGAAATGTGTCATGCTGTCAAAAATCCATTGTAAAAAAATATACTGCTAAAAGGACTTCCAAGTGTATTTGCACAAAAATAAGGATAATGTATTTGGCAGGATATGCTTGCCTGCTATGCTTGGTGTTATGAAGTGAGCTGATTTTAATCTTTTTTTAACTATCTACAGGGAAAAATGGCAATTCCATAAAACTAACTTCCAACCAAAAGAGAAGCAAAATTTGGCAGTTTCATACAAATAAAGGAGGTAAAATAAAACAAATAATTAAATGATGGCAGCTTTTAGAAAATGTCACAAGCGTGACTCACACAACATACCGTTGATATGACTGGAGGCTAAAGGACGGAATGTGACGAATCTGTTCCCATGCACAGCCACGGCTCTGCCCGTTAGAACTTCCAGGGAGCAAGACGTGAAATATAAGAAAGCTGGAGAAGAATGGCAGGAAGAAGGAATAATAAAACAAGCGAGCCATACTGGATGGAAATCATGAGAACCACCGTTCTCCAGATGGGTCCACACTTCCCGAGACACCGCCTCATGGGGGGCACTCGCTCCAGACCAGGCCCGACGGTGACCCACCCAGCGGGCCGCTCTGGTTCTGATAATCATCAGGTCTGGGTTATCAGGGCTTCAAACGTGCTAAAGATTGTCCACCTTGAGCCAATCAGAGAACGTCGCTACCAACCCTTTGCGTGCAGGGGCAGAGAAAAACAGCAAGTGTGGGAGGGACTTTCACAGGAAACATGGTATACTTGGCCTCCCCTCCCCCTTCATTGTTTATATATTTTTTTTTTTTTGGCCACACAACAATGGTGAAAATGGCACTTTGTTTTTCTTTCGGGGTTGGTTACCAAAGCTGGCAGCAGGGTGATGAAAACCCGGTGGCAGGAAGCCAGGACAGCTGTGTCCTGTTACCACATCGGTGCGGAGCAGAGAAACCGCGGCCGGTAGAGAGGCAGGGGGCCATCTCTTCCACGCATCACCAGCCTCGGCCAAAGATCGGCATGAGCAAGACCTCCTAAGAATCATCACCCATGTGAAATGGGCACTTATTCTGCTGTGTTCCCTCAGATACAGATCTGCTCGGGTTCCCGGGCACTGACAGCAGAATGGGGGGGGGGGGGTTCTGCTTCTTCCATCAGCTCATATGAAGCTCTCGTCGCCCTAATGCTCTGTAAACACAGAGCGATAAGCACTCCCGACAGGCAGTTAGACAAACACTCATCACGTAAAGCACCAGGGAAAAAAAGGACCCTTTAAATAATGTCACATTTATTTTCTCAGTGCAGATATAACCAGTATATAAATATATTGTTAACACTTCTATCCCCAAACATACAATACATTACGAAACAAGATACCAGTGCACCCCATTTATACATGGAAGACATCGAGCAAAATGCCAGCCCGCCTTAAATTTTTACAGAAAAGAAACATTTCTACCGCATTTGTTTTCTTCATACACAGCTGGACCACACCCCATACTGTACTCTCAAATTCTGTTGCTCACGTTATCAAAAATCCCCTGCGCTTTGGGACATTTTAAAGCCAGAGCCTGATTTGTTTAAATTCCCTCATTCCGGTTGAGCTGACACATTCAGAGCCACATTTCGGGACCATGAGAACTCCATTCAAAGGTTACTTCTATTAAAATGTGGAAGCCAAAGCAGGTCAGCCCAACAGAAAGGGGGCACCAAAAGCAGCCGGGGGGGCACTACAATGCTCCTCAATGATACGGATGGTTCTGTGTGGCAATGGGGGGTTACTCTTCCAGTACAAATACATCTTCCCAGAACCAGAGCCGAACCAGGTTCCGTGTCCTAATATGGCACTGTGGAGAAGGTCACCGAGAGAGACCCAGTCCCCCGGGATCACTAACCTTTGACTCCAATTCTGAGAATGTCGTAGTTTTTCCACAGGAAAAAGAAAGAAATAAAAATGGCTACTTGTTGGCATAAAAATGTCCCAGACTGCACACTGGGAAAAAACCTGACTCTCTTCTCAGTAACATTCAAGTACATTCTCTGACTTCATCACTTTCTTTCCTCTCTCTTAGGTACATTCTCAAATGAGTGATGGCATATGTTCCAATGGTCCAAAGAGGCATTTTTTCACGTCAATGGAGGGGGGGACAACTTTCTTGCAAGGAGTTCATACACTGCTGAAACCCAAAAAAAATCCTGCCACTCAAAAGTATGATTAGACTTAATCCTTAGCAGTAGGCCTGCTTCGGAAACAAACGAACATCTGACTGACACTGTATTGCTCGACCTTCAGACCTCTGCTGAAGGGTTACTCACGCTGTCAACTGCACAGGTAACACAAGGCGGTGTGGAAATTATTCATAAGTTACAATAAATGTAAGATCACGGCACCAACATTGTAGTCCAAACCCCTGCCCAATAACAGCCTTACCCACCACTCTGAAATAAATAACACAGGACAGGAATAAAGGATATGTCTTTTCAAAGATGGGAAACTACAAAAGCCATCCACATAGAGGCCAACTTGGTGCTCAGATCTTAAATACTTACAAACATGCCTCACAGACACAAAATGAGACTGTTTAGTGCCTTTAACTCGCATACACATACAAACAGGAGGATCGTACAAGACAATTTATTAAAGCACTGTAGATTCTGGTATGAGTCTAATCTGCTTGAATTTTTTTTTTTTTTTTAAACAGAAAAAGAGCAAACAGACACTAGTGGATTGGCACCTTCTAAGTATCTACAGATTGATACCTTCAACACCTGCTGCAAACACTTTGGAATTGTATGAGAACGAAAAGCCCTTTTCCTATAACCGGTGATATGTTTACATCGTCTCAACCAGATGTTCGTCACTTTGGAACACATTAGAAGTATTGCACCGTCCCTACCAAGAGCACTGCGATAGAAAACAGTCCGTAAGCCCGTTGTGAATGTGCGTCCAATGACTACTCACAGTTCATGGACTAAGTTTAAATTAAACGCTCTTCTGTTTATATGTCCTGCATTTATAAGAAAATTGTAAATACACATGAAATCCAACACATGCTAAAGATGTGACAAAAAAAAGTCACATTCAAAGGTGCCTAAAATACCAGAATAAATTAAACCCCCCAAGAGATGACAACTAAAAGGGGGGGGGGGGGGTTCTAAGCAACAATATTGCATTCAGAAGCCTGAGAAGGAGTCATAATAAAAGTCCATCTGTCAGTAAATATCTATCACACACTGGAATTTAACCACGTCAAGTACAATTTTATGGGAGAAAAAAAATCTTCAGTATTAAATCAACTTTGGTCTATTAAAAAAGAGCAACACTATCATGCATCTAATCACTGGAAACTCACAGTGAGCACCATTGAAAGCAAGGAAAACAGCCTATGACAGACAGTAATTCTGCTACAGCTAAAGTCTGGTGCACCGTGACAAAGCTGAAAAAGGCATCTCAGTGAAATAGCGAGGGACTAGGACTGAGATAATGGCTCTCCTGAAAACATCCCCAGATGAAGACGTAAGAACCAGATCCGAGCCTGTCGAGGTAGGGAAGCAGGGAGCAGCTTGCTAATATGGCATGATATATCCAACCACACCTGACCCACTTACTGGCCAAGCACCCAAATGCAAACCACCCTGTACCAAAGCTGACAGTGAAATGCGGCACAGCCAAGCGATGCTGTCGATGTCACACTACCGTGATGCCAATTTAGGGATAGCCGCAGCTCATAGACAGGTGGGCACCGGTGCCGCTGCCATGTCTAGTCGGGTTCTTGACATGCAAGGCAGATTCGAAGGCAGAACGTCATCATGGGTAGGAAATGAGCAACATTCAACCCTCAGCAACTCTCCATATCATGCATCTTTCCTGTCTATGGTGCATTGTTGGGTGCATCAGGAGAAATTTAGTCCTTCTAGCCATTCTGCTCTCTATTTCCATGCTACATAAAGCCCTCTCAGATAAACCCACTCTTCCAATATGAATCGCAGGCATTTCATACCCTGCCTGGTCATAAACAGATTCAGAAATCTAATATTAAAAAAAACACAAAATTGCATCAGTCCTCATATAATTAAATCTGCAGAGTAATTGTGGATAAGAGACCACAGCAGAGAAGGCGATAACGCAACACCACCCCAAGCATCACGCATCAACAATCACAGACTGACTCCTGCTCGAGAGCATGTGTGAAAACAAGACTGTAGAAAGACACTGCAGCCCTCCGGGGTTATTACAAAACAGACAGGGGCCTGGGAAAAGCAGCTCGGAGATACACCTCCTCAGCAGACACTTCTTTCTCAGAAATGATGTGGGATTCTTACAGAATCTTACAGGAACCAATTATTGAGTATCAGTGAGTACAAAAGACAGCATGCTTGTAACAAGTGGACAACATCAGAGCAGTCGAGGGTAACCCTTCTCTGAAACACAACACCCTGTAAACAACAGCTACCCTAACTGCTAATAGTGCTATGTACACAGGTCCAGGCCAAAATAACCATGAACACCAAAATATCTCCAAAAAATTGAAATAAATTAACTGTCCTTTGAAAAGGACCAGGAATGTCACTGGAAGTCAAGTGCTCGCCCCTCCTTCTCAAGTTTGGTGCACTTGTGCTTCACCTTTCTAAGCCGTGCCCCGGAAAACTAAATATGGCTACGACACATCTGGGATGAAAATCTTTGAAAAGTACACTAAGAAACACATTAAAGCCATAACTCTCATCCATTTTGAAGCAACTAAATAAGCCATCAGGGGCTAATAATGTCTGGGACAGAAACACTGCCTGACGTCTTAAATATTGTCTTTTGCATCCTAGAAAGGCTGTGCACCAATACAAGATTGAACACAATGCGAGGATACAGAGGGTTGTACATAATAAGGTTTTTTTCTGTTTTCCCCACCGCCCCCCAGAAGGCAAGGACTACTGAGAGTGCTTTATGATGAGATCCGGATCATGTAAGCTTTCTCCTCCGTTTCGGGTAGTCCAAGCCAAACCAGCAATTGCCTCCCCGCTTCAGGCTGAGCCGGACTGTTGCTCCAGCAAAGAACATCTTCAGGCAATCTCAGAATCCATGGCACGGCTCACACGTGACAGGTGGCACGGGCACTGCCGTCGCTGGGTTTCTTGGTGTCCGCCCGCCGCAGGCAGAAGGAGCACAGGCGCTTGAGGCCCTTGCGGAAGGCGCTGTTAGACAGGCTGTAGATGAGGCAATTGCAGAAGCTGTTGCTGATGGCCAGCCAGGTGGTGAGGAAAGAAGTCGTGGGGTGCCGGTAGATGTCGGCGCTCTCCAGAAGGAAGTAAATGATGTAGGGCAGCCACAAGATGTAGAAGACACTGGTGATGCGGAAGAGCACCGCGGCGTAGCGCTTGTCTGGGCAGGCCTGGGCCTCGGCAGCCTGGCCCTCCTGCGGGCCAAAGCGCACACGTCGCTCCTTGATCTCCCGTGTGTGCTGCTGGCAGATGCGGAAGATGTTGCAGTAGGTGAAACAGACTGTGAAGGCGGCTGGCGCGTACAGCAGAGCTGCGATGAAGGACGTAAAAGGAGGCCTGGTCTGCCACAATTTGGCACACCACCTGATGATGTCACCATGGTAGCCGGGCTTACCCATGCCGAAGAAGGACGGGAGGAAGATGAGCCCGGAGTAGAGCCAGATGAGGGTGATACACACTCGGAGGCGGCATGGTGTTACCAGCGTTGTGTAGGAGAGCGGCCGGGTAATGGCAATGTAGCGGTCCACGCTGACACATGCCAGTGACGCCATAGAAACACTCTTCAGCACAGACACCATGTATCCAAAGATTTTACAGGTCAGTTCCTCATCCAGTCCCTCCAGGTAGTGCAGTAAGGACAGACAGGGGACCAGGCAACTGACCCCTACTAGCAAGTCAGCGTAGGTCATGGTCTTGATGAAGGAGCTTGTCGTGTGGTGGTTGAGCAAAGGTGCGCAATGGAAGACAAAGATCACTACCAGGTTTCCAGATATGATGAGGATAGTGAGGAAGAGGATGATGGCCACCTCCAGGATGCAGGTATCGAAGATCTGAGAGTAACCCACATCCAAAACACAAAATGGCGGGCTGGTCTGGTTCATATCCACAGTAGAGTTCATCCTGAGGTGGCTCTTTAGTTTTGCTGTGTTCTCATTTTTGGTGAGGGGATTTCATTTATGGGTGCCCAGAAACCCCCCGCCGCCTGTTTCTTTCCACTCCCTCTACCTCTCGTCTTCCCTTCTCAGCAAATCCCAACAGCTGATGTGCCCCAGCGAGAGTCCACGGATGCAGCTGCATATGGTGCCTGCCATGTCAGCAGAGATGCAGCGAGACCCAGAGAAGGGGTCCCCCGCAGGATCGGCACATTCCTCAGAGAGCTGCGACCAACACCGTGCTGGTCCCACCCCTACCACGTCCGTCGGAAACGGGAGTTCTCTCGGTGTCGACGTAGACAGGTGCCAACCAAGGACACGATGGCAGGGTGTTGGACAGATTAAAGAAAATGAGTCCTTATCCTCGACTTCTGGTCCTGCTCAGTCAGGGTTCCCGTCACCTGCTAGAAAGACGAAGACAACACCACAGCAGCTCCGGTGCTCAGGCAGAGCCAGGGTGCCAGCCAGACAGCAGCAGCCGTCCCCTCCCCAAGACCACAACAAAACCAGGGACGCACCGCTTCATGACAACTTCTGCCAGAGAAACCAGGGGAGAGTTCCACTCTCAAAAAACAAAAAAAAAAAAAAAAAAAAAAAAAAAAAAAAAAACAAAGGCGTCACAAATGTGTGGAGGGCACTGAAAACGTCTGGATCCCTCCTGAGAGAGGCGATGATGTCTGGAATGTAAATGAGCAAGCCCCGCAATCGAATGCAGTGAAACGGCTCCCTTTCTCTGCTCCCTCTATCACTCGCTCTCTCTCCCTCACACTCACTCATCTGCTTCTCGCCCCGTCTTTGCAGCAGAGGAGGCAGAGAGCTCCTCCCTCAAAAAAAAAAATCACCCAGTGAGCAGCTGCAGCAGGAAGCGTGAGCAGGGAGGAGTCACTGTGCCCTTGCTCACACAAACTCACACACACAGAGCCACCCAGAGACAGCAAGAGACACCACCCAAATAGAGACACACACATGCACCCATACTAACAGACAAAGAGGGACTGACAACCCCACATATTTACTAAGGAGGTGAGAGCGCGCATGTGTGCACACACACACACAGCTTTTCAAATGACCTCTACAGCTTTTTTAGGGCTTCTGGACATGATCATGCATGTGAGAGTTAAACACAGTACACACCAATCTTGAACCCTTTTCTCCTATTCATTGCTCCCAAACGGTGATGCTTTGCTGTGACACCCACCAGTCAGAGGCTGCTCTGGTCTTTAAAGGTGACTTCACTTGGCCACACAACAGGCAGGTTGCAAAGAGAACGAGCAAACAGCAGCCACCATTTTTGCATGGGTAGTCTCACGTCTGTGGTGTTTTATGATAAGCCTCTCCCTGCCCCACGGAGCCCAGAGGATCAAGCACTTGTCATCTGTGCCCTCCTTGTGACTCTCTGTATTTGCCAGGATTCTGAGGAGATGAAGTGGCTGACTTCAATAAGGAGGTTTGACCAAACATGCAAACGGGGCCAGCCACACATACCAGAGCATGTGCTCCTGTACACTAGGCTGAGATTGGTCTATGCCTATGACTGGGCAGTCTTCAGAGAACAGGGCTGCTTTCCTCTGCATGACGGTAGTTTCACACACATATGCAGCAAAGCTCCTGAGCTTCATGTTCTTCCAGCTGGATTTTGAGGTTTTCTGTCTCTCCTACATGTTCTTGCTCATTGATGTGCATCTGCCCATCTGTTGTCCAGCGTTTCTGCGTCCCACTCCCAATATATCATGGGAAAGATTATCGGGGTCACCAGAGAGGTCCAGAATAAGCCGTCTCTACCAACAATACCATGATTACTCCTGGCCATTTTCTTGGAGCAAATACAGGGAGGCAGGTTGACAGCCATCCACTATCTGGGTAAGAATGCAGCTTCACATGACCAAAGCTGGAATGGACTGATTCCCCCAGAGGAAGGACTTGCTACAGGGGCTCAACGCTCATATAAAATTGACTACGTCGACCCCCAACTAGCTACCTTCAGCATGTCTTTGCTGACCAATCACACACCAGATGTTGGCAATGACAGCTTGGTGTTTTTTGCTGAGTCTCTTAGAGTCACCAGATACTTTCATAATTTGCAAAGAACAGCTGGGCGACTGTAAGGAAAACTGTTAGGTGGAGTTCAGGGAGAAGGTAAGACAGGCACTGGGTGGCAGTGAAGACTCATCAAATAGCTGGGCAACTACAGCAGAACTGGTAAGACAGACAGCTAGAAAGGTGCTTGGTGTGATATCTGATCAAAGGAAGGAGGACAAGGAAAGCTGGTGGCGGAAAGAAGTAGTACAGGAGAGTACACAGAGGAAGAGGTTGGCAAAGAAGTGGGATAGTCAGACAGATAAAGTGGACAGGAGTACAAGGAGATGAAGTGTAAGGCGAAGACAGAGGTGGCGAAGGCTAAAGATAAGGCATATGGCAAGTTGTATGAGAGGCTGGATGCTAAGGAGGGAGAAAAGGACCTGTACCGATTGGCTAGGCAGAGGGACCGAGCTGGGAAAGATGTGCAGCAGGTTAGTGTGATAAAGGATAATGATGGAAACATACAAGTGAGGAATGTGTTGAGAAGAAGGAAAGAATACTTTGAGGGGCTGATGAATGAAGAGAATGAGAGAAAGGGAAGGTTGGATGATGCGGGGATAGTGAATCAGGAAGTGCGATAGATTAGCAAGGAGGAAGTAAGGACAGCTATGAAGAGGATGAAGAATGGAAAGGGTGTTGGTCCAGATGATATACCTGTGGAAGCATGGAGATGTTTAGGAGAGATGGCAGTGGAATTTCTAACCAGATTGTTTAATACAATCTTGGAAAGTGACAGGATGCCTGAGGAGTGGAGAAGTGTACTGGTACCGATTTTTAAGAACAAGGGTGATGTGCAGAACTGTAGTAACTACAGAGGGGTAAAACTGATTAGCCACAGCATGAAGTTATGGGAGAGAGTAGTGGAAGCTAGGCTAAGAAGGGAGGTGATCATTAGTGAGCAGCGGTATGGTTTCATGCCGGGAAAGAGCACTATAAATGCGATGTTTGCTCAGAGTGTTGATGGAGAAGTATAGAGAAGGTCAGACGGAATTGCATTGTGTCTTTGTGGACTTAGAGAAAGCATGACAGGGTGCCTAGAGAGGAGTTGTGGTATTGTATTAGGAAGTCGGGAGTGGCAGAGAAGTATGTAAGAGTGGTACAGGATATGTACAAGGGCAGTGTGACAGTGGTGAGGTCAGCAGTAGGAGTGACGGATGTGTTCAAGGTAGAGGTGGGATTACATCAAGGATCAGTTCTCAGCCCTTTCTTATTTGTAATGGTGATGGACATGTTGACAGACGAGATCAGACGAGCCCCTATGGACTATGATCTTTGCGGATGACATTGTGATCTGCAGTGAGAATGGGGAGCAGGTAGAGGAGACCCCGGAGAGGTGGAGGTATGCTCTAGAGAGGAGAGGAACGAAGGTCAGTAGGACTAAGACAGAATACGTGTGTGAATGAGAGGGAGAACAGTGGAATGGTGAGGATGCAGGGAGTAGAGTCGGAGAAGGTGCACGAGTTTAAATACTTGGGGTCAACAGTTCAGAGTAACGGGGAGTGCGGAAAAGAGGTGAACGGATCCGTTCCACACAGGTGACAGGCTCCACGCAGAAGCCGAGATGCAACTCGGAAGCAATACGGTGGGATAATGAACAAAACAAAACACCCCGACCCTGGAGAACGAGCTAATAGGATCACGGGGAACCGGAACGAAACACCCTGACCCCGGAGGACCATCAGACGAAATGATGGAAAACTGGATTGTCTGACCTGCTAGAAAACAATGGAAATGTGATATGAAGATATATCAGGTTGCATTATATGGAGAATTATGCTGAATTCTGAGAGTTTATCGATTAACTCATTATTATATTAATAATAGCTGTTGAGGTCAGATTTAAAAAATATAATCATTTACCAATTTTAATTTAGATCAGTTTGCAAAATGTTGCATAATGTATTTCAGATAGGATCAACCTATAATCGGCAAAAAAAACAAAACCACTAGTCAATACTGTTAGTCACGTACTTATCGGTAATAATTAATCAGTCCTCTAATTTAGCAAGAGGAAATATGAGTAAGCCATAAGTTATTTAAACAAAAACAGAAAAAAACTGCCCATACAAAAGGAATATGTAGCCTGTATTCTATGTCTGGCTTTGGGGTGGTTAAGAGTGAACACTATGTTTCCATGTATTCTTGGGAGCTGGCTGTACAACTTGAAAGGACGGCATGTTCATTGTAAGAACACTCCTGTCGGGAGAAGACAGAAGCAGCAAACTGCTGGTGCTACAAAACTCTGCTGTCAGCTTATAAATCACGTGTTCCTACAGTGCAGTAAGCTGGTCAAGAAACTACCTCATTTTATGCTAAATAAGGTTACCCCAATGTCATTTTAAACAAAGGAGGACTACCTACATTTATTTTCGGTGATAGAATGCCCTTTCAAATGTTAGACACTGGTCTATGTGTCTGCGTAATTTAGACAACCACAATCAAACCCAATATTTCAGTTTCAAGATAAAGCTGACAAAACGACGGTCTGCTTATCAGACTGCCGGTGTATTATAAAACAGAATTATCCATGCTATTATTCATTGCACCACAGAAGCATATCACTCCCCTGAGCCATTATGTTCTGACACAGTTAAAAACATCTGCTTATTGTTTAATACAAGGTCTTCCATAATGCATAGGAGCAGGAGCAGGAACAGAACAAGGACGGCCCATATATTCATAAAGCAGCAAGATAGACGAATGGCGTGTATAGAGTTCTGTCAAGGAGATCCCATGTGACTGAGGACAGCCATCAAAGAGGAAAGACCATCAACCTCAGATGTTCCCGAAGATGGCGTGTAGGGATGTTGGCTGATGAGCCTGAGGATTGTGTAAGGAAAATCTGTGGTCACCTGGGAATTTTCAGGACATCAACTTAACGTGAATACAGACAACGTGACACAGGCCTGAAACAACACTAGGTCAACGACAAAAACTGCAAAAATACCATCGCAACCCCACGTTCCCTACATAGAAAACTTAGCATGTTCCAACAAATGTTAGTTATAAGTGCTTCAGTGCTACTATTTTCGTGATAGTAATATCCACTGCAACTTTATCCAACATCTATGTAAAGCATCTGACATATTCTGTACTACTGTAAGAAAACTGGAAAAATTAGGGTGGGAAAAACTGAGAACTCAGATTACACAGTGCTGTGTTTATTTTCTGTTTCCACACTCCCATACAGTAGCTACAACCCATATGTAGTGCTTTATTTCATTTCCACTGGCTTTAAATTCCCCCAAAACAGAGACTCTCTTTAACATCCATCTTAATGAAATATGATGCTCCAAAGCACAAAGGTGTTGTCTAATGAGTGACAAACCAGCAGTCACCTGACATTTAAATGGCATTAGATAAATACATTGCTAATGACCAGAACAAATTACCACTGAAGTTAATTCAGAGAAGGGGAAGTTCTGTTTTTCAGCAGCGTTACCACAGAGTGGCTAGTACTCATCGTTCCGCATGGTTCCTTTTACATCAGGCCGTACGTCATATACCATCAGAGAGTAACACTACAGGATATAAACAGCACAGAGAAAGGGGTGTCCATAAACCACAACACTGTGGGACTCTACCAACTCACTGAGGACAATGGTACTTTTTGTTCAAAATTATTCCTATTTTTATGTTTTTCTTGCCAGATGTATTTCAAGGAACGTTTAGATAAGGGTTTGTAAACGAAGTCCTCTTATAAAACAATCCAAATCAATATTCAGTTAATATACATTTCCCAGTTGAGCTGCCAGTTCGCCATATAAATAGCGGAGGAATATAAAAGAGAAAAAAAAAAAACTACCCATTAAACTATCCCTCCTAGTATTGGGTTTCCAGCAACAAAAAATAAGATACCAAATGAAAACTTTGCTTAATGTAATGAAAAGGTTGAGGTGTCTATATATTAATAATACATACTGTAGTTTATCTAGACTGAAGGGTTTTGCATAAATTTTACTGCATTCAAAAGCAAATGCAGAAAATGTATGTAATGTACATACTGTAATACTGGTAAGAGGAGAAGGGGGTTAATGTAAAATATCAGGATGCCCTGGGGGTTGGAATATTTTTACTATTGATTGGCTTTATAGGCGAAGATAAGTGGTGATCATGTGACCCCAGCACCACGGGGTGAAGGATCACCCACCCCATGCAGATTCTCTGCTATCTAAGAGATAAACCATGGGGAAATCAGAGCCAGGCCATCTCTGCAGCCAGGGACATTAACACTGAAGTACAGGAACTGCAGCATCTCTGTGGATCAATTTATTTATATAGGGTCTCACAACTGACAAGAGAATAATGAGAGAGTCAGCTGGGGGGTGGGGGGCAGACAGAGGCAAGTGAGGGGGAAGGAACAGCTTGGCAACCCGCCCCCTGGGCTATACACGGCAACTTGGCACGGTAAGACCCAGAAGCTATGCGAGAACCCACTTGCAATGCAGATTAACTGCAACATGGTTAAGTTAACCAGCAGAGGGAGGTCAGCCATATCAGAGGAGCTCATAGTCATCAAGCACACCTTGAACCTGTGCCACCCTGCACAGTCTCAAGGGTGAAGGCTGGGCCCACCTTAGTGATGAGTGTGCGGTACTCCTCCACCTGGTGGTCGTTGTTATGGCAACCGGCCAGAAGCTGCCAAACCTCTCCTCTCAGAGCTTCGGGGATGCCACTGCGGACCAGTGCGGGCAGCTGCTTCGGTCGCACTGCTAGATTCATGTGCCTAAAACCCCAGAGAAAACAGCACAAGCATCACACACAGTACGATGATCCAGCACTGCATCGCGGCAGCCTGGAAGAGACTTCCAAGAGCCGAAGAAGACCGACCAAACTCAATGCATCCACCTGCCTTTCCAGCATTGCAATAAGCCTACTCACAACCACTGTACAACAAACCATGTTTGAGGAGAAAATAACTCATCTCGCTGCTATACAAAGAGAAAAGTGTCATGGTATTAAATATAAAACATAAGAAGGAATAACTTTGAATCAGAATAAAAATGGGTTTAATTTAAACTCAAAGATAGGTGTCTAATTGTTTTTACCCATTGTTTTACAACAAATGGCAGCAGGTCTGTCCGTGGAATATAAAGTTCAAATATATTTTAAATATTTATATCATGTATTGAATGTAATAGGCAGAGTTTTACAATTAAAAGAGGATGAGTCATCATTAGACTGTATTCAGGGCCTTTAAATTGTGCAGTGGCACCAGGAGAATGTTTTCCTTTTTAACACAAATGCAATTCACGGCAATAACCAAGCCCATTCTTCCGCTGAAACATCACAATGGATTAAAACCAAGCAAAAGAGTGACATTTGACAGTAGAAAGATCTTGCCACACAACTTGAATGGCAGACAATGAGAGCAGTTAGGAATGTCTGACGAAATGCGTCATGAATGAGTTACCTATAATAGAGGATGACCAGCTAAAAGATGGCTCCATGACAAAATCCATGTGACTAAAGCTCTATTGTGCGAGACTGGAATCGTTTTACCAAAGCAATAATGTATGAGGTACAACGGAGCGCTTGTAGCCAGCAAAGCATAACTGGCTACTGGCTGCCTAATTTCAAACAAGTTTTGAAACCTGACCAGAGTTGCCAGTGTTTTCACACATGAAGGCGCCTACACATGCAGCAGGTAGCGTCCGTAGCGAGAACAAATATGAATATACGTAAATAACTGAACATTTAAAACTATGCCAAAGCTTTTAACCTGAAACTCATTTTTAGATCTGTAACAACAAAGGGCAGACAAAGCGAGAAAAGAGAAACCTCTTAAGCTTCAGATCAGGATTTAAGCTTTCCTCTTCTCTACCCTGCTTGACATCACAAGTTAAAATATCCACTGGTTGTCGAACATGCATATGCATTTCTGATGGCCCATTATTATAAACCTTCTCTGGAGTATTATCCTACAACGCTTGCCCATGAGAAGAAGAAACAAGCATAATTCTAAAATTCAGCAAAAATGCTGCCAGTTTGTGAATACTTTTTAGCTTTTTAAGCTGCCTCTGACTTCCAACGCCCACAAAAAAAAAAAAAAAGCACTACAGCAGTGATACGGTGCTGACACCACAAGTTACTTGTGCCAGCAGAGCCCTGAAGTGATGACTGTTCACTTTTTGTGAAGGGAGGTGGTGGCAGGGGGTAAGAAAAATCTTGAGTGGAGATGGATCAGTGTCACAAGTGCACATATGGAAACTACATCAGTAAAGAATGTAGAGAACATGAGAACCAGCGGCCTAGGAGACGGGTTTGTGTGCATAATCACTCACCAACAACACAGAAGTAGGACTCCCGTAGCTTCCCGCCCCCCGGCGACACCACAAAACCACTCAGATGATATATGGATTCCTACTGTCAACTCAAGACACCCATTTCTGTGACTTGCAGTTACTCGTCTATGAAATCTCGTATCTCATAAATTGACTCTTGAAACTGGTTTCTGGTCTGAGCGTACTGTAAGAATCACAAGGGCGTCAGTCCCACACACATCATACTCTCATCCTTAAGCCACGCAAATCACTACACAGAGGATACGACTTTTGGCACAGAAGAGTTCAGAAAAGGGAGGTTGAGAGAAAATAAGAAGTTTAATGCCCATCTGTTCCATTTAATATGGTAATATGTACTGCAAGGCTGCTGCGATGCTTAACAAGCACCTGCATTATGCTAAGACAGGACAGACTTACTGTACCTTTTTCCCCCCATATTTATTGCCCAATGAAACATGAGCAACAAACTGCTGTGACCTTCAAGGGCCCCTGTAATGCAAACGTGGTCCTCTTTTAAAGCCCAAGTTCTGGTTTAAAAAATATTGAGCGATTCGTTTGGAAGGGCCAAATGGTCACAGAGGATCGGAACAGGCGAGGGTCATCAGCACAATCAACCACAAAGCTCTCTTCTCAGAAGGAGCCCCTTGCCTATATGACATCTTTGTATACAAATGCACCTGTCAGCTGATGAAAATGGAATTTCCATGAACAATTAAAAAATAAATAAATAAACGAGGGCCACCAGAAAAGGTTTCAATTACCAATGACTGATCTTTTGGTCCCTTATTCCCCCCCCCCCGTTTGCTTCGCTCTCAGGGGGCAGGTTACTTATTGGTTCCAAGAGTAAACAAAGCTACGCTGGGCTG
>JAACJT020000095.1:11374012-11430792 GCA_009936485.2 Gymnarchus niloticus | reverse complement strand
CCAAGGTTTCTTCCTCTTGAGGGAGTTTTTCCTTGCCACTGTCGCCTTTGGCTTACTCTCTGGGGATTGTGGGCCCGAGACTATGTAAAGCGCTTTGTGACTGTGCTCCGTGTTAAAAGCGCTATATAAATAAAATTGAATTGAATTACATATGAGGCTAGAATGAAAGTGAATCACAAAACTGTTGAGATGACAGAAGCATGCAGAAAAAAGGTACAAGGGAACAGGAACTAAGCCATACTAAAGGCAGAACGATGGCGGAAAGGGGGCCGGATCCTCACCACTTGGACAGCAAGTCTCCCCAGGTCTCCAGGATCTTCTCCGCACACTCCTTGGATACGTCCCCCGAGCCACTCAGCAGTGGCTCGTCGTTGTCTGAGGGAGTAGGCGCACCAAGTGAGAATGTTCAGGTGACCACACGGACAAAAGCTATGAAATGCCTCATGTAAGCCTGGGGGTAAGGATCCCAGGGTGTCCACCCCCCAAATCAGGCGATAAGCCATCACATTCACATTGGTAATACCAATTATATATGACTGGATTTCATTTTTCCCTTAGCACCAAAACACACACCCAAATCCTGATTCCTGGGCCCACACCTGACTGTAGCCCTTCCCATGGCAGACCACTCGTCTTGATTTCCCTCAATTTTCCCACCGTCTTCAGTCTTCTTCAGCTGCCTCTCCCATACCTTCCTCTCTCCCTTCCCAGCTGGAACCAGGCTCACACCCACCTTCCTCATCGTCGTCCTCGGGAGGTGAGGGGACCATGGAGCCATGCGAGGCAGACTGCAGGATACTGGGGCTGGCCGTGGTCTTCCTCTTCTCTCGCTCAGACTCGCTCTCCAGGCTAATCACCTCATAGAGCGTGTCCGTGTTACTCTTCCTGTCCTTCCTCTCCATCTGGGATGAAGGGGAAGAACAGCGGAGGACACTTGATTAATGTGATTCTCCTGTAAATACCCTAGGATCCAATTTGTCACACACAATCTAGACATTATTACAGTGTGCCAGGGTGCTGATGGTACTGGATGTGTGCTGGTCTGCTTAAGCCTTCCTTTCTTAATAGCTGGTACCATGCGGCTATACAGGAACTAAAGCAGAAATGCAGTCCTGGCAGAACCCAGGATCTTGCATAGAGGAACAGGACTTTGCAGGCTAATTAGACAGCCAAGATTGGAACTGTCTGCCCCAGGGTTGTACCTTCAGCAAACAAACCACTTACCTGTTTGAGCTTCAGGTAGAAGGTTTCGGTATAGCTGCGCTTGCTGAAAGGCCAGAAGAGTCTTTCGTTGGGGGAGCAGACGCGCACGCGTGTTTCCAACAGGAACCGCACCGGCTCTTCTACCTCCGTGATCACTAGATCCACTGCCGTGGTCATGTACATGAACTTATCTGCGCAATACAATGGGCCTCATTAATACGGTCCTTCCAAAATGGCAAGTAGACTGAGATCATCAGTATGACCTCTCCTACATGCAAGCATGTACCTTTGGGGG
Source organism: Gymnarchus niloticus (assembly GCA_009936485.2). Taxonomy (NCBI): domain Eukaryota; kingdom Metazoa; phylum Chordata; class Actinopteri; order Osteoglossiformes; family Gymnarchidae; genus Gymnarchus; species Gymnarchus niloticus. Next base: position 11,429,294 of record JAACJT020000095.1, on the reverse strand, counting down.
TCTCCTCATTGACAGACTGGAAGTGAGGGGTGTTGGGATTCCAGCTCCCAGTGATGATGTAGGACTTCCCATCTGAGCTCTTCCCCATCGACTCCTGAGCCAGTACAGTGTGGGTGTTACTGCTGCCACAGCTATGGTGGGAAGAAGGTTCTAGAGCAATGGAGAGAACCACTCACCAGATCTAGGAGGTGCATATCACTGTTCCTCACATCTTTACCCGGGCTCAGCAAGAGACCGAAGCACCTGAAAAAGATGGAAAAAGCACATTAAGCAACACAAAACCAAATGGCTCCAAACAGTTCTTCTAGTGTGTTTATCAATTGGGTGTTGGCCAAAGGTTCTTCCAAATCTTATTAGACAAGGCTCACTGAAATAAGATATTTCACAAAGCCAAAAAGCACCATTCAATAAGTCATGATCAGCATTTGCTGACACATTAAATATTTATTGTTCACAAATGAGATATGGTACAGTTGTGAATAACTTTAACCAAAATAGCCCAGTGGTCACACTATTAAAATAATGAAATAGGAAATGGCTCCAGGTCACCTCTCTATTGACAGCTCCTTATTGGAGGTCTGCTGCACATAGATGACGATCTTCTTCTCCATTCCTGGGCGCAGCTTGAAGCACTGCTTGTCTTTGTCTTTAGACACAGCGCTGAAACACGAAACAAGACCATCTTGGCATATGAACTCGTTTCACATCCATTTCAGTACTTTTCTCCCCTGACACCCAGTCATCCTGTTTTGAATGTTTCACCTTAAACAGACGACCTAGTCTTATGTCAGTGACTGGAGCAAAGAGCTTTGCATGTAATCCTTTTGGGATGCCGAATGCCTCCAGACACGTTTCATAACAAGTGACCACGCTCGATGCCAAGCCCACACTTTCTAAACACACTGACACACAATCCATTTCCCTCCAAATCCACTATATCAGACTGACTGCTTCAGAGCTGTGGAAACACAAGACAGCCATGCTTTACTCTCCAGTATAGCATCTCAAGCATCCATGCTACCGAAATCTTACATGTTTGGGAAGAGGTTTACATCTGGATGGAATATTTGAGCTTATAAGCGTCTCAGACTCAACTGTTTAACAGTAAAGCTGATACACATTACAGCAAATGCATAGCTGAAGCTTCCCTGAAGGTCAGGAGCAAACAACAGATCCCTGAGCCCGGTGGATGCATCACAGCTAAACCCCATCCCTTCTGCTGAAGGTGGACATGGTGAGTTGCCCCACCCAGGACGTTTATGGCTTCATGCAAAACTGATAGGATTAAAAATACAGTTTGGTCTCAGCTCTTGTGGATTACAGGCAGCTGTATGAATTGAGATCAAAACATGAACATACCGGCCTTCTCCAAGGCTAAAGGAAGATTAAAATGCCAGCTAATCCAACAGATTCATCAATGACAAAACCAGAAATAAGTCAGTAGCCCTCTCAGCATCGCTTTGTGCATTTTAGTGTGTTGTCTGAACTGGACAGCATAATCATACTAAAAGGGGACTCTGCCCACTTTGCGGAGCTCTCCACTTGAGCGTCAAACCCATTACCATTGCCACTTACATCCTGCCTCATTCCACAAAATCACAGATCAAAAGATCCCAATCAGTTATACACTTTGTTCTCGTGGAGACTAAAAATAAGCCTCTTTTGTTTTCAAAACAATTCATTACATTGGTCATTTGTTAAGTAAGGGAAACTTTTGTATTTCGGTTTTATTTTAGCAGCAAGCAACCTACTTCCACTACAACAGGAAGGTAGAAGAAAAGACATGGAAGCCAAGCTGAGACCAGCTTCTTGTTCCCAACCTTTTTGGCATCTAAAGGCTTACCGCCCAAGGACCTGTGCATGTTTGGTGCCCAAGTTGTGTGAAGCTCCCCAGGACATAGCCACTCGGTGTGTACAGCCTTTATTGTGTGTATCTGCCATCCATCTGGCTGCGAAGAATAACTACACACCCTCCAGACAGTCAGGCAGTGACTGTGTAATGCCCATCCCATGATGGTGGCTCCCTGTGCAGAGTCAGACCTCGCACTGAGCATCAGAAAGCCAAGCAGGAGGTGCAAAGGAAAATACTCATGTAGACGGGAAATCATTTTAATATGCACACAATATATATTCAGTAACATGAAGTAACAGTAACACAGTAACACATCATCCATCCACTCAGTCACCAACTGCTTAGCAGGAGTCTGGTAGCCTATTACAAGCAGTACAGGGTGCAAGTAAGGGGCCACCATAATGCGTGTACACAGATACACAAACGGTGGGCACATTAGAGACACCAATTCACCAACCCGCATGTCTGCACCGTGGAGAAAAAACCAAAGTAGCCAGAGGAAACCCCTGAAACATGGAGAAAACATGCAAACTCCACACACGTGGTGGAGGTGGGATTCAAACTCACAATCCTGGAGGTGTGAGGCAACAGTGCTCCCTGGTGAACGTGGTGCATGATTGTGCAGCTTTAGCAGTGTCGGCAGGCAGTACCAAGTGAAACCGATTAAGTTGTTATTAAAAGCACACACACTAAAGCGTGCTTTAAACGCCCGACATCTCCCCCTTAACAAGCTCCTCCCCCCAGCATCACACACGCCATCAGAGCCACTCCCTCACCTGTACGAGCCTTTCCCATCATCCTCCTTGATCTCAAGGCAGACGGTGAAAGTAAAGACATCGCTGTCTGGTGTGAGGGGTGGAGCCTGGGCCGCCTGCAGGGGCTTGCTGGCCGACCGCCTGAATGCTGTGGCAAAACTGTACAGGATCCGGCTGACCTGTTGGAAGGAAGCCAAGACGGCCAATCCGCATTCAAGCGCCCCAGGACATTTAGGGAATCGCTACATTCCCACTGACACTCAAGTCAGCAGCAGAGCACTGCACTCTATCAACAAAGAGGCAGAAAAGATTCAGTAAACACAATGGGCCAAACGTTATGATTAATGGGACAGGCGCTTAAGGCCAGAGCTCAGCAGATAACATGAAGCGTCAGGCAGAGCTAAATGGATCAGTTCCGCTTTGATGGGAGCAGACCACAGTTCTCCAGACTAACCTATGGGGGTTTTCATGGGTAACACGCAATGTTTGCTACTACCAGAGCCTCATGGGGTACTCAAGGCAAACATCGCCCTGCCAACGAACGGAACAGTGGAACCGGAGAACAGTATCAATCATCTGTCCACAATCATTAGTGGTAGGTTCTATGCATGACGCAACATGAAAACTCCACAGATGTCAGCATCTTGCACCGAGCAGCAGACTGGCTGCGGGGTTTCAGCAACTCAGCAGCCCTTACTGCTTCCTGGATCTCACAGCGGAAGACGTGGATTCGGAAGATCTCGGCATTGTAATGGCTCTCCGTGAAGGCAAAGCAGTCGCTCTCGGGGGTGCCGTCGTGGCCACGCACACAGAACAGGATCTTGTAGATGGGGTAGTTGGCTATCTCCATGCTCGTCTGGGGATCCAGCAACCTGTTTACAACACAGGGGACCGGCTCTATTGACGGGGACCGAGATTATAACTAAGCATCCTGGTGGGACGGGTCAGGCCCAAACAGAAGAGGGCCACCCCTAACGGGCTTCAACATGATCAACAGACACATTCAGAACTCTGGATAGCAGTATAATGTAGCCATGTTAAAGCAGAGCCAAGCTTCCCCAAACTGACACATTCTACTCCTCCGGAATTCAGTCCTTAGGTATCCTCTTCTTCATGTATCTCTCTGCCTCCACGTTCTCCACTCTCCTTCTACAGTCCCAGAACATGAGGCTGAGGCTTAGGCTTAGTGGTCTGCATGATCTTGGAGTGTGACTGAATCTGTGAGGCAGCACCCCACATGGCACGGTGCTGCGGCCGGTAGAGTCCTTGTGTTACCGTTGGGCCACTGAGCAAAGCTCTTCGCCACAAAAATAGCTCCAGGGATGACAAATAAATGGCTGACCATGCACTCTGAGCTTCCACTGTATGTGTGTAAAAACTACGTTCTCCCTACATGTTCACAGGGGCGGCTGGGGACCACCATCCCCCCGAATGGTGGGCCTGGGCAGCTCTTACCTGACGGTGCCCTCAGAGACACCAGGCACAGACAGCGTGACTTCCAGAGGCATCTTGCACTGGCCCCTGAGGATGCTAATCATGCGCAGTGCCTCCACCTCACTGCGGGGGGCGTTGACGGACGCACAGCCCAAGTACGTCAGCTTGCTGAACACCACACTGTCCTCGTCCAGCACCGGCGTGCTGGGGCTGGGCTCCGACGAATCTCCTGTGGACGTCACTGACAGGACGACGTCTGGTTGAACACAGAGAGCCGGACTGTCACTAACTTACTCAACTGCAGGAAGTCTGGACAAAACAAAGGATACTGCCATCTAAAGGTTTATTCGCACAAAGCAACATTAACTTTGATGGGTTTACCCAAAGCTAGCAGAAGCTGTAACGATTGCAGCTATAATGCTGTGGGTGGTAAGGTCTATTTCTTATCTTTAATGCTAATGACTTAAATACAGGCTGACTCATAAGGCAGAGTGTGGGCAAAAAAAATAGGATTAAGAATATCTGCCGATCTAATAGCAGAAACCCTTGAGATTCCCAAGGTATTTAGGCCCAGCTGGACATCACCTGCTGAAATTCAGCTGCTTCACATGGGGTGTACCCAGAAGAGTTGGATTTGGTACAGCCCCCATGATATTGTGGTAATATGCAGTCTGGGCAGCTTACATTCCGGGTGTTCAGACACGCGCTTGCCCATAAAAATGTGGAGCGGGACCCAACTATCTACTGATCTTTTCTTAGAGAAAAAAATGCAATTAAAGCCTGCTGTGACACTGAGAGCAGGCCTGGCACGTGATCCTTCCATTCAGCACCCTGCAGCTGCATGAAGCCTCCCAGCCACCACGGGATCTCCCACTCACCTTTGTACGCAAACTCTCCCTCCTTGGCGGACTGGACAGGCAGCACCATTTCGAGCTTGGGTATGGCACCCCCCGGCCGGTCCACCTGTTCACCCATGGACGGGTCCATCAGAACATCTTCCAGCTCGCGCTGCAGCTCCTGCTCACTGCCGTTGCCGACAATCTGTGGGGGTTGGGGGTGGAGAAATCGGCATGCAAGCACAGGTGCAGCATCAGAAGGCAGCAGGTGGCTCGCGGACAAGCTCCGTGGGAGACAGTCGCACCTCATGGCTGCCAATGATAGGGCAAGCCCATTGGTGTAGGGGGAGGCCAACATCTCCACCTTCCTTTCACCTATGTCCTCACCCTTCCCTACATAAACGACCTGCAAACTTCACGAACAACTTCATATTTAAGGTCCGCTGAAATGTCACATACGCAGGATCACAGTAGACATGACAGGAAACCAGAAAGACACGGAGGAACACCACAGATGAGAAGAAACACCAGTGTGTAACTGCCAGGCTCCCAGGGACTGAAAGTGGTGCAAGTTGGTGACCAGTTAGCCATACGTTAACTAGTACATACAAACAGAGAATCCAGCATTTTTGGTCATTTCTAAGAAAATTTGCTTCAGCTTGACTTCATTCTTTCCTCTGAATCAGGCAATCCCTCGACAGACTTTTATGTGACATGGTGCCAGTCTACCGGGAAGCAGCAGGACGCCGCACTTACGCAGACGTCTGCGAAGAGACTGAGTGAGTGACACCACGCAGAACCCCTGCGTCGCAGAGAAACTGCAGCAGGCAGAAACAGGCTGCACCTGACTGCATTAGTGTCGAGCGGCACTCAGCTCGAGTGAACTGCGGACCGGCAAGTAACTGAAAACACACACAGCACATACAGCATCACCACAACAGAAAGGAGACGGGGAAGAGAGAAACTGACCTTCAAGCTGACACCTTCCTCAGAATTTACCTGCGTAACAGACAACACATTTAGAGGCTTCTAAAAACACTCTGCTGTTCCTAACTGTACGAGAACAAAACTGAAAGGACGTAACATCAACATAAACCTGACCTTTGACCAAACAGATTAAGTCACACAGAAGAGATTCCTATTTACAGCTATGCTTAGATTCTGTGGACACTTGGCTTTCTTTCTAAAGGCATCTGAGCGTGGTGGCTGAGTCACATGGCTACAGGGTTGTAAAAGAGGAGAACAGTGTGCTCAGAATGCATTCCCGCGTGCGTAAAACGAAAGGCAGCGAAACAAAATGTAACTGTCAGTTAAAACAAATGCATGTCTAGCTCCCTCTTCTGGCAAAGACAGGCTAGTGATGTAACAGTTAAGAGGATATCACTGCAGACACACAAAAGACTCCCAAAAACAAGACACACAGGCCCCAGTGTCAGAGGCAAAGACCGCCTTGCTTGCTACCAAAGGAAAAGGCTGTCTGTCTTCTCTGCAGCAATGACCCAAGTCCTGCATTTCCACACCATGCAAAGAGAACAAACATTTCTAAGTTGTGCAGCCCTGACATTATGACAACTCGGTGGCTGTGTGGTCAAACTTCACATGTATATGAACAGAAATTATAAAGGTTAACTTGTCAGGCTGAAAAACCTGATTCTACAAATATTCATTTTTCTGGACCGCTCATTTCTGTCCGGTCAGTCTCGATATTATAAAGCTTTACTGGCCGTGTGGTCAGTCCCGATATTATAAAGTTTTACTGCCCGTGCAGTTAGACCACTCATTTCTGTGCAGCCGCACGATTCTGTGCGGTCAGACCTAATATTATAAAGTTGTGCCGGCTTTGTGGTCAGACTGCACATTTCTGTGGGATCAGACCTGATATTATAAAGTTTTCCGAGCCATGCAGTCTGACCTGATGCTGCTTGTCCTTCTATGCCATCAGGACAGAATGCCTGACTCTACTCTTCACAAGCTGCACTGTAGAGAAGAAAGGAGGCAGTGTCTGTCACCATGGAGACTCGTGCTAGGCGGTCTCCCCTTTCCCCTGGGCTACGTGATCTTTCCAAGGAGCCGTTTAGATCCCCCACAGAAGCCTCACAGAATCTCATGATCATAAATAGCAATAATCTGACAAACCTGCTAGGAGGAAATGAAGGCAAGATCAACATAGTGAGAACACAACTAACAGCAAATTGGATGTAAACTTTATATCAAATACCATCAAAAACCTCCAATACGTATTTCAACGACAAAAGTAAAAATATGACAAAAAACCAGGAGAGCAATATGGAGTGTTATTTTACGCAAAATTAAGTAAACGTGCCATCATATTTTGAACAGACGACAAAATTGTTAAAATGTGTTTTAATAAAACAATTAAATAAATACATAATCTTTATTTAAAGACAATTTCCGAAGGCCAATTTTCCAAAGGATGCTTTTCATAATAGGGTGACTTTTCATAAAGGTCAGTCAACAGATAGGGGCCTACTGAAGTTTCAATGGCTCGTAGTTTGCCAGGCTTTTCCAATTGATGTGCCTCTGTTCTGGACACAATTTTCTTATGAAGTATTGAGGAGGGCTGAAACGGTGTCTCAAACAAAGCCAACTGGGATCTCCTCCACAAATGAGCAGATCGCCTGGATTCTGCTGATGGCCAGAGTGAGAGGAACATCACAGCAGCAATAGTGCAATCCACCTTGAATTGAGTCTATCTTTGCACCAGCCTTCCCCCCAGAAATATATCCCTGCAAAATCTGAAATGTCCTTGTTGAAAAATTATTTTATCAAAATGGTCCTTGGGAAAATCTGCATTCTGAAATACAGCTTTAAATAATTATTTCATTTTGAGTAAAGCAAATTTTAATTCCATCATGTCTTTCCAAAATAAAATGGCACATTTAAATCAATTATTTAATCATATATTTAATCATTCCATTTTGAGTAAAATGACCCTCCATAGAACATGAGAATTAAGGAAGAATTACTTTGCTTCAAAAAGAAATAAATTTCAGGATAGATATTCTGTGTATGATGTGTTTCACATCAGCGTAGAGGCTGTCAGATATAAACTAAAAAGCCTGCAACAGCCAAGCACTTGGCATGGAAGGATGGCTTCATTATCATTACATGAAAAGAGTGTCCTTTAGCCTTAAAAAAAAATGTTATAGTCCCAAATACAATATGACAGAAGTCAGCAAGGCTTCATCTTGGGCTCCAGAGAACAAACCAGATGTAAGAGTAATGGATACTGAGTGATACCTGTGAGGGCTCAAGGCTCACAGCCGTCGAGAAAGCAGAGGGGCTCCATACACGCTTTGATGCCCAGATTGGCAACACGCATGATGTTAGGCCACCACAGGTAAGGAACACCAAACTGAACGGTGACATCTACTCATTATCCAAAGCAGCTTACACTGGCATTAAGGCATAGGTATGAGAAACAATCCTTACAGTACTCAAACGTGAGAAGGTGTCAAAGCCAAGCTCGACCAAAAAAGGAGGATTCACTGGTTTCAAATGTGCCGTCCCGGCCACCGATTGGTTAGAGTAGCAACTAGAGTCTATAATGTGCTATAATGTGACGAGGAACCGATGACGGATAAGCGTGGGGACTTGTTTATCCGTCACAGGAATCTCAACATCAGGCTGTGTGTAGAGGCAGCCAACGTAACGAGACATAAGCACACACAGAGGCATGAAGCGTAGTGTACAGGGCTTAGACTGGCTTTCATCTTCATTAAAAATGTATAAAGGAAATCAAACATAAAATGAAGGAATAATTACACATAAAGCACTTAAGTGTAGTGTCCACCAATATTCACAGGGGGCATAACACTATCAGCTGTTGAGAGAGCCCACAACAGATATTAGAAGTGTTTTCATCAGCCCCATAGCAACGGGCTTAGTGGGTATGGCCAAGTTAAACAAATTACTTTGAGTAGCATCCCAACTGGAGAATTGCCTAAAGCCTTCAGAGCCAAAAACAAAGCCTCTTAACTGCAGTTTATAAAGATCACAGCTACACACAATGAAGTTAAACAGATAATATACATTTAACATTTTTGTGGTTAAAGGCACAATAATGCTTGTCATTTTGATGTTTGCTGTAAGCAGGCATGCACAAAAACATCCAGCAGCAGGTTTGCTTTCTGGCCGATAAGCTGCCATGAGTTTCAAAGCGCAGCCTGCTTATAAACTGGAGTTCATGTTGTGGTGTTTTTGGTCTGAGAGTCACCCAGCTCACCACTCCTGAGCAGTAGTTGACCTTGGAGGCTGCTGCCATTTCAAATCAGAGAATGGGGAGTTTCTTTCAGTGTTGCCACTTTTACCCTTAGCTAACTACACTCAGTAACTTAAGTGAGGTTTTATTGTTATGACTGTATTTTTGAACCCATTATATAACCAATATGTTAACCTCCAAATACTGTAAAATGAAACAGAAATGCAGTAGGGCTTGACCAATATTACGGGTTTAACTATTTATCGGCATTAGTGGAAAAACCACCGATTTATAGTGAGAAAGGGAGCTCTGTCACTGGGGAGAAAGCAGTTTCCTACAACTTAACACTCTCAGCCTGGGATTATTAGCAAGTGTTACAGTTCACTCTAAGGTGACAGACTACTTGAGTAGTCATAGAGTCAATCCTTTTTGTTGTCAGTTTTATTTACAGCAGTTCAACACTCGAGACGTGACTGATGGACAACCAGCATCGGATGTGGATTTCAGAAAAACAACAAAATCCTATATATACCTAAACATACAAACTCTCTACCTTTCACTACACACCAAATAAAATGGGTGGAAAAATACACTAAATCCAACTCCTTAACTAACACGAAAACAGGCACCTAAAGACTGAAAAACAAAAGGCATCCACATTCCAACGAACAGCGGATGCATTAAACAGCCAGTTCTTCAATACAGCAATTTCGTTTATAATGACCAATAAATTACAAGACAGGTACATAAGCTACAAATGGGACCATTAGACCCCACAGAATGGTGCAGTCAGCAAGTGGGCAATTTATAAAACTAGAGGTATCACTGGGCTAATGAAGTGAACAAATTCAAAAGAACAACAAGCATCAAAACGATGGTATAAAGCCACAGATTCAGATTCTTACTCAGCACAAAATTAGCATGGCTTCCAGATTTGCTGTGAGCTCACAACTCCAAATATCTGCAGTACTTGAATGACAGATAAAATTAAAGTATATTATGCAATTTATTAACAAATTGTACCGAAATACTGGAGACAGTACTTTCTATACAGAAGTGAAACATTTGCAAAAAGCCAACTACTAATTTTTCTTGTCTGAAGATAATTTATACGTAGTAATTGTCAAAAAATGTGAATATTTGAATGGTTCTGCACTTATCAGAGTATCTACTGGCAATGGTGAGCCCTCGCTGGCTGACATCTACAGAGCAAAACACTACTGACAAAATCATTACTTTAACAAGAGAGCAAAGATGATCTTCAAAGTCTTGCATAATACCTACCTGTAATGGAAAATGTCAAATACATATAAGCATGGGATGTACTTGGTTAGTGAAGCACAATGACGGGGCATTACAAACATGTACTGGATAGGAAGCATTTATGGTTTGGGTTAGACTCGGCCACAAAAACGTTACAGAAGGTCAGGAACGGTTGTATCCCAGTCACACAGACTCCCTTCCAGATGAACCTACGACCTCCTCCTCCTCCCCCTCACCCCCCAGAGTGTGTCGGACGCTCTTACCTTCAGTCCCGTCTTTTCATCATCGCTACCGTTATTAGTGGACGGCGTCTCGTCCCCCTGGCGGGACACCAGCACAAAGTCCTCACTGTTGAGGGTGGAAACCGAGTCGGACGACACGCTAATTTTCCCAACCGAGGCCTTGTCATCCATGACTGCTAAACCAAGCGCAGCACATGAATGGGGGCTAAATTATTAAAACCACCTAGAAAAAAAAAAAAAAAAAATCATAAAAAGCCATTTAGCAGGCACTCTTGGTATCAGTCATCACTACTGCTACCATTAAGGTTAGAATACTGGATCTCCAGCCATTACTGGGAAGGCCCTCATCGTCTATGTGATTGTGAGTCTCCAGAAAGCCTGGAGGTACGAGAGACCTGCTAGGTGTGCTCTACAGAGGAAGGGGAGGGGGGCCAGTATGTTTCCTCATTGTCGCAGTTGGACCTCTCATTTTGGGAACTATTTCGTTTGTCAGACTGAGAAATGCAATGTAATGGCAGCACAAAAGAAAAGCCCCATGCAAGCAAACAGTGGAAATGGAAATGAGGAAGCTGCTTGATGCGTAGTCACAAGTTCAGGGCAGTGGGTGTACGCACGTGCGTGTTGCTATGGTGCATCCAATATCCTAACCTTAAAGCATCTTCACAGCTATCAATCAGTTCTAACTGGAGATTCTAATCCTAAGGACAGTAAGATCTAAACACCAAGACAGTAGCACACATTTCTTAATAAAATCAAAATAATGTCCAACACAATACATGACTGGAAAATACATAAAAAGTAACTTTAAAAAGTTAATATCAGTAATAAAATATTGGGTACTGTTTTTGGGTGCAATCGGTGAGCCTCCAGCTACTAATTATGAAACAATCAATTTACTTCCATGACAACAGCAACAAAACATCAGAAAAGAGAGAGAATTAAAGAATCGTACTTAAAAGACATAACATGAAGCATACAGTAACAGAAGAAATCTTGCTATGTTCTTTAAGTCCTATCATTACTAACACACTTGTAGAAATTTGTTATTCTACCACTGTTACTGCTATTGTATACGTATTATATAGCCTATTATTTATTACTACTACTATTACATCTGACCAGCAGAAACCATTTAGAAGTTCAGGTATGAGTATAACTTGTGAGGAGTCTGTTTTGTAGCTGATAATGCTGGGCAACCTTTAGATCAGCTGAGCTCTTTGAAAAAGCTCCCAATACAAAACATCTCCCTGTTTCGCCTCGAATGTTCATCTAAGCACATGCAGACTAGGGAGTTCGGAGTTGGGGTTTCTATTAACAGTGGATCAGAAAAGTACCACGAGATCTGTTACTAGGGGTGTAGGTTTTTCCATGGTTCGGTATGTGTGGTATCTTTATATTTAAGAAAATAAAAACACATCACCCTTTAATTAAACAATGAACTTTCTTTTTACTATTTTACGCTTTATTTTTTAAATAAAGTTTAACATCAAAGTACTACCTGTCTAAGCATTCTGTGTTCTAAGCTTTGACAACCTGAAAGTAGCCTAATTTGCCTTCTCTATTTTATTTAAACAGGCTACATACTTGTATAGGCAATATTAAATGTAAAAATAATGAAGTGCAAAATTAGGTATCCTCATTAGGTACACTAATGAGATTTTACCCTAATGAGTTTGTTTACTGTCTTTTTTTCCCCTCGTCATCGTATTGCATGCTGAATCCGAAATGTTCCCACACCGTGGATTTGAAAGACGGTGGGACCTCTTCAGATTAGCTTCTCTCTGTCTCCCTACTAGCACTCACCATTGTCACACTGGAGCGAAAAGAATATTCATTTTATCCTCTCTTCTCTAGCTCATGATGGCATACAAAGCACTGATAGCCAGGAGGCGTATCATTTACGCCATCTGCTCTTGTATACTGTAAACTCTAGTCGTCAAAAATAAGGCAACCCCAATTTTTTAGATGTATTTTTTGGGGAAGACACTGTCTTATATTCGCACTAATACGTATAGGAAAATGACAAAAATAATCGCAATACCGTGGTACACGTGTGTGTACCAAACCGTCGGGGGCGTACCAAACAGTTCGATAATATACCGAATACCGTTACGCCCCTATCAGTTAGGCATCACGGCGCAAACAGGCACCACTGGCTGTTCCTCTACGCTCAGCACTCTGCTGCCCTGCAGTTTCAAGGGTAAACAGCAGCCCTGAATTCAGAGTAGTCTGGGAGAGGCAGCGGCTCTCGTTTATTTCACACTTAGACCCCACCCCTCCACACACAAACAGCCCTCTACCCCTGCCAAGGAAGTCTCTGACTGGCACTGGACAGGCAAGCAATTCATTTCACAGGCAAACAGAAAACAAGAAGTGCAATCAAATCAGGGGCGCTGGCTAACAAACGAAGCACTGGCAATGCAGTTGCATCTTCCTGGAACCCTGGGATGAGGAGCCACTTGTACAAACCACACAGGCCGGCAGTTCTCACTCCATCAAAAGATCATCTTACGCTTCAGAACTTCGAACACATGGGGGCAAAAAAAATCAATATGAAGCCACTGAGTGCGGCTGGAAAGAGACTGACTGGAGGACCTAATGTTTCCCTGCTCATAGGACCGGAAAAAGCTGAGTGGAACGAAGTGGTGTGCATCTAATCCGCCCAAACGGAACAAAGCGGCGTGCACCCAATCCGCCCGAACAAGATGACCCAGCTAACAATTTTAGGTTAGCAGAACAGTTTTAAAATATTGTTTTTAGGTTGTTGCAACGTTTTGTCCAGTTTTCTAGACGTTCCGGGAACATTTTTGGGTTTTTAACATTTTAAAAATGTTCTTACAACACTCTTTTTTGGTTAAGCGTCCCAATCCATGTTTTAAGAACGTTACAGGAATGAGTTATGTAACGTTGCAACCGAACCTTTTAAGAACCTAATAAGAATGTCAATAGACAGTTGTAGGAACGTTTCCTGTTTGATGGGGAAGCAGCGTGCACCGAATCCGCCTAAACGAGATGATGCAGCATGCACTGAATCCACCTGAATGGGATTAAGTGACGTGTACCAAATCCACCCAAATGAGTCCATGAACAGTGGACATGCACGCCACCATTTTGACGGCGGAAACCACCGAGACCCAGAGGCCTCGACATGCCCACGGGCCAAAGCACCATGAGAGAGCCGCTTCTGTTAGCCACGCAAGGGAGGAGAATGTAAGAACAAAACAGAGCAGGCGGATGGGGACATCCAGCCTGTAACAGGAGGTGCAAAGGATCAGGGCCCGGGCTGGCAGCCAGGGGGGGACAATCTATGCCGGGTATTTTTAGACACCTACCCGCCCCTGCCCATCATGCAGAGGGGAAGCCATGCAACGAGGTCTGCCTCGGCACAGACCTCCAGCAATGACCCGCAACACAGTCAGACCACTCTTTCACCCTGCAGCCCCTTCACACGGGCAGCGTGTAACCACACATCTGCACATCCAAGCACCCAGATGTCCCACAGTATCAAAAGCCAAGCCACATGCAACCAAAAGATAGTCTTATGATATACGTATGAAATGGTTAGCATTCAGTAAAGTGACCAGATTTTTTAACTTTACAGTCCAAAGACAATGAGTTTAATGCAGGGATGGTTTGGCATTAATCCTCCCTCTGTCAGACAGAAATGAGGAAAAGCCAAAAGGCGAAGCAAAAAACCACCACTTTTAGGATTTGCTGCAGAGAAATTGGCATGAGCGTCTTATCCAAATCATTCGCAGATCTGATTTAAAATAAACACATCAAAAAAAGTTAAAACTGAAAATATGAATAAACATGCTCCTAAGTTTGGATGGGTGAGAGATCAAGTGTATGTTGTCAATCACAGTTTCAATCGAAGAGGAATATTACCTGACAGGAAGTGAATCAATCTCTGATTGTCATTGCAAAGGTCCCACCCACTGTGACTTCCAAAACCTCATTCCTCTTATCAGTAAACAGCACAAAATACAGCAATGAAATGTTCAAATAAATCATTGTTCATTCTGAATTACCCTGGTGTACTTGTCAGTGTATACTGTGGGTGAGATTAAACATTTTATAATACCATGTGGTACAGCTATAAATTTTAATCAACTTCTTAATGAATTCCCTGGTTTGCACTCCACCTTGAAACAATTATACACATGAAATGAATTTGAACCCAGCATTGAACATGCAAAAAAGGAACATGGATGTGCAATGCTAATGTCCTACACAATGGTAATGTACAGTACTGTGCAAAAGTTTTAGGCAGGCTAAGGAAACTACAAGTACACCTTGCTGGGCTAATCAATACCTCACAAAACTAATTACCTAATTAAGTGAGCTGGCAGTGAAACCTGACCAATACCTAGAATGGCTGGCGTGCTCTTGAGGAGAAATTTAGATACCAAAGCTGTGTTCTTCTTGCCATCCAAACAGATACCAGTAGCATTTTAGAGAAGACTTGTTTTTATTGCACTATGTATTCTAGTATTAAATTACGCTTACTTACTGCCCAGGTAAATGACCTTAAACATTTACTTTGCCTGCCTAAGGCTTTTGCACAATAAAATATATACATAATGGTAATGCAATGCACTGCACTTATTTGCATGTACTGAACAATACAAACGCTTCAACATTTTAATTTTCAAAAAAATTACACTAGATGTATTGGAACCTTACCTGAGAGAAAACTGTTAGCTTGCTTAAATAATATGCACCTGATAAGGATTTAAACTGTATAGCCTATACAGTGTATATATAGGCCTATTTACGTAAACTGTTTAACATTCAAATACACTTTGTATTCGAGCAGCAAATTTTCAGTTATCAGCACAGTGACAAATTAGTACCAGAACATATCATTTTACGCTTCTCCAGCTATTTTTTTATATAAAATTTGAGATATCAGAGAAAATGTTAAAAATGCATGAGTGCAAATTGGAAATCGGTCAGGCAAACATGACGGAGGGGTGTATGCAGAGCGGTGCAAATGGGCCCTCAGAAAAAGGTTCGAAGGCCACAGATACAATCACGCTCACCGGAGATTCTCCTCATCCCCAATACCGAGAGGACCTCGAGGGCACAGCTAAATGCCAGCCGCTCTCCATGCCCACCTCCAGATTGTGTTTCGTAGACAGTCCCAGAATGCCAAGCAACTGAAGCATCTCAGGGGCGTGAAGAACATTCAGCGGCTCCGTCCCAAACCTACGGACCACGAGACCCACAGGCTGCCAACGACACCGCAACTGCAGAGAAGCATACTTTCAACCGGTATGAGAGGCACTACGCTACACCAGACATCAGCGTTAAATATACAAGCCAACGTACTTCACAATGCACTGCTAAAATGACGGGCGAGAATGGGACTCGCGGCATTACACAATGATACAAAATAGAATTCTTTACTGACGCGGGCCAATCACGTTTGGCCGCTTTGTTGGCAGGTCAACGCGGAGACGAGCTCCGTGTGACCGGCGGGTGATGCTGAAGAACCCCTTGGGTGAATTCCCTTATCCAGTATAGGACGGGCGGCTCCGGTTCACACCATGTGAATGCCTTCCCTCACCAAGTAAAGAAGACAGGATGGCGCCCTCAACAGCAAAACGTACATACTTATATTCAGAAGCAGGAAATGGGCTCTTGGGGCAGCAGTTGAGCCAAGCAAAAGAAACCTCTGTGCAACAGCTGCTAGCTATCTGATTCCACTCTGTGCATTCTCATAGCACTAACAGACAACCTGATGTCAGCTGTCACCCTATGTTCACTGTTGTGCTTCTCGAGTCAGAAATCAGTAGTTCTGCGCTGGGAACTAGGTTCTTTACACCATATGGGAGGAACACCTAGGAAAGGTTTTAGATACATAACCTCAGGAGAACACAGCACACACCTGGGTAACCCAGGAAAGGCTTTAGATACAGTCCATAACCTCAGGCGAACACAGCACACACCTGGGGAACCCAGAAAAGGCTGCTTTTAAAATCTCTACATGAGATGGGATTAGGGAAGGCTACTATTAACATCCTCTTTGCTATGTGATGCTGGAACCCCTGAGAGTAAAGCCAGAGCAGAATGAAATTAAGATGCAATTTCACTGCACTGAAGTGGAATGGCTAAAAAAAAAAAGAAAAAAAAGGGCATATTAAAAAAAACAGCAGCAGCAACACCTACACAGAGTGGTGTTATGTGATACCCCTCAACTGGAGTTTGCAGGTTCTAGATTTTCAGATCCACTGACTTAGATACGTGTGTTACCTTGGTGACGGCAAAGTGAAATATTTTAAGTTGTGGTGAGAGAGAGGAACTGAACTGAATGAAACAAAAACGACCTGACAGTGCAGAAATAAAAAAAAAAACACCACAACTCATGTGGCCCCCAACATCTCCTGCTGCCACCTAGTCATGTTCATCTGGAGAACGCTACCCTGCTCTCATCCTGAAGGCTGACGTGCTGCTGCACACGCCAGCAAAACAGCAATCAGACACTGTCCCCAAGTCCCCAACAGCAGCCCAAGCAGGACCAGAAATTACGTTTGTCTAATGTTAAAAATAACGTATGAAGACAGCTACTGGTCATGAGCTGTGTTCACTTATGCTGAATTCCGACAACACTGTACACAAAGCGAGGTTAAAAAAAAAAGAAAAAAGATTTCAAAACAAAAAAGGAAACTCAAAAGCATAACTTAGCTCTCTAAAAGCCACATTGGTTTCTCCATCTCTGCCGCGCGTGCACGCAGCGTGCTCTGTTCAATGCTTCATATCTCACTCATAATGTCAGCTTACTGAGGCTGCCCATTAGCTGTCTCCGGATGTGTCAGCCAGCCAAAGCACTGCAGAAAGTTCTGAGGGAAAATAAGTGTAGCTACGATGTAAGTTCATCCCCTTACGCCTGCGCATGGCAAGATGTTTTTAAAATGGTTATTTTCAAAGATGGCAGCCCCCAAGTTGGGACAGACGGCCTTGGTACACTGTCACTTTAAACAATGGCATTAAATCAAAAACACATTCCTAGAGAGAAAGTTAACTCCTCAAGGTACCGATGGGGTGTGGCTTCCATTCAGACTTTAAGGAAAAAGCCCACAAATCTGGCAAGAGCCCAGTTGTTATCAGAGCACAGTTGTTATCAGAACTTCGTTACATCAAGAACATAAACCCTTCCCACAAGCAAACTGTCCTGTTGGTTATCCTGAGAGTCTGGTTTCTCCACCCACATCCTCACACAGCGGCTCCACACTGGGCAGTCCACTGGGGCTACAAGCAGCCTTGACACCCAGGGGTTTATGAAGGGACATCACATGGGCCGAACTGGCTGAGCAAAATGATTTCTCATACTACAAACTGAAACTACAGCAGTCATGGAAGTGGTGTGGCTTTACAAGAGCAGGACGATTAAAGGCCTCCAATCAGTGCCTCCTTTAACCGTTTAAAGCCCTACTGAAAGGTGAAGGCTGACACTTCCCAGCTGTATTCTTATGAGACCAGCAGTCCCACAGCAGGAGAACCAAAAAAAATGAAAGGATGTGCCCCTCAATGGAGAAGTGCTGCTCTCACCACCAAAGAACTTGCCAGATTCGACTGTCGAAGTTGTGCTTTTACACAGAAAAAGGAGAGCTCAGCTCAAAAGATTAATCACAACAGTCCAAAGACAGGGAAAGACAAATTGCCTGACCAGCTGCTTTCAGATTTAGTGACAGCCATCCCACTCCGAAGTGAATGAAAACACAATGTTCAAAAACACACAAACTGGGGTTAGCAATAGGTAGCGAGGCTCTCTCTCACGCCCAATTCACTGCCAGAAACACAGTGCCATCTTTTTGACTGGCAGGACCATTAAGCACCATACTCCCACTAAGCAGGGAGGTCAGGTGCTACTGGGCTCCCACTTGGCATTCACCAGTAAGCCACCTGGCATCATCCTCCTGAGAATGCAGCTCCCACATCTCGCTCAGGGAAAAAACATGATTGAGAAACAGCAGGTTCCAGTTGTCCCACTGGAAGGACCTGTTCTTCCACACAGCCGCTAAACCGGCAGCAACATTTTCCTCATTGTTGGCGTCACAAAGCTCTTCAGCATGCCCCATGCTGCCAGTGAGAGGAGTAACACATGCAACCCCACCCAACTTCCAAGATACTAAACTACTTTCTTCCCAAGGTCTCATTTTTTTGTAAGCAACAGAGGTAGGCAAAACTTTATCTATAAAAACAGTTTTTCTGCTTTGTCAAATAACAGGTCCTCTACAGGCAGTTTAATTTTGCAATGTGTCAGCTCTACTTAAATGTCGACAAAGCTATTATGACGGGTTGAAATTTGAGATATGGCAAATTTACATATAATGCTGCACGTCCTTTTTGGATTTATTTCTGATAAGATACAGAAAAACAATTCCAAAGGGTTTGCGCCTGAAATTTCTGTGAAGCTGGCGTTCCTTAACTATTGTCCCATTCGCAATAAAGCGATCAAAGAGGCGCCAGATTATCAGTCTCCCATACTGTCAGACTAACTACCTTACTTGTAGCAGAGACCACTGGGCTAGGTCCTTAAATGTAATGGAGACCGCTGATAGCTTGAAGAGCCATACATGTAGTGGAGACCACTGTTGGGATCACCCTCCCTGCGCTGACTCTTAGATTTAAGCTCTATGTATCTCGAGGTTTCGGCCAGAACAACACTTAAGCCACGGATCCTGGGAATTCTTTATTTCTTGCTTAAGCACGGCAGATGAATCCGGTCCTCGTTTAACAGCTGCTTATTACTCCTACCTCTTACCGATTACCTCTCTATAACTCTTGCCTACCTTTTCTCTTACCTCCCTTGCCCCTCACAGGCCTATAACTGATAATTACTAAAGATATATTTTAAAGATCTCATCACCAAGGTGATGAAGAAGATGTTTATGGCTATACATCGAACTAGCTAAGGAGACCAAGTATGGAAGGTAACTAAATACTAAAGGTTCTGTCCATCCAAATCCCAGAAGTCTGAGGGCCTTATCTAAATTACTAGTTAAGTGAAGCAAAGGGGGACATTGTGCATCCTGGTTGGTGAATGAAATGCAGGCCAGAGACCCTCGGGTAAAGCCGACATACAGGCACCCTGCTCTCTAGTACCCACACCCAACCAGGCCAGAGACCCTCGGGTAAAGCCGACATACAGGCACCCTGCTCTCTAGTACCCACACCCAACCAGGCCAGAGACCCTCGGGTAAAGCCGACATACAGGCACCCTGCTCTCTAGCACCCACACCTAACCATACGTCATTCCTCGCCAATGGGAAATTGATGATTGATGGACGGTTTCGCAAAAATACGGTCCAATTATTATTTTGACTTACTCGACGCCCAGATCATGAATATTTACCGAACACGGGGTGACTGGGGACAGAAATCACGGTACTTTAATGGCGAGGGCTGGACCAATTTAGTGCTGGTGCATACAAACTAGCCTAGCTAGCCGCCCAGCGTGCTACTAGGGACCCACAGCCTGATGGCCATGTTTCTGGGTTACATACCGTCACACTCGGACCACTTAATCGCTGTCAACGGGGATTATCTGTCGTCACTCTACCGTGAAACGGGGGGGGACGTCTCCTGTCTTGGCCACCACCACGCTGCTATAACCAGGGAGCGCTACGAAATTGCGTGACAACCGCCTTTACGGTTCCTAAAATCACATCTGAAGAATGGCTGGTACGCATTTACACACGCATACACGCGTGTGTTAGCAAGCTGCATGTGGCCAGTCTCATTAACTTGGCTGCAGGAAAACAATACGCGGCCAGCCCGTACGAACACGACAGACGAGCCACCTTGAATTTAAAATCGCACACGAAAGCTATTCGCCCTAGATCAGAGCCCAAAATCTTTGTCAGCGCCAGCATCTTTATTCCCTAAAGCGAAAACATTTGCAGCCGCCGGGCTGTCAGTCCCCACCCGGGGTAAAGCCGCACGGCCTTGTCGCTAGCTATCCTCCTGGTTGTTAGCAAGACACAATCCTTCATAAACAGATTACGGCTATCTTAAGCCGTGACGTGCCGCTTCGTTTCCTACGCAAAACAGCGCCAAGCTCTCAGACATCCTACCTGATCGTTGTATTGTATTTTTAATTCCAGAAAGGGCTGTCATAACATTGCACTACATTACACTGGTCAGTCGGCTGTAAACACAAACGAAACCCTTGCGAATGCGCATGCGCATCCCGCAAAGGACTCCGCACCTACCCGGTCTACTTGCGGAGTCAAATTTTAAACTCGGGTTCTTCCCAGAGCTGAAGTTATATTTTAAAACTGAGTATTTTGCATTCGCGTTTTAGACATTTGGTCTTTTCGTGCGTTTGTGAATTTCACGTTTAGATTTGAAAATGGTTTTCTATTTGTTAACCAGGTAGGGAAATGCAAACGGACGCTTATTTATTTTTTATTTTGCACTGTACAGATATGATCCACATACAGTTCTTTTAACCGGTCCGAAATGTGTTGCCTCTCTTACACTTTTACAACGTTTTTTGTCTCGTTGTTTTGAACCAACCATTTTGAATCTTTAATGTACCGAACGAAGAGAACCAAATTAAAGACAGGAGAATTTGATTACGATTATATTTTACTGGAATATTTCAATACTACATTTTATACTGAGCTTGGTGAATCCTAAGTGATATACGAGTAACAAAACCTTGAGCATCGGGTACGAAACTTGCATAAACACAAAGGTGGTAGTGGCACAATGGTTATGTACACTTTACATTTCTGACATGGGCAATATTTTTTCGTTTCGTTTTACTTCTCTGAATTGTCCATCGCGCACCACAAGAAATTTGCATCCCATCCAGGGTATGTTGTCCATAACTAGAAGTACATATACACTATATGGACAAACGTATTGGGAAACTAGTTAATGGAGGGGGGGAGGTCACATACTTTTGGAGTTGGGTAATTAAGCCATACTCATTGCTGAGACAGGTGTATAATTAAGCACACATCTAAGCAATATCCAGCAGTAAACACTGGTGGTAGAATGGATCATACTGAAGAGATTAGTGACTGTCAACGTGGCACCATCATAAGATGCCACCTTCCCAACAAATCGGTATCAAATTTCAGCCTTGGTTAACTGCAAGAGAAGTGATTGTGATGTGGAAACTTCTATAAACAACGAGTTCAGTTGTGATGTCATAAGCCAAACAAACAGAAAGGGACCCAATGACCCAACATCAATACTCAACTTCACTGAGGCTGTTATGGCTGAATGGCAGCAAATCCCACCAGCAATATTCAAACATGTAGTGTAAAGCCTTTCCCAAAGAGATGAGGCAAAGGAGGACCAACTTCTTATTTGTACCCTTGGCTTTGGAATGAGACATTGCACAGGCAGTTGGCCAAATACATTTGTCCATATAGTGTACATTCACCCATTGTGGCCCCTATATTTAGTATGTGTGCTGAACACACACATACACTAGTTGTTGAAAACATGTTCAATTACTGTAAATCAGAAACATTTCCAGACACTATTGGCTTCTAAAACACCTTGTCAGAGTGATTTACTCACTACTAATGCTAGTAATTGTTCTGTTTTGATTACATCTCAACCATAAAATGCCACATGAAAGCTTTTTATAAAGATTAATACTGTGTTTTTGATCATTTATGATTCTATTAAAATTTAATGTCATTTAGGTGAGAGAAAATCAAAATGGTTCACCTGAAACTGTGCTGAAATACAGAAAGTCCTGTATTTCGTGCAAGGGGCCATGTTCCGTTTTTCATTTTATTTTTTCAGTTGTTTGGTAGCTTTGTGGCATTGATAATATACAGGGATAAGATTTGAGCACGTCAAGAGTTTTTATTGTCATTGTTGTACCACACAAGTTTTGTTGATGACATCCTGAGCCTGTACCTAAAGGATTTAATGTATTTTTACTCCTGGAAGCTGAAGTGATGCTGATTTCCTGTATTTAAATGACAATAGTCTACAGAAGTGTAGGTATGGCATTAGGTTTTGATGTTTTATTCACTAAGATTGATTTGGTGTAATCGTTTACTTTTTATGTCCATGACATTCAATGTATGAAAGTCATGATCAGTTTGCAAATTTAAAAAAAAAAATGCATGCTGCAGTAGCAGTACCACCATCTATCAAAATCCAATCAGTTCACTCAGAATAAAATTCTAATCAGAATAAAACTGTCAAAATATTCTACAATCCTAGAAACTTCCTCTTACACCTTGGACAGGAATTAACCCATACAGTATTTGCAGTACCGCAGTGGGCCACTAGATGCCAGAGTTATACTTGAACAACAACATGTCAACTTCTTTTGCATTTTTATTTTAATGCATGCAAATACATTTCAGATACTGCAGTCACCTTTTGTTTCATATTACCTTTCTGCTCCATACAAGAAAAGACCTGTTAGTGCGAGAGCAAACACTTAAAAAATAATCCACTCTTGTTCTATTTGCCACATTTTAACACAAACCAGAACTCATCTTGCATTGTAATCCAAAATGCTAAATCAAAAACCTTCACAAGTGGTAAGTAAAAAGAAATAAAATAGAATAAAAATCATTCTTCTGGGCATATCCCACTTTTCAGGAAAGTTTTTTCTTTTAAATTATACTTGTTTTTCTATATTTTATATATTTAAATATAGCTGATTATGTCATAAAAATGAGCAGTAAGTCCATCTAACGATGGTGCCAGTTGTATACAATGACGGATGTGTACCATCTTTTATTTCATTTACAATTCAATCGAACAATAGATTTGCAAAGAAAATGTCTAATACAGACGTAAAAATATCCAAACGTCAGCTCCATTACTGGTTGTACAATTGACAAACAAGCTTCTCGTCTTTCCAACCCCATCTCCGAAAACAATTACAGCTAAGCAAATTTTTAAAATTCAAGCAATACAAAAAGAGGACTTATTTTATTCCCAATAAAATACTACCAGTAATAATATACAATAAAACATTATAAATGCAGACAGTAAACCACGATACTTGGCGTGGCCACACAGTGGGCATGTGCAGAACATGTACAACGGCGGGTGTGTTGTATCACAACTACAGAATAATGTCTTCCATCGCCCAGCTAAGGGACAGCATGCATGACTTTGCCTTGGCCGGCCTAGGCCTGCATCAGGCCAGGCCCCACCTGTGTAAGGGTGGGGATGTGCGTGACATTGTAAGATGAAGCGCTACTTCACTCTCTAAACTTAAGGGCTCAGGGCCAGAACTGCATTAACTTTAGGTCAGCTGAAGCGGCCATCATGAACTTTGTGTGGCCCCAAACCTGTTACGTGCTGTAAATATAAACCCCCTTCATTCTATGCAACTCCATATATAACCCTTTTCCAGTGTAAAGCATTCAAAAAAAAACCAAAAAACCTCTCCTTGCTGCACACCGTGAATTCCAAAGTTATATACACAATATTAATTTATGTAATATTTGCATTCACCTTCCATTATTGCTGAGGATGCACTAAAAAGGACGATCTTTCCTGAGGGTTATAGGTACTTGGCTTTGGTTAACCTCCACAATAATCAATGTGAACTACTGGATGTGGGATGATCCAGTTTGCACTCAACTTGACCAATCTTCTACTGTGAGAGGTTTGCCTTTTTTCCCCCCCTTTAATTTGTTTTTTCATCACACCTGCCTGTCTGAGGTTTTATATGGTACAGAGCATACTCTGTTGCATAAAACATGAAAAATCCTAATGTTAGTTCAGTATGGTACTACTAATGGTAAATACTATAGTGTTCCTGTGAATGTTTACACACAGGGAGAAGTGTTATACATTTCACACTAGGTGTAATTATGAAGTACATGGATTACATGAGTCCAAGTGTTTTCATTTCAATAAATGAAATAAGACTAACTGTAAACCTAAATATCATTCCACCAATCCATTATTTTCTTTCATTATTTATGCAAAGGTAAATTGAAAAAATCCCTGTACCTTGTAATGAAAAGGGCATATGCAATCATATGCATATAAAGAATTGCTGAATTGCTCTGATAACTACATGCAGACAGTTCAGTACAAATCAAAATACTGAATCTCAAACCATGCCTGTAACATTTAGCAAAGATTTTACAGTGCAAATCAACATAAGAATGAGTTGAAAAATTTTGAACAAGAGCATATGATCATGTACATCCAGACTAAGAAACACCATTCACATGTCCTGGTGCGTCCATAGTGTCTCCAGGAATGAATCCAGGCCACACAACAAGGTAAAAGAGCTCATCCCTGTTCAGTTAACAGGGGCCTGTGGAGGATTGGTCAAGTTGGGCCTAACCTGCCCTAAGTGAGTAATTTCCCTCAGTACCTTAACATGCATCTTGACCTTCAGAAATCCCTAATTCCCCTCAGGAGAGGCCCTTCTCCAAAATGTCACATACACAATCCCAGTGAAATTACACTGACCCTTCTGGTCATCTGTGATTACCAGACCAATCGCTTTGATTTTTGTGTTATGGACCATGTCAGTCAACTAGCAAGAAAACCACATAAAATTAGCACAAAACCAACAGGTTAACAGATTACACTTTCAAAACATGATGGGAAAAAAAAAAAAAAAATCCTGATACAAAATATTTTGACAACCAACTTCACAGAAGTTAAAATGTTTTTAAATACAGAAAACCTGGAAAGTCAGAGCAAATTGTTATGACCGACAGCAATGCGGCCACGCAGCAGACAAAATAAAGGCAAGAACAAACACTGTGCACGATGTATGTAAACTACATCTGCCAGCTTCCCATGTGGAAATTGTCAGACATATCACAAAGCAGCATGTTTTCAACACAGCGCATTTCACCACATTTTTAAGACAGAAACCCTTATTTTTGTGCAGTTAGTGGGGCTGATATCACGCTATAAAAACATATCTGGTTTGATCTGGTACACATCTGTAAGACAGTTTCTGCTCAATTTCCTAGTGACTCATGTGTAATTTATATCACCCATGAGGATCACTACCTTAAAAATATAAGCAGAGAGTAAGAAGGCCAAAAAAGTAGTTCAAAATGTTCATTGCAACTGAGCTGTTCCTCGTGAGAATGAGCACAATGCCTGTTAATGCTGCTGAACTGAATGCATGTAATACACTATGCATTGTTGTCTCTGCTTCCAAATGGAGCCTTTCCTACCATTGACAGTCACACTGCCTCGCTTCAAAGAAATCGTGTACATGGGGCATGTTACAAGGGCCTCTGAGGAAAAAATATGCAGAACACAGATATTCAAGTTTTAAATATGATTTTGGTACTAGTGATGTTTACAATAACCTTAAATATTTTGTGTCTACTGCAATAACAGACAATAATGCTGCCCCTACACAAATATAGAATACACTTCATGTGCAGCTTACATATACTCATGTTATTTAATTACCACAACCCTTTTGAAAGTAAACATCAATATTTCTGTAATTGTAGAATAAAAACATTAGTCCTGTTTCTTTATGTCCATAATGAATGCACTGTATTCAGCATAGAATCTACAGCCAGGTATGTTATTCTCCATTTAGCTGTTAGTGCAGAGCACCCTGGTTATTTTCTGCATTTTTGCACAAGAGTGTAAACAAAGAATTGATGATCATAAGTGATTAACAACCATTAAAAAAAGTGCAAAAGGAAGCCACATCAGTCTAAACACCTGTATGTTAAGTGCTTTTAAGAATTTCCTCTTGACTAAGCACAGAAAACGTACAAGTTATATCAAATAAGGAACATGACAAAAAATAAAAAGCTTAACATAGGATGTGCCTGAAATGGCTGACATGTATTTATGTCGGGTTATTAAGTGAGTATGAGAGTTACACGTGCAGCATCCCTCCCCCAAACATAGTTTGTGCCAATGAGACTGAGGGAAACGCCCAGAATGCACGAGACCATCGGGTACAGAAACACGGTCCTTCCTGTCAGGGGTGTAAATGTCATGACCCTTTATGCTGTTAGGGTGCACATGTCCTGATGGTTTACACAGGAAGGGCAGTCCCGTCCTGAAGGTCTGCACCCAGAGCAATATGCAGAGAGTTTCCCTCCCCATTGGAAGTACCTGTTCTGTTGCTGTTGTTATTTTTATACACACACACACACACACACACACACACACACACACACACAATAATTATCACATCATGTCCAAAATATACAAGTACTGAATTAATATGAAGAACGGAAGTTCTCATTTTCAACACAACATCAATCCATCTATCTTCCAACCACTTAGGGTTGTGGGGAACCTGAAGCCTATGCCAGGCATTTAGCACAAAGAGAGGAAATGCCCTGGATGGGATGCCAGTCCATTGCAGAGCACACACAAATAAACAATAACACAACACATAACACACTTTCCATTTTAAAATTCAGGGGACATGGTGGCTCAGACGTTAGTGCGACTGCTTTGTACCTCCAAAATTGGGGGTTCAAAGCCCACCTCCTCTCCATGTGTAGAGTTTGCATGTTCTCCCCATGCTTTGCAGATTTCCTCCTACAGTCCTACAACATGCAATATACCCTAACTTACAAGTCTAAACTGCCCATTGTATGTGTATGATTATGCATTGCAATGAGCTGGCCCCCTATCCAAGGTGTACCTCAGCTACCTGAGATAGGCTCCAAGCAACCCAGCAGAGGATAAAGCAGTTTGGAAAATGGACCGACTTTAGAATTCTATGTCAAAATAAATTCTCTTATCAATAAAAGGTATTCATTTCTAAAAATGTATTAAAACATTTTGAAGTAGACAAATAATTTTGTTACATTTAGCCTGATGGTAGAGCCCCAGTATTTACACATATAACTGTGCAACCAAACACCCACTAACTGTTCTTATAAAGAGGAGGAGGACTAATAATTCAACAGCAACAGACCAGGGGAAAAAAAAAAAAAAAAAAAAAAAAGAGTCATAAAAAGGAGGCTTTTTTGCACATATGTAACTATGTAAAATCAGATGTGACATGCCCCTAAAGTTATAAGATGCCATGATGAACACCCTCCTATGTTCAGTGTTTGGTCATGCCAAAACACTGCAAAAACTAATCTTTTTTTGGAAATTTGCCACTACTGTCCCCCGAGAGGGCGCTGTTTTCTTGAGACAATAAACAGGGAAAAAAAAGAAAATTATAATAAAAACACACTAGGATGAGGAATATGATTGCAAAGCCCCGCTACTTTAAGATAAAGCCTTCCAGTGTCTCAAAAATACACCAATGGTCAGCAAAGCTTTTACAGCACTGCTAATATCATTGAGTTCTATGGTAACATCCAAATTCTGTAGCTACTGGAAAGTGAATATGCAAATACAGTTTTTCCAAAAAAACTCAAAGGGCCTTTTCTATGTAACCAAATGACCCATAGTAAACTGGGAAATATGATGCATTTTTGAGAATGCAACACAACCTGCAGCCAAACAGCACGGTCATCATGACACTGGGGCTGTGGGCCGTCCATCTGATGTCACGCATGTGACATTGCAGCTGCAGTCTCCGTGAACCCCTCCCCACCCCTTCAGCTACCGTTGAGCAGCATCTCAGCCCCAGCACTGGAATGGGGAACATCGCCCACCCGGGGTGGTCCGGTCTTCATCACCAACTTGCTTACGCAAAGTCCGGCTGACCCAATCCCATCGGGAGAGATGGACTTCCTGAAACACAGAGAAGGGAGCAAAGACCGCTGTCAGGCATATACGAGCAGGCTAAGTAGCACAGCACCCATACTCATTTATAAGCCGCTCTGTCAGGATCACCTGAAGGCCATCTTCTTCAGCAGGTGAGCCCCCATCTTGGCCGGCGAGACTGTATCTGGCTGGCTCTTCTGGTGTCCATTGCCAGATGCTGGGCCGTCGGGGAGGTGACAGCCATGAGGGTGCGCTCTTAGAGAATCCTGAATCTAGGGGAAAGAAAAAAAAAAAAAAAACACAGGAGATGCATCCAAGAATGGCATTAGTTCTCTGACAACTTAGCCTCAATGATCCGATTAATGATGATCATTAAAATATGTGACAGGACTAATAGGAATATTTTTA
Organism: Gymnarchus niloticus; assembly: GCA_009936485.2. Classification (NCBI taxonomy): domain Eukaryota; kingdom Metazoa; phylum Chordata; class Actinopteri; order Osteoglossiformes; family Gymnarchidae; genus Gymnarchus; species Gymnarchus niloticus. Next base: position 11,400,648 of record JAACJT020000095.1, on the reverse strand, counting down.
TTCCTACAAATTTACATACTGTCTTACCCTAACAGGTGATGTTGAACCTACACTAATGGAGAATTACCCAATGAAGGCAGATGCAGTAGTTCATACTGCATTCAGACTATGAGTAATGCATCATCTTTAGGACTTTAGAGGGACTATCAAAGCTAAACATAATTGGCCTTGTCCTGCTGTGGTGGGGGGGAAACAGTTGTCTTGTCTGTCAGGCAACAGCACATAGCCAAGTGACACTGGCTGTCCACAGCAGCATGTGGTCTATAGTGAGTGGAGACAGTCATCTGCTTTGGCAGGGAGACTTTCGAGCAATGTTGCCCTCGCCCTGGTAGTGTATGGGTAGGTACTGGGGAGGAAGGCAATGTGTATGAGAGGGGGCACCTCAGGCTTGTCATCCTGTGAGCTGGCCTCCTCAATATCAAGAGCAGACAGCTCTAACTCGATATCCCGCTCAGGAGGCTCACTGTCCACAGCATCTTTACAAACGTCCACCTGTATTGGTGACAGGGAGGGACCGTGAGCAAGTCTCACACATGGGAGCCCCCCCACCACCACAGCACTAGTCCGGCCTCCACACCTGGAGCAGGTCTGCACTCCGGCTGTCTCCAACACTGGAAGACTGTCGCTGGGCTCTCAGCCCTGGGACTCCTAGCTGATCACTGCAAAAACACAGCAAGCTGTCAAGAGCACTTTGACAGACTGACTGTAGGAAACATTTTAAACAAAGGTGATATCATTGATGTGGCCCTGACACGTGCATTCATGAAATCCTACTGCATAAATACAGCCTACCGACTGTTTGAGCCATTTTCCAGACTGGAACTAGGAGCATTAACCAAGGAGGAAGTACAGAAGGGTTACACACAACATTATTCACATTGACAGTAACAGACCTCAGGACTCTTCTGGCTAATCTGGGAAAACCTAACTTCCAGTGGTCAGTATCACCCAAGCCCCTTTACTGAGTTCATGACACAGAAAAGTAGCCTCACCTGATGTCACAGGCATCAAGTAAAGAGAAACCTAAACTCAGACTTGCAGGCAGCTGCACTACACACTCTGCCCACAAACTGTTCAACCTGAAAGTCACAGACGGGACCTTGTACCTTTCAAGGAAGCTGGAGTGACAGAGGGAGTCGGTCCCATGCGAGCTCCACCTGTAGTCACTATGGCTGATGTATGAACCGTAGTCTACAAAGTAAAGAGCGCAGCTATAAGCCTTCGAAAGAGTGCAGATGTCACCTTCCCTACTTCATAAACAGAGCATGCTGTAACACAGCCACAGCATACAAACACATTTAATTTATATTCAAACCCCACTGCTTCTGGAAGCAAAGAGGACTCATCTCTAACTAAGCTCTTTTTCCTCTTCGGAGTGGAAATTAGGAGATTTGAGGGATTCACATTCACTTTGTGTGTAAAAATATTCCATAATTAAAATGAGCCCTGGAAAATGGGGCCTTTCATTTTACCAACATTCATTTTACATTTAGGTGCAAAGGCTGTCTGTAAAATGTAAGCAGTGCAAGTTTAATTCAGGTCAGGAGTAAGAAAAGCAGTTCATGGTGTTATGTCATCTCTGCCCCTTGGAAGGTCCCCCACCTCGAAAGTTAATGGGAGTGGTGGTGGCACTGCCTTGGGAGGCTGTGGCCTGCACAGGGTTTGTGGTGTGGTATTCCGTGCGGGAAGCACGCGAGATGGCTCCCCACTTGGAGATGATGGGGCCTTCTCCGAATGGGATGATGGGGTCCTCCTCCTTCAGCCTCCTGCAGGGCTCCGGGGCATGCAGCCTGCGTTTCACTCCACAGCCTTCCAAGTCCTACGACGCAACGTGGTGTCTGAGCCCATCACATTATATCACACCTCATAAATGCATTTTAATAACAATATCCATCCATCCAATTCCTTATCTTAGACAGGGTCGCAGGGAGGGGGCTGAAGTCTATCCCAGGTATAAGACACAAAACAAGGGAACACTACTGGAAAGGATGAAAGCCCAACAGAGGCAATAATAATAATAATTCCAATCTAAGTATGTAACACATTGTACTGCAAGTTATTAGTGATTACTGGTATAATGTAATACAGTTCGAGTACAATACTGGGTCAGTCAAAACATGACTTCTGCTCATAACTTACACTTTAAAAAAACGAATTCCTTTTAATTTGAAGAATCTGAGATGTATATGTTGTGTCTTAGCAAATCAGTTTCCCTGAAGGTAAATTACTTGCATGTGTGACATGTCTGAGGACGGTCTTTAAGAGTTTCAAAACTGTAGCTGTGTTTCCTTCTTTTGAATATCATTATCACGTTACCTCTAGCCACTAAAGAGAAGTAGCGATGTAAAGACTAAAGAATAAAGATGATAACTGGAGCTAAGGCGACACCTGTGGCCGTGACCTATCAAAGACTCAAAAGGAGTCACATGACTTGGGAGATGGTCATTTCTATAAAACGCAAGTAGGAGCCGCTCTGCACTCACTGGCAGCTCAGAAGCAGTCGCTGCCATGACACTGTGCATTTCTGACTCAGTGGTACTGATGCAGGTGCTGATGGTACCACAGGACCAGGGTGAGTAGTGGGTCAAATTCTCCTTGCATCCCATGCAGTCACTTCCCACACTTTCGGAGAACTGGAAGACGGAAAGGGTGACCAGGTTGGCAAAGGAAATATACAGGGATGACGGTTAGCATGGGTGGTTCTATTTTTCTCACTCGCTCCCATAGATGCTCGTCCTGCTCTGCAGACAGCTGTGACCTATAATGGCTATTAAAAATGCTAAAGTAGTGTGGGTGAAAATCTACTGAATCACATAACTAGATCAGTCAAGATTAGTGACCGGTTCACAACCCAATGGCCTTCCTCACAGCATGGGCAGGGAAACAAATAATTAACTAACTGCACTTAAATGTGTTTTGTATGCATTTTTTGTTAATTTCCAGTCTGGACTTTTATGAGTCTTCAGAAGGGAATAGCGCATATCCAATATGAAACATTATATTTAAGTACCCATCAGAACACATATACGGATAAAAATTGTGAATTAAAACTGAGATTGGTTTCTGGTGATAATTTATAACATTTAAATGTAAGATTTTAATTAAGTAAGCTTAAAAGTATGAAATACATAAAGCTTCAAATGATTTATCTAGCCAACACATCAGACATACTACTGTGATGGCAAGTCACAACCCTGGCCATGTGTATAGAGTGAGTCTGTGTGAGTGTACCTCCCCACTAAAGTCCACTGTAAAGAGAGGAGAGGAAGGGGACGGCCTGTTGCTCTGCTGCTGTGCCCACTGCTCTGTCTTCCTTCGAACAAACTCCTCGTACCCGAGAGGAACCCTGCTGTATGAATCCTACGCAGAAAAACACACAAACCAAGATTTCAGAAGCATCACATTTCATTAATAGTTATTGGCTAATAAAACTATTCTACATAAATATTACACTTCCAGTTGAGCTCTGGTGTATCAACAGCACATTGTATTTCAAGACAGCCCATGGGGTGAATGCAGTAATCAGACCGCTACACTCTACACAAAGAGATAGTGGGGGGCATCTCCTTCAAGTCTCAGTATCTCCTGCATAAAGGCTGCATTTATCTGGCAGCAGTTAACACTATTCTGAGCAGCAGTTAGCCACTATTTCTGGCTCTCTGGTAGCTGCCATGTTGCAGGCCTGCAACTGGAGAAGAATTAAGTCAGTTGCTAAAGTGGGTGTGACCAACTGATCCCACAGCACAGAAGTGCTCAAAAAAAAAAAAAAAAAAAACACAACACAGGAACAAGCTGACGGGACCGTACTATGATTTGAGGGGGCCAGAGAGTGGAGGCCCTGAATGCAAGGCAGGTGTAGCATTTACCCTCTGCAGTGAGGCTCTCTGCTCTCCAGTTGCACAGTAAGGCCCATCCAGTGAGTTGAAGCGCTCCCTCAGGGGTGGCTGGTACACGGACGAGTGTAGCACCTCGGGCGGCAGGGAGTTGCTGCGTGCATCCTCCCGCTGGTACATTTGCGGGCGCCACAGGCGACGGCTGTCATAGACAGGGGCGTATACACCGTGTGCAGGTGCCAACTGCCCGTACTGCTGGGTTGAGCCATAGGGGGCTGGCCTGTCCCGCACAGCAAAGGACAGAGACTGCTCCTGGTAGCCAGCCACGGCTGGGGGCAGAGAGGACTCAGCCACATTGCTGGAGCGCAGAAAGCGGGCAACACATGGTTTTGGAGAGGGCACTGTGGGGGAGTAGTAATTACCTGGGGGACAGGGGACAGGAATGAGGTCATTTGGGGGCTTACTAAAAAATGGCATGGCAAAATTGGCCCCCCCCCCAAATTTAATTTCATTACTAGTCGCCTACCCTGTCACAAGCTCAAGCCTGGCAAATGCCTACCAATTACAGATTTTTTTCTGCATTATTATAAATTTCGTAGAAGCAAGCTAAATGTTTTATTAGTACAGACTTTTTGAACTCTTACATTTCCCCAAGCCATTCAGAGAATCTCTGCTACAATCCACAATGACCTTCATGAAATGTCGACAGTATCCTCCCCAACATTCCTCAGCATTCCCAGAAAATCCACACCTCAAGCCACCAAGTTGAACAACCTCACTGCAGTCTCTCGTCACTCCATGCCTGCAGCTGCTTGCTTTGGATTCCAAGCCTTTCTTATGAACAGACAAATGCAGGAACAACTTCATGAGCTCAGACTTACTGGATGCTGAGTACGAAGGTGTTTCAAAAGACGCCCTCTGCTCCTGGTAATAAATGTCCGCCTGTGGAGGGTACAAGGGCCCCCTGAAGACAAAAGGCCCATGTTTGGGGTGTGTGGAGCTGCTGTCTGTCACAGAGCCAGGGGCATGACTTGAGGTAGCTGAGATGTGATTGACAGGTGTCTTTGGAGGAGATACTGTCTTTCTGAAAAGAAAGAGCACAAGCGGCACAACATCAAGCTGAAGCCATCATGTTAATTAAGGTGAAGGCTATTAAACTTCAGCAGCGAGAAAGGGTCTCTCACACCAGTCACATGCTAAAGTTTTGAATGAGTCTTTCGAACCCGAGCTGCTGTTGAGCCACTTTTCTTTCCACCCTCCTGGCAGACCGCAGAAGACCTTAAGCACTCAGTCCACAACATTCAGGGACAGTATTAACCCACAGACACCTAGGCTCATCAACAGCTACTGACGCTCTGACACCAGATTCCCCAGGTTCTACCTCCTCTGCACCTTTCACACATGTACATTCTGACAGTTTGCTTATCTAAGCTTAATTAAGGTATTTATTATTTAACTTTTTTTTTTTTTTTTTTTTATTTGCTCTTGTATTTATTACCATATATATTTGGCACTAAGATCTACAGGAAGCAAACAAGTAAGAAATTCACTGACTATACAGGCATAGCAAACAACACAACCTTGAACTTTGCACCCTGGCAAGTTTTCTGTTACCTGGCTCCTGTGCTGTGGCTGTCGATCCAGGTAAACCGACAGACTGACAAAGCCCCCCAGGCTTACTTCTGATCCTTACTGCTGCCTATCGGATCTAAGACTTGGCTGAAGATTTTCAGAACCCAGAGGGTTTAATCTTCCATCCTGGTCCTACTTGAGGTATACCTGTTTTCCTCAGCCATTTTCAGGATTAACTGCTACCCTCTATCGATTTATTGCCACAAAACATATTAAGCACTCAGGTAGCCATTCTGGGAAGGACGGTGCATGAAAACAGTCATTATACGAGCCATAAAGATGACTGAAGACATGGTCTGTGCAGCACAGCATGTTAATGTAATGTGTGTCACACCTGGTCTGATATTATCCCGTCTTTCTTAGGGCGTTTCCACACCTATAGTTCATAATACAAATGGTCCAAATCAATTAATGAGTTTGAAAACTTGTAGCTTTTTCGAGTGGTTCGGTTTTTTTTTTTTTTACTCAGAAAAATCCAAGCAAACTAAAATGTGTCACTACAAACCATGTGAGAACATTCAGTCCCCTTATTGGCCAGATGCGTCGGGGGGGGGGAGCAAAGTAAATACAGAAAGACGGTGCTGTGTTCTGGACTAGTGCATATTTAACATGGGGAATTTGCTCATATCCTTAGTAATTATCTTGGCAATATATCAGTCAAAACTGTACAAGCAGAATGTTGAATAAAGTTTTGTGAGGAAAAGTCTTGATAGTAGTATACTTTTAGTAGTCTTTTTCTGTACTGCTATGCTGCCTAGAGACAGTCATATAATTTTGCTAAAATAACTAGTTATATGTACAGTATGTTCAGCCACATACAGGTACTGAGTGCTAAAATGTCAATAAGTTCCCAATTCCCAAGTGTAACAAAAAGTTCATTGCTGAGGTAGTCAAGTTTCATGTCACAAGAATTTTTTAACAAAACATCTTCAGCAAAATGTTACCTTAAACATTCAAAGTTTTTTCAGTGTTTTTTCAACAAATGTTTTAGTGCAATTAAATTGGTTTTTTTTTCATTTTGCATATTTGTTAAAATAAAATGCAAGTCGGAATTGTTCATTCTCGTATTTGTTTCACTGTACTCTGTCGCATCCCAGAATGCAAAGCATACCTGGCTACGGGAAGGTGTTTCGCTCAAACTTGCGGTGTACAGTTGGTAGTTGGGTTAGATCGAGGTCGGACCACGTTCTCGCCATAAACAAACCGCTCTGGCATTTGTTTGGAACCAGACCGAGACCACCTCCTCCAAATGGTCTCGGTGCGGCTGTTCTGGGCCACACCTGAGTGCGATTACTCTGTTCAGATGTGCACAAACAAATCGCACCGAGAGGGGAAAAAAAAAAAAAAAAAAAAAAAAACGAACCAGAGTTCAATTCAGGGGCATCATTAGGCTTATTTTAGCGGTGCTTTAACCCCACTAAAATGTTTTTAACCCCCCCCAAATCGATGTATTTTATATTGGAGGAGCTTGTGGTCAGCCCCCGTAGGAAAGGCTTAGACCCCTCAACTATAAATCACTAGTGACGCCCCTTGTTCCGATTTAAATTGACTAAACAGCGCAGGTGTGAAAACACGCTTAGATTATGGTTCCGGCTCACTAGCCCACATGTTGCTAGGAGTTGCACAGGTCTGAAAAGGAAATCAGAGTTGCCCACAGAAATGAGGACTCACTGTTCATTCTGGCTGGAGGAGGAGCCACCAGGACCAGCTGGCCCACTGGATCCATTTCGCACCGTCCTCTTCAAGTCGTCCAGTGTTTCTCCACCTCGAGCAATAAGCTGGGGGGGGGGTGTGCCCTCCATCAGGGACGCTCCTTTCTCTGTGCTCTCGGAGCCCCCAGGGGAAATCCCCCCTGCAGTGGTGCCTGCCACATTGCCTCCTCCTTTGCTTAAAGGTGTTTGGGAGGGTGGGAAAGGTCTGGCAGAGCTGCTGATCTTCTTATTCCTCATCCTAAACCTGGTGCAGACAGAAAGAGAAAGGAAGCTTCAGAGTCTGTGGAAACGTACACGTGTATATGCAAGTGTGAGTGCGTACTACCTGCATCTGTGCACATGCGAGTTTCTGGATTTTTGCAGGGGCACGGTCACTTACTTCTCCAACTCATCCTGTGAGTGGGCAAAGGTGCAGTTGGTCCCACGGGGACAGCCACCCTGCATGCGGAGGTCGCGACACATGCTTGTCTTGTACTTGCTGTTTGGCTGTGGCTGGGGGGGGACAAAATGATAGGTTTGTTTTAGAAAGAGAGAAGAGGGCTATGGAGTCTCCAATTACATCCTTCATGACTTCTAAAACTTCTCACATGTGATTATTTCCCCTGAGCTTGAGCAACATGAGAAGACCACCCTATACCTGTGGGGTCTCATGGCTCTTCTTGCTGAAGTTCTGGATGAAGTCCACCAAGCCGTGGACCACCACCTTCACTGCCAGCATCACCTTCTCCAGCTGCTCCCATGTAGGTGATGCCGCATCTTCAGATGCAAAGTTCACACAGGAAATGAGTGTCAAGACAGCCTCCTCCAGTACATCCAACACAAAGTCAACCCTCATCTCTTTAAAGAAGTCTGACTGTACAGGATGTTACCTGGATTGTGATCGATGTTGGCCAAGAGCTCCAGCTGAGGTCTAAGGCTGTTCAAGTTGGCGGGATCTCCAGTCCTCTGCAGGACGATGGTCAATTCCTGGACACTTTTCGCAAAGGATTCTGGAGACTGGAGCTTAAGAGAACCAAACCAAAACAACTGAGCACTTTAAGTACCTACAGAATAATATGAAATTCTTAGGTGAGCGGCTCTTGAAGGAAATGCAAAAGCACCATCACTTGTCAACACTGGCCACTGTAATATGAGACTCAAGTCCACAGAAGGGATGACTATAGAACGTCATTGTGAAACATACTGCAAGACAAGCTGGAAAACAGTGGCACTACATGTAGGTCAGGTCAGTTTTATCATTTTTAAAGTGCATATGCAGTGAAAAACCATGGAAACAACAAGCGCTGACATTAGTGTACACAGACCTATAATCATAGGATAAAATTAATAGTTGTTGTGGCAACCGGTGTCTTGAAACTTTGGAAGGTTCAGCGATTGCTCTGTGGGGCCGAGGACAAGACACAGACCTTATCAATGATGGACTGCATGTGGGACTTGTGAACAAGGTCTCCGTAGAGCAGAGAGGACCACTGCTCGGGAGAGATGCGCAGGCCCGCCTCCATGGCTATGTGGACGATCTGAGCGTCATGTTCACGCCGTAGCGCTTCGTATGTGCGGAACTCCTCCTTCAGCTGCATGAGGGATGAGTCCTCGTCACGCTTGGTCACCTGGAAGGGCGGCAGGACCAACGTGTTAGCGTGCTTCTGAGAAAGTCCTCCAAAGTCAGTTTTTAAAAAGCCCAAATATGTCTCACAGGTGTCTTCAGACGATGCAAACTGAAATTAAATCAGGTGTGAGAACAGCCGTCCTCCCACTCAGAATCTGCCCTATGAGTGATCATCATTAGACACCAGGAGGCGACTTATTGCAGACACACAAATCCAGCTACCATTACAAACCAGCAATCACAACTTTGAAATATGCCAAGCAAGGAGAGCCTTATAGTACCCTGCTTCTGAAACTTTTGTTAGGAATAAAATGCACTGCTACCCTACCCTTGACAATGCCATGACAGCCCCTGGCAACACCTTTATCTTTGCACCACTCGATGAGACTTCAGAGGCTGCCCCACAGGACTACAGACGCCCCTTTCGGAAACCATGGTTACTGGAGAGGATCGATAGTGCCAGCTTCGTTAGCACCGTTCCCAGATGCATGGGGCGACACAAAGCACAGCCTAATTCTCACCCCAAAGAGCACAGCTGTTAGGCTGAGGCACCCCTTCTGCTGGAACACCCAACACTGGCAGGCCTTGCATCTGTGGGCCCTGCTGCACCTGACCAAATATAGCACACAAGGGCACTCTGGGAAAATAGCCCGGATTCCTGGCCCGCTAACTATGGCAGGCTAAGTTTAGCACAGTTAGTACATCATATATCAGTACTAACATGCTCATTACTATTTATTTTCTTTTTGAGAGGAAGCTGAGATAATACTTTCTTGTATAAACTAAAAATGAATTTTGAATTTGTGAGGTATTGGAATGCAGAATTAAAGACGCTGTCTTTGCAAAACAAGTCAGATGATATTGTTCTGATAAATGTAGTTTCGTCGATTCGATCATTTTAACCCCTTGGGTAGACACAGGGTATAAAAGAGAAGGATTACTAGCACCATTAATGGCAAACTTTGATTTTCCTTCTACTTGTGAAGAAAAAAAAAAAAAAATCAAAGTCTGATTCTTCTCAATCAGTCAATATCTGAATTTTAAAATTTTTTGAATTACAGGTTTAATGTGTTACTATCCTATTTTACCGCTGAATTTCCATATCGATACTTTCTGCATATTCAGCACAAAGCAAAAAGTGCGTCCAGTTGTTAATTAAGAGCAGTCCTCACCTTGAAGCATGATGCCCGGTAGAGCAGCTGAACCACGTGGCCAATGCTGGTTTTGGAGGCCTGGGGGAAACGAGCCCCAAGTTTCTGTACCACAAAGAGGACCAGCACCTTCCTGGACAGGGCTGAGCCATCTTCCAGAGCCAGCAGCACTAGCTTCAGGGCATCCTCCTGCATAGCTGGTGCACACACAGGACAGGCATGTGCAAACTGGTAACTACGGCAACTGTGACAGACACATGCATCCAATAATATAAAACAGAGAAAGACAGTTGGTAGTTAAGGTTGTAATCTATTTATCTCCACAGTTTAGCTCATGCTGGCATTAGATTCATTCAAATCAACCGAGAAATTTAGGAGCAGTCAGTCTTTAAATAGAGATTGAAGACCAAGACTGGCTAATTTGCTTCCTGTCACTTGCAGCTGTAAGGTTTCTAATGGTCTTGTGGTCTGAAATCTTTCAGCTCTAAAGAGCTCTGCTGATGATGTCAATGCAAAACTTGGCTAACAAAGACTAGCAAACCACACCTCTCCCTCCCATGTGCAACAAACAGAAAGCGTCCCGCTGAGGTAGCAGCACTGTGTGCTAAGATCATGGTGACCCAGCCTGGCGGGCGAGGCACTGCTACTGCACCAGATGCTCAGAAGCCTCACAGACGAACACAAGTCCATCAGGACAAAGGCTCTAGGAGCAAAGATGAAGGGGTTGTAATACACACCAACAGCTTTCATCAGATACGCTATCCAGATACACCAAAACACGAGTTCACCCACTAATATTTGTACACAAAGACAGACAGCCGATTTTTCTGTGGACGGAAAGAGACATTCAGCTGAAATAAAGCTGCACGTAATGAAGTGGCAGCATGAATCTGTGGAGTGGGAGTAAGTAGGCACACAGCTTCCTTGCGCCCACACACACGCACGCACGCACGCAAACATGCTCACCGCGAATAAACAGCCCACGCCGTTGCTCTTCCGGCTGCTCAGGCGCACATACGTTTAGTCACTGGTACTGAGCACCTGGCAGACAAAGAAGAAGAAAAAAAAAAAAAAAACAACACACAAGAGGCACGGACTCACCAGGGCCCAGGAACTGGCATCCACGTGCTCGCACCGCAGCCCACAGGTTGGCCGACAGCTGTTGGGGGTTCTGGTGCTGCAGGATGAGCTCGGTGACAGTACGCTCACCCAGGGAGCGGCCCGCACGCATGGCTCGCACCCGACCCTCTTCTTCCACCAACTGGCAATTCACCAGCATGACCAGCTTCCGCTGCATGGGTCGGCTGAGCGTGCTCTGGCTAAGTGTTGCCACACCTGGGCAGGGAATGCGATCTTAGTTTTGACTTGAATGGGGGGGGGGGGTTTGAGAATCAAAGAACTACAAATTCAAAGAACTACAAAAGCTAAACAGCCAAACCACAAATACAGAAGTATCTGCCATCTGCAGCAAGTCTGCTTCATTGTAAATATGCATGAATGCCACCTGATATACTGGCATCCCATCGCATCCAGGGTGTAACTCCGCTCGATGCCTGGTACAGTGTTACAGGGTGTTAGAAGATGTATAAATGGATGAATGGACGGATGCACTCGAATGCTGCAATGACACCATGCTGCATACAGCTTTGCGTTTGCGCTTCTCAGGTACAGGGAGCCCACAAGAGAGTAGCATGCAGGTTCAGGTGCAATCAAAGTGCGCCACAGACACCAAGCTCCATCCATGTGTGTTTTTCTCAAGCTGCCCCACCCCAAACCGCAACAAGCAAAACACAAGACGGCAGGAAATCCCCCGGTTCATTCTGCCTGGTGAGGGCTCTGTGCGGATGGCTGGCCAGTACCTTTCCCCCCACTGAGTGGCTTCAGGTAGAGTGCCAGCTCCTCCACACACTTGCGACACGCTTCGTAGTGTTGGTTCTCGGTCACACTGCTCAGCGACACCAGCTGCCGCTCCGGCACCTGAGTGGAAAAAACAACAGCTGCTGCAGGCTTGAGACACACAGCTGCCCTAAATATCCTACAGCGTCAAGGAATGCAATAAAAATAAATACATTTCTCAAGTCATGATGGACAAAAGCAACCATTTTGCAACAGCAACATTAATCTGTCGTCCTCCTGTATGCTGTAATCATTTTCATCCATTTATCTAGCAAGAATCATTTCTATAGGCCATCAGCAGTTAGGTGACCATCACTTTGGCTGCCAGGGGTCAGCGCCTACCTGAGCTCCAACCAACTGCAGCAGGGCACAGTTGACAGGAAGCAGATCTATGTCTGTGCTAATGGCCGTCTGGTCGAAGGGGCAGGCCTTGCGGTGCAGCTTGTGCAGGCAGGTCTTGCAGACTGTGTGGGAGCAGCCCAAACTGATGGGCTTGTGGCTGCTCCCATCAAACTCATTGTAGCAGATGGGGCAGGAAAGGAACTCAGTCCACTGAGCCGCCTGCACCGGCATCCTGTCGCCGGCTGGAGGGGTGGGGGGTGGGGGGGGGTTCACTCAGGGAGATTGCATGCTGCCACACCCAGATGGCTCACAGACAGCTGAAGGTTGGGGGAGAAGGAGAAGACCTCCATTAATGGACTGTGACACATGTAGCACTAAAGGTATATATACCACTATGCCTACTTCCTGCTATAGCAGCTCCCCAGTGTTTTACCTACTTTTGCCATTTTAAATTTACCCAAGTTATTCCACACAACTTCTAAAAACACCCTAACACGTGACAAGTAAGTAAGTCCCCAAAACATGACTATACCATGAAACCAGGCAAAGCCTGTGCTGTGTTTGCATCGAGATCCCCTTTACATGCTCAGCACATGGAGCTAGCCACAGGGCATCTGGTAATCAGCCTCTGTGAGGCTCGACTTTCTTTAATTGTGTGAAGCCTCGATTTGCGTCACGCTCTCTGAATTCTCCCCTGCTTTGCCCTTCACACCTGCAGATGGGCCAAGTTCACAGGCCAGCATCCCAAAGCCTGTTGGGGAGCAGGGACAAAGGCCAGGCACAAGCGCCACTTTTCACCAACTCGAACCACTGAACCCCTACATGGTATAAATAGACGCAGGGAGCTCAGTTTATGCACAGATTGTGCTCAGTTGCCGTTATTTTGCTAATAAATACTTCCACTGCAATAAAGAGTGGTGATTTTCCCTTGCAGGAAACGTGTGCAGCTTTATGTTTGCAGCACGTGCCCCACAGTGCAGACTCCCAGGAACCCCAACCAACGCGACATACTCAAACACGTCTGCAAACACCCACCTACCCACCCCCAGAGCTCCTTTTCGAAAGTGTGTGCTTCATTGCTTCAGTATCAGCCCCTCCCAACCCCCCCAAACCACCACCAGTGAACCATGTGGAGTCAGGAACAGCTCCAGATATATGCACCGTGCCTCGGGTTGATTTAAACGTGAAGCTTCCAGCCACTATAAATACATCTAGGGGATTGACAGAGACATTGTGCGGGACAGCAAGTGACAGATGGAGTCTTCTGCAGTATACTAGCTGCATACACTACCGAAATCTATTAAACACAACCCTAAAGACTTGAAGGCCTTCTATTCAAAAAGAAATATGATACAATCCATAAATGTATGGCGCAATGTTCTTCATCTTTAATGCTCGCTCAGATAATAACGGTGAGACCAATAATCACAGATCACCCCACAAAACAGAATTTTTAAAGCTATTCCCTTCTGCCTGCCTCTATACAAATAAGATTACACTGGGCACTATGAGAATCGTTTTACCCAGTAAACCTCACTCCATGCTTCATGAATGTTATAATACCCTAGAAGCAAAACTAAAACTAAACAATGTGGTCTTGCTGCTACATGCAATGAATACTGCAAGCTACATACATATACGTATATCTTTAGTTTCACTGGACAAATTGAAAAAGACCTGTAAACTCATCACAAAAAAGCTAATGACATAGACGTATGAAAACTGAAAAAACAGCTATAAGCCAAGATCCTTAGTAGTTTTAGTAGTTTACGCTGAACGGGAATATTCTAAACCCAAGCGAGAAGAATAATTATGGCAGACTGTATATTTTATCATGCACCCATCCAATATCGATTCAACTTATTCAACTTAGGCTTACATAATATCATTTGATAACATGACAAAAGATTTGCTTATCACATCACTTAATCATCCCCACTGTGCACAGTGTCGCTATGGTAAATGATTAAATATCTTCAGTTGATATAACACGCTTGACAGGTGATCCCATTAAAAAAAGCAGACACACATACCCTCTTGAACAGCCTGGGTTCTCTGGTATAGCTTCTGAGCCAAAAGCAGCTCCATATTCACCCTGCAAATCATGTTCAAGTGCTGAAGTACCAACCACACTGGCAAAAGTCCTCACGCTTAAGGTAGCGGGTGCTTCAAAAGTTGAGAGCGTATGTGACAGAACATGCTCTGAGGGAAAAGTTCTGACAAAAGAAAGCTGTGAGGAAGTCAGTATATGGGCCATGGCCGTTCTGTAAATAACACAGAGCGAGTGTGATTCACAATCACATGGATGACCACCTGCTACTTGCTGTTATTTGCCCCCTCCTAGGTTAAAAAAAAAAAAAAAGGGTACTTAAATGTGCATGTACAGTACTGTGCAAGAGTCTTAGGCAGGCAATGACGATTATATGTTTAAATCATGTTCATGTAAAACTACGGCTTCAGGTTGGTAAAAATGTGTGTCAGTTTACATATTTTTAAACATCTCTTCATTTCACCCCAGAATATGCAGTTATTATCCAACATACCCATGTACTTAAAGAGATCACCTAGGAGTGCACCTTGTCTGACTAATTAAGACCTCATAATGTGAATTAGCTAGTTAAGTGTACAAGTTAACTAAGCTGGTGGTGAAAATTAAGAAATACATGTAATGGCTGAGGTTCTTTCAAGGAGAGGTTTGGGAACGAAAGTTATGTTGTTCGAGCCATCCAACCAGATATCAGTAATATTTTAGAGAACAGAACAAATTATTCTTACTAGTTTTTCTATTACTCTTTATTCATATATATTCTAAATGTTAAATTGTTTTTTTTTTCTGAGCAAAAATACAACTACTGCCCAGATAAATGGCCTTAAACATTTTCTTGAACTACCCAAGACTTTTGCACAGTACTGTATATTCACCATATTCACCCCACAGGATATGGCAATTAAGAAGACCGGGCATATTTAAAAACCATTTACGTCTTTAAAACATCCCAAAGCAGGCAAATTCTCACATGTCTGAGACCCTCACGCTCTACTGACATTTCGCCCAAGCACTTGTTCTGATGCTTGACAAAGTAGTAATGCGAAACAAAGCTGGGACACATTCCCACAGCCGCTACGTCCCCCATCTGTACAAGGACACAAGAATGTCTCAACCTGACTTGCCAGTTGCACTTATAATAGGGATTCTCTGGTGTTCATCAAATGGTCATAAATAACATTTGTTTAGGGTAACGACAAAATTCGAGCAACAAGTTTCTTTCAGAAAACGCACTGTGTGAGTAGTTCCGGAATATCTCAAATCCCAATCAATCTTCAAGTAAAACTGTGATAAAATCAAATTTCTTGAATGGACCTAAAAACGTGTATACTCAGATCCCAGAGATTAGGGCAGAAACAGAAGAAAAACAAAGTCCCCAAAACCATCTACAGTTAAAAAAATAAATAAATAAATAAACAGGAAGCATTTGCTCATCCTCATATGACAAGCGGTTCAGCTCTTCTGAAACAACCCCACACTCATCCCACAAAAAAAAAAAAAAATTCTCAAAGGGCAACTTTCACAGATACAAATATTATACTACAATTCTCAATCACGTTACTTTATCATAATTATATGACTAACTTTTTATCATATGCATTTACGGTAATGACCAAATGACTGCGAGCCTGTAAAAGTTCATAAAAGAATACAGTAACACTGCTCCCATTATGAAAGAACCCTCTGAATGAGCTCTACCTAACCCTATTTTTCAGTTTCAGCTTTACCAGAAAAACAGCAGAAACTGAACAACAAATACCAATGTCAGTTACGCTAAAGGACGTGTAGCAGCCCGACTCCTTCAACTCCGAAGGAACAGCATGTCCTCGTGAATAACGGCAACGAAACATCATCCCAGCAGCTGCTCACAGCGCAACAGCAGACATGGGTCAATTCCAAAAGGCTATCTGCACACACAACCTGCAGTGTCACAGTGAACCAGGGTCCACAGCCTGTGTATACAAGGCACAGCACCGGGATGCCAGGTAAGAGCAAACCACGTTGTGCTCCCTGGGATCTTTTCCTCTGAAGCCCAGGGACCACAGTGAACTCTGAGGGAGATGCTACACACTGCACTTCATGGTGTGACAGACACAAGTTGTCCTACCCTATACTATTAATACTAAAGAGATATCATACCAACCTTTTTGTGAACAGAAAGAATGACCACAGTATGTGTGAATTGCAAAATTATGTCATCAGTAAAGAATTATTACAGGTTCACTTACTCTGAACTGTGGACAGTCACTATTATGGTGTGTGTATATTATGATTTCCAAACATCTTACAGCATATCCAAACAGGTACATGCATACATGTACACATATCATTTGGTTAGAAAATTTGCATGTTTCACTGCTTAAAAAGGGTGCATCGTATTGGCGCCAACATCTTTTAGTATGCAGATTAATAAGAAGATTCATTTTATATCACAGAAACATTTGATTATCAGCTCCTAATGCAGATCTGTGATCAGCAGAATAACTATGTATCATGACAACTTTGAATTATCGGTCTTTTTAAAACTAACAGTCCACAATTCAACCTCCTTGAGTTTTACCTACATCACTTTAATTACTACAACTGTTAACCTTCCTTAAAACCTTAAAAAAAGTAGCAAAATATAATTAAATGGAGAGCTGTGGGAGAATGCAGAAACAGGTATGTTAAAAATGTGCATTTATACCACATATGTAACGACTATAATATTATCCACACTATATCCCAGTTTATTTTATTGTCAAATTTACAGCAGTTTTCACTAACACAGAAGCCACAAATGAGCATGTCAAGATATGCAAAATTGTTAGCTGCAAGGGAGCCTTTTAGTTATGTTCTTGAAGTTTTATAAAATGTTACAATTTCTAGAATTACCCGCATATATGGGCCATAAATATTCTCTGTGGTGTTTCATTTACAGTAATGTTCAAATACACATAACGTAATGCATATTTCAAGCCAAGGAGAAAGTTAAGCTATGTATTTTGCAATACACTTACTCAGGGTTACCGAAGAATATAAAAGTAACTCTGAATGCAGAGACCTGTAGCACACAAGTCTTCGAAGATGGTGTTAACACTGGGCGACATTGCTGATCAACTTGTTACTGGCAGCCCAAATCAATAAAATTTGTAAGTGAAAGTGAAACAAAAATCTTCTGACAATCTTTAAAGTTAATGTTGGCAATTAACCTGCTAAATACCGCATCGTGTTTTGCGTGGCCTAATTAGCAGGTTTGTCACTTAATATTTAAGACCCACTTTGTACGAAGCTGGGCGAATGCAGGGCCGAGAGAATGCATTGCGATACCAAATGCGGTGGGAAAACGGATTCAAACAGGGACTTCCCTTCGAGGAAGCCGGGTGGAGGCAGCCTGGATGCTGCCGTAGTGAACATCAGTTAAACAGGCAAGCGGCGTTACAGCGATGAAAACATCAGCTTTGCCAGAACGCTCCGGGCAACGCAAAACCTACCTGACGGTGGGAACGTTTCGGAAAGAAACTCCCCCTCCCCCCCACCACCACCACCACCACCACCACCAACCCCCCGCAGCCTTTAAAAGTGGCCCGACTTCCAGTGTGCGAAAGGCAGCGACGTTTTCGCGAAATTTCTATCGCCTCATGGCACGTAAGACAGCCGCGCGAAAATTCGGCACGCGCCGGGGTGCTACTATAAGCTCTCACAGGGCGCAGCTGACGGCTCAGCCCGGCGCTATCATCGATCTGTCCGCGCCTTCTATGACATTATATAATCAGCGTCAGTCAAAGGCTCGCATCTAGCGGCGTGCCGAGTCGACGTTATTATAATTCCTGGAAACCGACGATTAAAGTCACGACTGTTAAGTCACTTACCTCAGGCACTACGGTAAGAGAGTAATATCCATCGCATTTCTCGACCAGGATAGGAAATGGTGAATACACTTTTCTGGGTTTTTTTTTTTTTAAAAAAAAAAAAAACAACTTCACAGAAGCGACAAAAAAAACTGCAGTTCTTTTCATAGGGCGACGTATCACGTCATGGTATACTCTGTCACGACAACAATTTTAACGTGCAAATCGTTTCGATTTTAGTTGCAGCTCCGCGACGACGCAACATCTTCGCTCAGTTTTCGCTCCCTCAGATTGACAGCTGGAGAGGCTCCCCGCCCCGTATCCCTCCGCCGTCTTCCAGCGCTGCACGCGTATCACGGGCAGATGTGCGCAAAGCGCCGCAACGGCGATGCAGCTTCGCGCCAAATCCGCCGATTTAACGGCCCGTTTAAATCGTAGCGTTCAACTCGCGTCGCTAGGTTTGTATTTACATGGTACTATTTTCATAGGGTGGGCAAGGATAAAGATGTAAAGGGGCAAAGCCGGAACAAGCCGCTTTTTGAGGCGTAGGCTGCATCTTTTTTTTTTTTTTAAAGAGACAGGGATGCGATTATAACGGGCGCAGTGTGTGCTGCGAATTTAAATTTTAAAGGCAAAGGCTTTCCGTGAATGAAGTTTCAAAGGCCAAATACAATTAATGTCAAACAATGTCCACAGTGCAGTATTTTGAACTACAGTGTAATAATTCTATCTATGGTCACTCATTATCTATTGCAGTATTTATAAGGGTTTTTCTGACAATTTTGTGAGGGCCCTGGCTTGGACATTTTTTGATAGTGCAAGCACCAAACAGGCAATGTCAATACCTGTTGCCAAATACAATCAGAAATTAATCAGAGAGCCAATGTCACACTTTCCTTGATTTTTCTACCCGTGTGTTGTATGATTTTCTGAAGGCCAGACATCTCTCGGATGTTGAATCAGGCTCTGAGTAGAGAGATATTCACCCAATCTAAGTTAAATGGCTCCATTATAAAATACATTGCTAAGCTGGGATTCTATCCAATATTTCATGGAAAAATATGACTAGGGTCTGCTATCCACATTCTCGGCACTAAAGTAAAAACTAAGGAGACTTCCATTTTCTCATTTTGTCTTGACTTAAATCAGCAAGCAGGGATATTTGCTGGATAATGGTCTGGTGAATTGACCTAATTATATTACATATCACATTGGGTCTCATTAACAAGTTACTTATTCTTGCTTAACATTGAAGAGTAACAGCATGCAAGCTTTGCATGTTCTCCTCACATTGCACATGATTCCTCCCACAGTCCAAAAACATGCTGTTAGTTTAACTTGCATCGCTAAAATTGCCCTGTGTGTGTGTGAGGGAGAGAGAGACCATCCTTATATTACATTGTGGGGACAAAATGTCCCCAGGAGGTAATAAAAGCCTGATATTTTTTCCATGTGAGGCCATGACTTGAGTCCCCACAAGGAAAAACCCAATTTTATAAAATTCTGTGAAGGCAATCAAAAAACCAAAAGAGCCAAAAGTCTATTTTTGGGTTACTTATAGCTAAGGTAAGGGCTGGGTAAAGGTTAGGGTTGTCATAATTAATATTAGGGTTCAGCCCATAGAAATGAATGGAAGGTTCCCACAAGGTTAGAAATACAAATGTGTGTGTGTGTGGGTACACACGTGACTGGCATCATGTTCAGAGTCTACCCCTGCATTGTGCCCTATACTTCAAGGATTCGGTTCAGTATTAACAATGAATGGATGAATTAATGTACTTCGTATTGTTACATAACATGACTAGTATTAGATCAGCTATTTTAAAGAAAACATTTTGTGCATTGATTTTTCTTTTCCAGTGTTCTATGAATCTGTTTTAAAAAATTGTCTTCAAAAGCAATATCAGTTGGGCACCCAGTCATAAGAGATCAAACCAAAACAGTTTTTAGTGAGTCTGACAAATACGAAAGCATGAACACAAAAGCAAATCTGCTATACTATGTTAAAAATCAAAACTTAAAATTCATTATGGCACCTTTGATCCACAAATAACTGGAAAGGCAATATCAGTATATCTGTGAATTTTGTTTTTACATCTTCCATGATTTGACTATGATGGACTCACATAAGTGTTCACCCATACACCTTCTAACCTCTGATCCGTCACAGGGTCATTGACTTTGTTTTAACCCATGTATCGGGATGTTAAATTTTCCCCAAAGCTAAACGCACAGCTCCTGCTTAGTCATCAGACACTTCTGACACTTTGAGAATTTATGTGGTAGGTGTAAAAGAACAAAGTGGTATTCAATATGCTTATAGAGGAGTTGGTGATATCTTTAACTCCCATATTTCTTTATCAACCCAATTTCAAATCACTTTTCTACTGGGTCGAAGAGGGAGTGCTGGAACATAAGAGCAGCATAAGAGACAAGGCAGGTGAATATCCAATGTCTTGTGTCTGCTAGGAATTTGTCCTAATTTATCTTCTATTATGAAAAGCAAAACACTAAAGTGTTGGATTTACTTATGTGGTGACCAACACTAGGCTAGAATGGGTTCTCCATTGGTTCATCAGATGGTGTTTGATGAAAAGGCTACGTGACTACATAAGGTCAGAAACATTCCACTGTAAAATCCTTCCACAAAATCTATAAAAATACAATGGAGTTTTAGGGCCACTATTAATAAAAATAAAAATATTAAACTTCGAGAATAAAATCGTTATTTACGAGAATAAAGTCATTATTTACGAGAATAAAGTCATAAGTTACGAAAATAAATTCATTATTTACGAGAATAAAGTCATTCAAAATTGCGAAAAGGTTTGGAATCATAAGTATGGAACGCCAATAACAGTCTATCCCTTTGAGGGGGGCGGGACCAACTCCAAACAGTCCTGTAATCTGCTTTGATGTCAGCCCAGACATCAGGAGGGCATGGAGACCATCTAGTGTCATGGTACAGAGTGGGCGACCTGTGCGTCCTGTGTGTTATTATGAAATACAATTTAAAGATCTTAAGTATTAGCCACGTAATTATTATGAAATAAAGTACATTTATTGAACTATTTCAAAATAAAATGAGGCATTTCATGAATTATTGAAATATGTATTTATTCATTTCGATCCATTTCTCAAAGTGATGGACAAAGCGCAACTTCATTATGAAATGAATGAAGTTATTGGCGTTCCATACTTTCGCTATTCTGAACCTTTTCACAGTTTTGAATGACTTCATTCTAGTAACTTATGACTTTTTTCTCGTAAATAATGATTTTATTCTCGTAAAAATGACTTAATTCTCGTAAATAACGACTTTGTCCTTGTAAATAATGAATTTATTCTCGTAAATAACGACTTCATTCTCTAGGTTTAATATTTTTATTTTTATTAATAGTGGCCCTAAAACTCCGTCGTAGTCGTACCGTCGTAATTCTCGAAGTTTAATATTTTTATTTTTATTAATAGTGGCCCTAAAACTCAGTCGTAGGAAACAACCTATGACCATGTGTCAATTAATGATTCTGTGCACTGCTTTCTGTATTCTTCAAAGACATTTAAAAGTAACTTTTCATTGAACCCTTGCCAAAACACAGGACTTAGATTTGGAACGTGATGCAATTTATACAATGTTATTCATATACTTTTAACTGTAAGAAATAATAATATAACATATACATATAGTATACGTATAATCCTTACAATCACAATAAAAAAATGAAAACAATGCTGTACCAAAGTGCTGCCAAATAGCAAATATAAAACAGATAATGGCAGTTTACAAGAATACAGTTAACTCATAGCTTTCAACATTAATAACACACAACCACATTCATGACTTATCTGAATTCGTGTTATTTGTTTTACCAACAGTGGAGAAAACTGCCCATGCAGTATAATAAATATAAGTCCACTTTATAAATAAATTATTTAAATATGAGCTTCAGCAGTTTGTGAACTTGACACAGGGGGCTAGAACATAGAAATGTCCAGAATACAAGCAATAGCTGAATTCCCTCCCCTTCCCCACATTTCTTCATTTATAATGAAGAAGTTCCCCATAATACACTGAAAAACACAACAGATAAACAAGGTGAGTGTAATGACCTGCTTACAAAGTGCTCTGTGCTGGAGGCTCCATACATTCAAGAGAGGTTAGGGATAACAGGTGTGAATACCTGGAGTGAGGCCCACTTTCTCCTACATGTAATTTTTTTAAAAGCTGAAAACTAATGCCAGAATTCACATTAGCAATACTAATAACATTTTCAGTTTAAACAATGAATCTTCCATCATTAAAGACTTGTACTATGGATCATCTTGAAAGTGTCAGTCCTTCAACAGGCTCCCGTGTATGTCAGAAGCTTGGGTCGGTTTGCTGATGAGCTAAGTATGTTATTTCAAGCTTTAAAGGAAGTCACATGATTTTTAACAATTGTTCACATTCCTGTAACATCATGATGCTTTCCCGATAAAATAAAAATACAAAAAACAATACAATAATATGTAAAAATACTATTCTAATACATGCAGACATTTATGGTTTTTACAAAATATAATTGGAACTTTGAGAATAGTAGTAATGCTCTACTGAAAGGTCTTTAAATTGGCATAATGTTGAAGGATAGTATATTATGTTCCCTTAAAGCAGCCAACATGAATGTCAAGTCCTTATTTCAGAACGGTGAACATAGCCGGAACTGAGCTGAGTGAGGGTGACATTTCTGGAGCAGACATACGGGATGGAGGAAGCCATTTCAAGCAAGCCAGCAAATGCATTTCTAATGTGTTCATACTCACAGATGCACACAGATAGGTTACATATGGAGCATGTGGGCCACACAGTCTCCATATCCAATTCTCTGATTAATTATATAGCTTTTTCAGCAAACTCTGTGTCACTATCTGAGGACCCAGCAGAGTGGAACCCATAGCCTAGTGAGAACTAAATTGGTCGCAATTAAATATATTCAGCCCTCATGTGTTTTGGTCCATCATGGTGGAAGGCAAGGCAACACATATTCCCAACAGAGACATATGAAAAGTAAAGTACTGAACTTCTAGAATGTAACACTTCAAGGATCTGAGTTCCCTTTCAAATTATTTCTTATATAAAAACATGGGTGGCACAATGACTCTGTGCCTTGTACTTGATAAGCATTTGACGAATGAAAGAAGTTGTTGGATGTTGCCTATTCCTCTATAATCACAGAGCACAGCAGTCTGCCCGAAGTCACCACCAATGTCGCTATATGCCATTTTCATTGTCAATTGTTTTTAGTTGGGTACAAATCATGCACTAAGACAACCTGATACTTATGTGAATACAGATGCAATGTTACAACAGGCTCTTGACATTTTTTGATGTCACCCGTGTCAAAAGGACCTAAATTAAAATCATAAGTGGCAGGGTTGTACTTTTTTATGTAAATACATATCTTTAGCATCAAAATAGCATGGTCATTAGTTTTTAACAAAATGTTTTATTGTCCGTCTTGTGTTACTCTTCCTCTCCCAGCCAACCTTGCAAAGTGGCACAGAGCTTTTTTGCAGTAAAAAGGCAGTCACCCTAACTGGCCAACCATTGAAGCTCATAAAGAATTATTGTAGGAGTTACGTAGTTGTAGGCATTTATCCCACACACTCACCTTCTTCCTGAGGGAAGCACAATGATCCACTCAGCTTGAACTGATGATTAGGAGATGGCACATTATGTTTTGAACATAAGTACAACAAATACAAACAAGACAACCCCAAATATTAACCATCTATCTATTCTTTTTCCACTGCTTTATCTGGGTCTGGGTTGTGGGGGCAGCAGTTTAAGCAGAGATGCCCAGACCCCCCTCCCCCCAGCCACATCCTCCAGCTCCTGCAAGGGGATACCTGGCATTTCCAGGCCAACCCAAAGGTGTAATCTCTCCAGTATGTCATGGGTCTGCCCGAGGGTCTCTTCCTGGTTGGACATGCCCAAAACACCTCCCCTGGGAGGCATCCTAGACAGATTCTCAATCCACCTCAGCTATCTCCTTTCAATTTGAAGGAGTAGACTAATTTGAGACCCTCCCAAATGTCTGAGCCCCTCATCATACCTCTATGGCTGATCCCAGACACCCTATGAAGGAAGCACATTTACACCACTTGTATCTCATTCTTTTGGTCACTACACAAAGCACACGACAATAGGTGTGGGTAGAAATGTAGATCACCAACAAACTGATTCTCTGTCAGAAAATTTCAGTCCCCCACGCTTCTGGGACAATGTTAAATTATGCATTATTGATTTGTTACATATGGCTAACCCAGCCACTGGGGAATGCGTTGTGTGTTTCTCCGTGCCGGTCCCAAGCCCGGATAAATGGGGAGGGTTACGTCAGGAAGGGCATTCGATGTAAAATTTTTGCCAAATCTAATATGCAGACAACAAAACAAATTTCCATACCAGATCGGTTGAGGCCCAGGTTTACAATGACCGCCACCAGCACTGTTAACCAACAGGGTGCTGGTGGAAATTGGGCTACTGTTGGCCAAAGAAGGAGAGGGGGAAGTACAGGAGAGTATACAGAGGAAGAGGCTGACAAAGAAGAAGTGGGGTAGTCAGAGAGCTGAAGAAAGTAGACAGAAGTACAAAGAAATGAGGCGTAAGACAAAGAGAGAGGTGGCGAAGGCCAAAGATAAGGCGTGTGGTGAATTGTATGAGAGGGTGGACACTAAAGATGGAGAAAAGGACCTGTACCGATTGGCTAGGCAGAGGGACCGAGCTGGGAAAGATGTGCAGCAGGTTAGGGTGATAAAAGATAACAATGGAAACGTACTCAAAAGTGAGGAGAGTGTGTTAAGAAGATGGAAAGAGTACTCTGAGGGGCTGATGAATGAAGAGAATGAGAAAGAGAGAAGGTTGGATGATGTGGGGATAGTGAATCGGGAAGTGCAATGGATTAGCAAGGAGGAAGTAAAGACAGCTATGAAGAAGATGAAGAATGGGCAGGCTGTTGGTAAAGATGACATGCCTGTGGAAGCATGGAGGTGTTTAGAAAAGATGGCAGTGGAGTTTCTAACCAGATTGTTTAAAGCAATCTTGGAAAGCGAGAGGATGATGTGCAGAACTTTAGTAACTACAGAGGGATAAAATTGATTAGCCACAGCATGAAGTTATGGAAAAGAGTTGTGGAAGCTAGGTTAAGAAGGGAGGTGATGATTAGTGAGCAGCAGTATGGTTTCATGCCGGGAAAGAGCACTACAGATGCGGTGTTTGCTCTGAGGGTGTTGATAGAGAAGTATAGAGAAGATCAGAAGGCACTGTATTGTGCCTTTGTGGACTTAGAGAAAGCATATGACAGGGTATCCAGAGACGAGTTGTGGTATTGTATGAGGAAGTCGGGAGTGGCAGAGAAGTATGTAAGAGTGGTACAGGATATGTACAAGAGCAGTGTGACAGTGAAAGGGAAGGTCTACAAGATGGTATTGAGATCAGCTATGTCATATGGGCTGGAAACGTTGGCACTGATGAAAAGACAGGAGGCAGAGCTGGAGGTAGCAGAGTTAAAGATGTTAAGATTTGCATTGGGTGTGACGAGAATGGGCAGGATTAGGAATGATGAGTATATTAGAGGGTCAGCTCAGGTTGGGCAGTTTGGAGACAAAGCCAGAGAGGCGAGGTTGCGTTGGTTTGGACATGTGCAGAGGACAGATGCTGGGTATATTGGAAGAAGGATGCTGAGGCTGAGCTGCCAGGCAAGAGGAAAAGAGGAAGGCCAAAGAGGAGGTTTATGGATGTGGTGGGAGAGGACATACAGGTGGCTGGGGTGACAGAGCAAGTTGCGGAGGACAGGGGGAGGTGGAGGCAATTGATCTGCTGTGGCAGCCCCTGATGGGAGCAGCTGAAAGAAAAGTAGTAGAATGTAAACTGGCCATTCATTAAAGCACGTCTCTGAAGTCCCGTAATCCTGGAAGACTGTAACAAACAAATGAAAAGAACAACTAGATACTACATCATTACTTTATATGACATCCAGCAGTCTATCAGCAGAGCTGGTGATGTTACAGTATCTTACGCACATGTTCTTATCCTGAACACTGCTGCTCCACACCGCTGCATGCTGAGCCTTCTACTCTTTTTACATCTGACTGCATGCCCATCCACGACTCTAACTACATAATCAAGTTCGCAGATGACACCACAGTAATTAGACTGATCTCAAACAACAATGAGACTGCCTACACGCAAGGCATTCAGAACTTGGTGAAATGGTGTTTGAACAACAACCTGATACAAAAAAGAATAGACATTAGACTTTAGAAAATCAACTTAAGAGGAGCATTTCACCATCTACATCAACGAGGTGGTGATGGGGCAGGGTCCTTGTTTTAAGTTCCTTTGGGTACACAAAATTGAAAATATTTCAAGGCCCCTTAACACCAGCTCACTAGTAAATAAAAAGCACAACAGCAACTGTAATTTTTAAGGAGACTGATGAAGTCAGAACCCCCCCCAAAAGCCACCGCCGCACTGAAACCATTCTCATCTACTGCGTATCATCATGCTATTCCAGCTGTGCCACAAAAGATAGGAAATTACTCAAAC
>JAACJT020000095.1:11307265-11372216 GCA_009936485.2 Gymnarchus niloticus | reverse complement strand
TGCAATGTCACGTGCTCGTTTGGTCGATAAAACAACAGGATTATCAGGATTATGGGCAAGCGAAAGTAACAAATGGACGCAAGAAATGTTAAAACTAAGTATAAAATTCTCAACAAATATATAAAACATTCCAAATTATTATTTTTCTTTTTTTAAAGGTGAACGACTTTTCCAGTGGTTCTAATTGCCAAGCATCTGGCGCTCATCTGAGTTTGTGCAGTCTTATGCATAACGATATTGCCACATGGTGTCGATATTTACTCACGAGAAAAGGTTACCGTGCACATCCTGGAAGTAATGTAACAGGATCAAATGGATTATTCAACATACTGTATTGTAATTTTCCTTTACGAACGTTTCCTTAAATGAAATGTGCATAGAAAAGGCAGTTCCTAAAGGACATTTTCATACTTGATAATTGGCTGTTTTTCTTTTTTTTTTTGGTATGCCGGTGAATCAAGTGCATCCCTGCTGTACTATTCAAAATACCTTGATGTACATCCAAACAATTTGGGCCTTAAATGTATATAAGGGTTAATAACTTATTGAAAAGGACTGTTGTTTTCTCTTTTAGGCCATCACTTGCATGAATTTTTGTGTTCCATCATATTTCCAACTATATTGTCCATTTTCAAAATTGCCAAATATACACCTGGTTTGGACATTCATGAAGTATTGCAGTGTAGCTAAAGGAGATGAAAGAAGTAATTCTGTAACACTTATGTGGCATTTATGGGGTGCACATGTATACTGTCCCTTAACGGCCTAAAGAAAGAGCCTAAAAAATTTTTCAAAACTGTAATTTTCTACCACACTAGCCTGGAATCCAGAATCACTATGTGACATTTTTCTCAGAGACTTTGTCAGACAAAAGGTGCGTTGCCTTCTTTAACAGAATTGTTAATTGTTGGCAAGGGAGTACAGTTTATTAACTGAGGTTTTTGTTATAGTTTTTGAAAAAGCATATTTAAAAGGGCTAACAGTTGTGTTTCAATTTATACTAGTATTGCCTTGTGAATTTGCTTTTAAATTCAGCTGAAATATAAGTGCTGTTTGCTTCATAATGTTGTTTGTCTGTTATGTCTAGAAAATGGTGTGACGTGTATTTTCAAGACTTCCTTTTAGTGACAGATGGAAATATTTATGTCAAATCATTTGTAATTTCAAGTGCCTGGAATGGTGTTGTGTAAAAGGAAAAAGATGTAGCTTCCAGTCACTGTCTTTCTATACTTGTAAAAAACATCAGTATTGAAACCATTAATGGCTTTACAAGTGCCCTAGGGCCATTGGAGGTGAAGCATTGATCGTACCCACTCGTGATTAAGTGGTGTGATGTTATGGTGTGTTTCACCTCTTCAGGGCCTGGGAGAGTTCCATCCACAATATTTACTCATACTGTCTTCCTCATCCAGCCAAGTAGGTTCATGTTGGCTTGTAGTGAATATATTTACAATCATCTCACTCCCATGAGGTGGTTTACCTTAGTCTCAGTTTACAGCTCCTGATACCTGTCAAATGGGGCAGAAAAGAAATTAGAGAATTTAGAAGAATGTACTTTGAAATTCTTCTTTGCCATTGGGAAATGTAATTAAAAATGACTGACATTATGGTGTCAATTATACCATTTAACACACATCTTTGTATAGGCCTACATAAAAAGTTTTTAAATTGATTAATCGTTTTCACTTGATTACTTCACTTTAGAATGAAAATCAAAATTTGTGGAACTCTTTTAGATTTGATAACTATACGTTGCCCACACAATTACTCGCATACTGTAGCGGTTGCTGCTTTGAAATTACAAGGGTTTTATACAGTGCATCTGACCGGTTGCTGTTCAGCCTCAGAGCAATGGACGAGTAGATGGTTTTTCTGTAGGTGTTACTAAGTACATTCCGGAACTGCAGATCAGGACTTGGCAGGACATATGAATTTAGGGCTGTAAGTTTTAGGTTTTTCTCTTCATGGACAGTTAGATCGCCAATTGCTTTCTTAAGGCTGTTGGAAAATTTGCCCTTATTCCCGATAAAAGAATGACTGATATATCTGGAATGCCCTTTAACTGAGAAAATGATGTAGATGCCTGTGATCGAGGGCTGTCTCATTCTCATCTCTCTTGCTGGAACTCTTTAAAATGTATCTAATGTTGATTGGATGAATCTAAAAGCATGTTGTCTATAATCCAAGGTAATTTATTTATATTTCCATCAATCATTTTTTTCCATGTGTGGTTTAACAACCTTAAATTTGTATTAATATTAAAGTGGTCCCCACAGTTGACTTCATCAATTCTTCTCAACACTCTTCTCAAATGCCCATGTCTTTGTAAAAGGAGGTGGTTTTTATCTCTCAGTCCACTATATACGCATAGTACCTGTACTGTAGTGTTCATTCTTACTTTATTTTCATTAAGTATTAAGTGTTCTTAATTTCAGTATGTAGCCCCATTCCTTAGCTTTATGTTTGTACTCTAAATATTCTGGAATTTGTTTAATTCAGAAAGATGATTGAGAATACTGACCCAAGCCCAGAATTGTGGTTCTCTTCTGATTGCAATGGTCCAATTGGAATTTCTACTGCTTCAAAGACATGTTTCTACTTGTTTTTTTTTTTCAGTACTGTTTCCAATTGCACAGGTTATTTTGGATTCTTGTTGCATTAAATTTCATTGCCAGTCTTTTATATGGAATTTTATTGAATTTGACTTTTGGAATTCTAAATGCACAATAAGCCAGGTTTCTGTCACTGGCTTTTGTTGTATAAATCCATGCTGGCTATCCCTCAAAGGCAGATCATATGAATTTAAGAAAGACAGATTAGAACTGAAAAGCTTTGTACCTCTGTAACACTAAGATCATTTAAGTCTTTATAAGATTCCTTGCTTTCCACTTTTCTGTTTGGCAAGTCCATTAAAAAATACACTGTCCCATACTGTTCCTGGCTTTTACTTAATTTTATTTTAAAAATAAATCTTACTACAAATGAATGACTTGGAATCAAATTGAAGAGGCTGTTCTAACCAAATAGAATAGGCCGAGACTTTTTAAAAAGCATAATCAGAGTGCTATTTTGATTATTTAACTGCATTTATAAGTGCTGTGGAGTATGTCCTAAGTTTAGTTAGAATATTATAGAAACTTATTTCCCGATAATACTATATTTGGGATATGTGTGAGATTCATCCAGGCTTGGCTGAACCTTTAGGTTTGAATACGTAAGTATAGTATGTTACTGTTAAATTTCTTCCAGTGTAATTTTAATTCCGTATTTGCATTGCGGCCTTGTTGACTTGTGCCCAAAGGAACTGGCGCAAGAGCTGACAATTCAAACTAGCTATATTACAATGCAAAATGGTGACTTCATTAGGATCATTAAATGTTACATGGCTGAATGCCTTCAGTGTGGTTGCCAAAACATGTGTAATTGCTATCTGGGAGTGAGGGCATAATCGAGCAATTGAAAAATTTGTAGATGAATGCATACCTATAGCCCAAAAGTATAGTAGCATTAAGGTGCTTAGCGACCTGCCTTTTCATAGCAGAAAAATTCTTATCAACCACTAAAAATCTGTATACACTAAACATAAATTAATATTTTTAAGTTCATGCAGTAAAAAGCTAAATGTTTAGTAATCAAATACCCATGCAGAGTGCTAAAGAATGCACACATACTACCCCAGTCCTATTGTATGTACATAAATCATTTGAGAGGGATGAAATAGGACAATGTAAAAGGCAGTTCTTAACTGGGTTAATCAGAACTGTTCCATCATTGTTCAATGCTGATGAATGAGCAGTAAAATTATTCAAAAACCATCATTTTTTAGTTTGGAACTCCATTACATTGTAGACTAAAGCTGGGAAAATGGCACTGAGAAAAATCTGGAAACTGCTGTAAGATTCACTGTTGCTAGTAACTAATTGCTTTAGTAACACAGTAAATTATGGATTTTGTTTTCTCAGAAATGTACCTGTATAAATAATTTTGGATATGTTAAACTTTTGTGTGGTGAATTTATGTTTCACTAATAAAGAACTGAATTTTCTAATGTTGTACTATTAATAGCCTTCTTTTATATGCAAAAATTCTACAGTTATTTGTTTCTGTAGTACATTATCCATAAAAATAAAATAAAAAAATTGCGTGTAGCTTTATCATACTACCATCTTTACCAAATCAGTATTTAATGTTCAAATGAGCCAGAAAATGGACAGTTATTACTTACAAACAGAAATGTTGTGTCTTCAGCGACTTAAACTGTACATAATCCCTCTGTATCACATAATAATCCATTACTCTCTTACAGCTTCAGTCTTTTGCAATATACTGCCACATAAGTCCTGAATTGTCTCTGTGTGCTTTACCATTCCCACACAAGAAAAGCCTCCCCTTCCTTAAGGGTGGAAGAAGTTGAGGTGGAAATCTATTTTGCACTCTCAAGAACTTCCTGTAAAATTCCAGTAATGTTTAGACCTGGTGATCTGAGACGCTATGAAAGGCATTTGAATTCATCTTTTTGTTTATGAAACATTTGTACATTTGTTTAGCGATGTATATGGGCATTATCATTTGTAACATCAGAGTATTCTGAAGGAATGCTGTTTTCAGCACCTGGTCCTGTAATATAACTTCATATTCCTTGGCCATTACAAAACCAGTTCAGATCAATCAGCTGACCTAATGACTACCACAACATGGTGGTCTACACCATTACAGTCTATCAAGATGTTACACAGCTTGGAGCTGGCATTGTGCATTAAATGCATATTTTGGATTTCTCCAAACATAAATACATCCAGATGTAGGAAAAAGAGAAAAAAAAACAACTCACCTGGACAATACCACTTTTTCTATTTCTCAGGGGTCCAGACTTTGTGTACTTCATACCAGATAATTGTGCATTGACCTTTGATTCAGCTGGTCTACTAGGATGGTGGTAGCATGCTAAGCAGGCCAGACCAGACCTCCCTTACCATGACCATAGTATCTAGCTCTTTCAGGGAGATCCCCAAATGTTCTCAAGTCAGCCTGAAGATACAGTCCTTCCAGAGTTTTCTGGGACTTCCCTGGGGCCCCTGCCCAGTTGGACATGCTTGGAACTGCTCCCTTGGGAGTCAACCATGTGGCATCTGTATAAAATCCCCAAACCACCTCAACTGACTCATTTGATCCCCTTAGATCCACAATTTCCTCAGCTTATTGGAGGGAGAATCTGGCAACCTCATTTCAGCTCTTTTTACTTGCAACTATATTCTTTCTTAATCATGGCTCAGACTGACCAGCAAACTATGATTTTTATCTAACAATTGAGTTCCTGCCTCGTTATCATGGACCTGTTCAGTGCCCTCAAAACTGCAAAGACTGAACCTATCCCCCATCAATCTTATGTTTCCTCTCATCATTACTCACAAACAAGATCCCAAAATACTTAAACTCTTTAACTAAGGGCAGACCCCCCTTCCACCTGCCTCTTCTAAAAGAGCACCATGGCCTCAGATTTGGAGGTACTTCTCATCCCTGCCATTTCATACTCAGCATCAAACCTCTCAAGTCCTGGTGTCCTGGTTGGATGAAACCAGAAGCACAACATCATGTACAAATAGCAGGGATGTCAACCCTATCCCTCTATACCAGACACCATAGTATCCTGTCCATGAGAATCATAAACTGGAATGGAGACAAGATGCACTGTTATTGTAGGCCAACACTCATTGTAAGTGAGTCAAATTTTGTTCCAAATATGTGGACAAAATTGGAGCTTCATTCTTTCAGGTACTGAATAGCACAATGTAGTAGTCCTGGTACGTCACATTCCTGCAACACATCTCACAATATGTGCCAGAGCACACAGTCATATGCATTCTCCAAGCTGACAAAGTACACATAGACTGTGTTGTCAGATTCCCACAAAAAAAGAATAGATCCACTGTTCTCAGGCCAGGCTGGAATGATCATTGTTCCTCCTGAAACTGATGTTTGTCCATTGATCAGAGTTTCATCTTCAGTACCCTAGCATAGACTTTGAAAGGGAAGCTGAGAAGTACAATACCCCTATATTTGGAACATACCAGCTGATCCACCTTATTAAAAATATGGGCTATCTCCCCTGTCTGATGTGCAGAGATACCCACCTTCCAAGCAACATTGAAGAGCCACATCAAACACATCTTCCCAGCAACATTCAGTGCTTTCAGTATCTCTGGACAAATTTCAGCCTTTGCACTAGAAGATCTCTATCCACTATGATAGTTGAACTGCAGTGATAGATTCCAGAAGTTCTACAACCAGATTTTCTAACACTAACTCCAGATGAAAGAGTATATCCATTGAGTTAAAGAGTTCCTCAGAGTGTTCTATCCACCATTCAACAATAGTCCCAGAGTTGCTCAGAATTTCCCTGTTTTGGCCAAGTACAGCCTGATCTGATTCCACCCTCCCCCTCCTGAGGTGTAAAATACTTTGCCAAAACACGGGGCTTGATAGTCTCTCTCCATGACCTCTGCAAACTCCTCCAATGCATAAGCTTTCGCCTCCACGACTGCCTTCACTGCAGCATTCTGGATTGATGGTACCTTTTGCCTGTCTCAGGAGACCCTGTGCAAACACAGCCTCACCCCGATGGCCTCCTTCTTCCCCTTAGCAGCATCCGACACCACATGTGCCCATTTGTGGGTCCTTGCATTACTGAGATGACTGGCTCCTACTGCCTTCTGGCTACAGCTCTTTGCTGTCTCCACAACAATTGAGGCCTTGAACATGGTCCATTCAGACTTAATGTCCTTCATCTCATTTGGCACATGGAAGAACTTTTTTCTGCAGGTTTGGGGTGAACATTTTCGGCTAACCCTGATTACTGGTCAGGGTCAATCTGATCCATCAGGCTTCCTCACTCATGACCAATACAACTCACCACCAAGTGGTGATATGATGACAGCCCTACCTCTCACTTTACCTGCATGTTTAAAACACAGCCTAAAGTCAGATCACACGTGTATAAAATCAATCATTGACCTTTGGGCTCTGGTGCCATGTACACTCATGAACATCTTCATGTTCTAACATGGTGCTTGTTATGAATAGTCCAAGGCTAGCACATAAGTACATTAACATTTCATTACACAGGTTTAAATCTGGATGACCAGTCTACTTTTTAAGGAAGTCCTGGCAAAATATACTATGCATTCTTTCCTGAGGCTGGATGAATAAACATAGGTGAGTTCATTCCATTGGTAATTCTTGATGGCATGATTTTGAGATCCATCTTGTTGTATGACAATCCCTATTGGAACCAAAGTTATTCTTTGTCCACAGCTTGTAGTTGGAGTTCAACACATTTTTTTCGTGACTTTTGACGTTCTCGACCTTGCCACTTTAGATGTGATTCAGGCACTTACTACTTGCTCCCTTTGGAACTCTTGAACTACATAGTTAACTCACATATCAAAGTGGAGATTGTTGGGTTGTCAGGCTGTTTTCTAATACCACTCTCCTCTTTAACTAACAGCACTGCTCACTCGCCTTCAGTTTAATTTGGCACGTTTGCTGCTGCCCTAACTTTCAAATGGTTGTTTCAAAGTAAAAGTCCTTTTTCTGTGTCCAAATTTTATATATAAACGTCCAAAGAGGATGTGCTTTTGTATCTCAAAGAGGAATTCAGCCAAGCTACTAATGTATATGACAGCCTCAAGCAAGGGCAGTGACAGTACTAATTTATTTCATACAAAAATGTCAGCAAGGTTAATTTATAATATAATTTATAGCCAAATGTATTATTTTGTACAGGGTTGTGGTCTTGTAAGTTATTATGGAACATGGAAAGATGGACATATTATTGTTTTCACTATGCACAACATGTTTGTGGATTAAGACTGCCAGAACCCAGTGGTTGATAAAAATATTTTTATTACATTCATTAAATTCCTGTAATGAAAACTAGAATGGTTTGCCTTCATTACCATGAAATAAATATTTGAGACAATAGCTACATAAAACTCTTACAGTTTAGCAGATCTCATAGTAATGCAGGTCAGTATGGTACCACAGTTTGGTTTGGATGTTCCATGTGGATCCCTGGAATTATTAAGAAACCAGGCACTTCAGCAGAAGTCTGGGGACTAAAGCAATTAGGATACTCCTCATTTCTTTTTCTCTTCGATATGCTCAATCTCACTGGACTCGTCCACCACCTTGCCATTAACCATAGTCTGAGTGACCACCTTGACAATCGTCCTGGTCCGGATGTCCGGTTGCTCTGCAGCACAGCATGAGAGAACGAGATTTCATAAGTTAAGGCTAGGTAACTAAAGCTTCCCAAACATTCACACTGCCAAGAACTCAGAAGGCAGTGAAAGCAGCATGCCCCACAGTGATAATGGCATGATTTCATTTTGGTTCCTGCCTGGGTTTCAGGAAACTATACAATTACAATCACATGACACGAAGGGCAGAGTTTCATTAGAGGTTCCCCCTTTTCAGGGATTAAATGAGAACAAAATAGGGATTTTGCCGGACATTTTTTTTAAATGTTGCCATATTGGAGACAAAGACAGGGAAAGAATAAAAATGAAGACTTCCATTGTACATAGTCTCTCTCCAGGTCTATCTCTGGTGCTGGTCCAGTTTACTTCTAGACAGTCCCATCTAGAAAAATGCTGAAACAACGTACAGGTAGTAGGAATCAAATGGAAATCAGACTGTCACCCGACTCTGCTTTGCTGCACCCCCCCCAAACATGAAAAGTAATTAACAACTATATTTCAAGGTTTGTTTAGCTCTAGGGAACAACTGAAGTTGTTTAGAAAGGAGCAAATTAAGTGGGAGCTTATTTATATGCAGTTGCTATATGCTACTCTGTTTTGGGAGGGTACTTTGTGTACAGTTAAATTAATCTATAATTTATCCTGTGCCACAACCCAGTGCTTGTTCAGAATGCAGGAGAGATTTGACAAGAATCCACTAAGGTAGCAGGTCTGAGGTTAGCTGTTCTGAAAGTTAGAGGTTGACAATGTGGAGGAGATAGGATGAGGCAGCCTTAAGCCTCTTCCTCTCTCTGCTGTAATAGAATATGTATACCTTGCAGTGTACCATCATTCAATTTGCTCTGGGAGTGTCTCCTTATGGTTATTTTATCCCCAAAACAACACATCTGAGAGTCAAGAGGAGGCTTTGCCAGGAATGTAGGTAGGTAGGTAGGTAGAAGGGTGGCTTGGTGCCCAGAAAAGCCATTCATTAATGACAGTTTGATAGCCATGGTCTGTGGTTAAAAGATAAAAATATTGCTGTACTTCGTGCAGCATTACAGCTCACCATCTGATGAACAGTCACATGTATTGGTGCATTGGTAATATACATGTAACACTTCCCATTTTTGCCACAATACTTCAATAATTTACATGTACATATTTTGGAATAATTTGGAATAATTATTTTTAAAACAGAAAATATCACGCAGTTCCTTTTTAAGAATGTGAAAACATACAATATGCAATATGGAATATTTAAAATTTCACTTGATTTCTGCAAAGCCATCTGTGCGATGCTAAGAGCACTAGATATTCAGCTGGTCAGTATTTCTACTGGATATATATATTAATATATATAAATATTAATATCCCAGCTTACATTGTGGTGTCATGTGGAAACTGCATGGAACTACATGCGAGTCATAGGATGAGTAACTTGATCATGGGAGTCTGAATGAAATAATAGGGGCCATGAGTGGTGCCCCCAGAAATGTTTGTACATCACAAACCATATTACTTTTCAGAGTGGGGGCGGAGTTTATGGTTAGTGTGGTAACAAAAGAATCCTTGAGTCATGGAACAATCTAAGAATGAGAAACTTCCAACCTGCATTAATAAAATATGGTACTTACTCTTAGGGACTTCCTTAACCCTGAAAAGAAACAAGAAAGGCTCTGTCATATTTATGTACTTGTCTATGATTGTGTCTAACGACTGTTAGTCAAAACATTTCCAAAGTCATCTGAAAACTATTTCACAGGTCATCTACAGAGGTTCTTATATTCGGTTTCTGTGAGGTACTAACACAAGAACCTACATATAATAGCAATTAGACTCACACTTCTTCTCCTTCCAGCAGCCTCCTGTAGGTGGCGATCTCCATCTCCAGGTTCTGCTTAATTTGCAGCAGCTGCTCATATTCTGCTTTATTGTTCTGCATGTCAAGCCGCAGCTGGGACAGGGTGTCTTCTAGCTGTGACAGGGTCATCTGTAGCTGCTCCATCTCTGCAGCATACTTGTGGCCCACCTCACCCAGGTTGACTTCCAACCTTGTTACCTGAGAAAAGGACAAGCCAGTGTAACATCAGTGTGCAAAATGTATAGAAACCAGCCCATGAGAATAAGTCATAGTGCAGCAATGTCATCAAGGAAAGGTAATTTTGCTAGTGAACTCCTTAAATTTACTTCAGTGTAGACATATAAGCATAATTGTAATTGTAATGTAATTTAGCATAAAACTGTAGCTTCTCTAATTAAATTGAAAAACAAACCTATAATTAAAAAATAGGGATGAACAATAACTATGAACTAAGTGTCTTATAATTAAGATATTGTTGAAAAGTTTAGTAATCAAAATAACTAATGTAATATAAGCAAACATAGTAGAACTGTACCGATGTTTATTAACAGTTGATTGTTTATGGAAGCTACGTTGTACCAGACAGTTTTAACTAGGGTGACTGGCAAAATGTCCTTGAGTAGTTTACATCTATTTGAATGTGCCTGGATATCAGCTACAAAATATAAGTCATCTTGTTTCACTCAGATCAATGAAAGGTTCTTATGGTCAAATAAATGTCATCATAAAACTGAAGGGTGTTTTGTTTGCAACGTTTGCTAACAGAATTAAATGCACGATGTTTCATGTAAATAAATCTGAAGGTCTCAACAAACTGGCAATCTGGCAAAGGCGGCTTTTATTTTCCGACAAGTGTTTGGAGGATCAACAGCATTGTTTGCAATAAAGCAAACACTTGGCAAAGTAAGAGTCAGAAGCAGTACTGTTGTGCAATGTTCACAGCAGCATAACAGGCCAGGTGTGTGGGGATTTTGTTAACTGGTCCTTAAGTTACTATAGTGTAGTATAGGAACTGGGTTTGGCTGGGTCCAGGTTTGACAGGCCGTTACTTGTTTCCGCAGGCTGTCCAATTCCACCTCAAGGGTCTGGAGGATGCGTCTCCGCTCCTTCAGCTCACTCTGAGAATTGCGCAGTGCTTCGTTGCTCTCCTTCACCTCTGTCTGCATGGTTTCTAGCTGCAGGAATGCCACCACGGTTGAGGTACACACAACAGCAAAGGAAATCAGCAGACCTGCCATGCACATGTTTACGATTTACGCAACTGTATCAGCAGTCAATGATGATGGCGATATCTTTGGCTGAAGAGCCACGCACCTTCTTCTTGGACCAGGTGTCGATGTTGTCCTTGTTCTTCTGCACAATGCTTTCGTACTGCGACCTGAGATCAGCCAAAATGGCTCCCAGATCAGGACCACGGGTGGCGTCCACCTCCACATTGACCTGATCTTTGGTCAGCTGAGCACATAGCTTAGCCATTTCCTATAAAGACGAATAAAGATTGAAAGAAACTATGGGGCATGTTTGTTTCTCTCTTCTGAACGCAGAGGGATAGGTTTCATGCAAATACTAGGGAGGAGACTGCTGTTGAGAACTACTTCATAATTAACACCCATTGCATAAATAATTAAATCCCCACAGGAGTAGGTCTGACAAAGGTCAGTTTACCAATTCTGTGCCGTTATTAAGCTATGTGCATAAAGCTTAAACCATCCACAGACCAAAGAAAAATATTAAGCCATAAGTGTGTGCTTTTCAAATGTCAACAATACTCATGTCAGTCATCCAGATTTGAAAAACTACTCTTAAAAACTTTTGGAGAAAACACCATAATAATATTGAATTATGATGTGTCTCAGAGCACACCAAGATGCACAGGATGGTTCTTTACATGAAAATAGATCATTCATTGACAACTACGAGATATAAGATTGGACTATGTGGGAAACTCTTTCTTGCAGAAGAAATGAGGTTTGAGATTAAAATTCTATTAATTAGATTCTATGGATTGGTGAATAGAGAAAATAATTAATTTCATTTTGCTGATTAGAGATGAGTTTTTCCCTGGGAAATTCTGAGGGATGCAGCAGATGGGTACAGAGGGAAACTGATGCGCAGCCTCAGTTGCTGTTCTTCTGTATATTGCACTAAGGTCCTTCCTTGAGGTGTGTCTTACCTCTTCATGGTTCTTCTTCAGGAACTGCAACTCATCCTGAAGGATCTTCAGGTCTCCGTTCAGTGTGACAATGATTTGGTCGTGGTCTGCCTTGGCCCTCCTCAAAGCAGCGCAGTCCCCCTCCACCGACTGACTCAAGGCCACCTCCGCCTCCCATCTGTACAGACAGGCAGATGTGTCATGCTGCGCACAAATATGCGCATGCCCACAAGCTAACGTCCTTGTCATCTGTGAAGGCACACTCTTTGTATACTGCCACCATCAACACAAAAGCCCACATCTCCAGGA
The DNA here is from genome assembly GCA_009936485.2 of Gymnarchus niloticus. Taxonomy (NCBI): domain Eukaryota; kingdom Metazoa; phylum Chordata; class Actinopteri; order Osteoglossiformes; family Gymnarchidae; genus Gymnarchus; species Gymnarchus niloticus. Next base: position 11,359,654 of record JAACJT020000095.1, on the reverse strand, counting down.
TACAACCCTCTGCTAATCACAAACAGGATGAGATATTCAATGCCAACAGATTAAATGCTTGCTGTGTTGTGTAAGGCTATTGTCAGACATGAGATTTGTGATACTGAGCATGACCTGACAAGAGACAGGATCTAAATAAAGCTTTATATCATTATGTTCTAGTGTAGAGATTATGTGCACAAAAAGCCTATATCATACGTACATTACATCATACAGCCTTTATAACAGAACTAGCCTGTCAAAATCTGAGAAAATGATCAATTTCTAATCCCCAACCAATTTAAGTCTTGGATTACAATAGTTCTGTAACAAACCGAACATCTAGTCGGAAGGGTGCATCCAGCAACCCTTCTAACACAGATAGGCTTCTACAGACACGTGGGTGTGGAGGTTTATGAGAAGCACTCACTTGACCCTGAAGTCATCAGCCGCCAGCTTGGCATTGTCGATTTCCAGCATGATACGGGCGTTCTCTAATGTCTTCTTCCTCACCTAAATAGAGTGGAGAAACACGAGCTGAAACATTCAGTTTGGTGTGCTCTGTTTTTGCTAATGTGATGGCTTTGTTTGGGTTTGCTTGCTGCATAAACTTGCTGTCTGTTATCCACTTGATGCCTGGAACCAAAAGCACATTTGGCACCTATTAAAAGGCTAACCATTTATTCCACCAGCTAATGCCAATTAACTGGTGTTTGAAGCCAGAACTAGTGCAACATAATTCACTTGGGATTTAAAACTGATGTTTATGGGAATAGACACCTTTGACAGACCCAATAAGAGCTGGTGAGAAGTTAATATGGATATAGGTTTGGATTTACAAACCCGGATGTGTTCAGTATTGCCTGTGTTAAATGTGCTAGGATTAAGGGATACAGTAGGTGATAATGGTTAAACTAAGGGGTGGAGGGCACAAACCTCCTGTTCGATGGCATGTGCCTTCACCAACATGCCCTCTATGTCATGTCTTTTCGGAGATCTCTCGAGCATCAGCTGCTTGATCTTCACCTCCAGGTCAGCATTAGACTTCTCCAAGGAGCGGACCTTTTCCATATACTTGGCGAGGCGAATGTTGAGGTCCTGCATGGTCTCTTTATCATTGGTACCCGCCTGCAGGCCATCCAGGGAAAGGCTGGAGGGTCCGTTGAGGTCCCCACTCATGGAGATGGAGCGGGATGAGAAGGAGGAGAAAGAAGCTGGGGCTTTGGAAACGGACAACCTGTTATCCCTGAGGGATATGCTGGAGAAGGAGGGCTTCTGGCCTGCTGACAGGTTCTGCACGGAGAAGACAGATGTCATGATGGTACTCTGTGGACAAGAACAGAAGAGGATACATCAACGGCAGACAAAAGCACATGCTCAGTGAAGACAACCAATGTGAGGGACAAAAAAATACTCTCTGAACCTGTACCATAATTTTTTGTCAGGTCTCCCCTGAAAAATATGGAAATTCAAACGTATTAGCCTATTCTAAATGAATCACTGTTGAAATTGGTGAGTATAACCAAATAATACGCTTAATTAATTAATATAACATAACATAATAATACACTTTAAAAAAGGAAAGGCTTGAATTTTATGTTGATGATTGACACATTGTCTCCAGACTGTCCTCTGCTTTCTGCCCTGTGCTTACTGTGATATGCTCCAGGCTCACCGTGTCCCTGTATCAGACAAGCTGTAATGGAAAGTGGATGGATGGATGGATGGATAGATGGATGGACAGCTCTTAGGGTAAGTCGTAAAATTCAAAGTCATTGAATTTCACAAAGTAAATATATTGTAAATTACCTTTTTTCTTTTACAAATCTTAGCTACTTCTCTCTCTTACACAAGAAGTAGCAGAGTGTTTAAATTATCTAAATGCCCACAGGCTGTGATAAAACACTACTTTCTGCCTAAAGCAATTCTTACTTATAAATAAATCATTGCAGCAAATAACATCATCACTATGTTTAGCAGAAACTAAACTTTCTGCTCATCGTAACACGATACACACTATCTCTAACACATTGCTAATTGGAACTGGATCATCTTGCTTAACTCTCTGTTGGAAGGATTATCTGTACTTGGCATAATAGCACTTGAAAGCAAAGGTATTTTCCCAAGTTAGCTCACAATGTAACAATGGCTATGAAACCTTTTCCAGTCAGAAAAACAATGGAAAAGAAATTGTAATACAGCTGTGAACATAGTGTACAAGAGCAATAAGAACTGTACATACATTATGGGATGTGGATATTTAAACGGCGACTTGCCCACTAAACATTAAAGGAATAAATATCAGCATTTAAACTGGTAATTAGCAGTTGGGTGTTTATACTGTACATTCTCTCATGTACAAAGTACTTTCTATCTGAACAGCTGTTTGACTTTCCTCTTATTAAGATTTGTAGTCATCACACAAAACTCATCAGGACTTTTTGGTACAAGTGATTGGTTTAAGAATTTTAAAAACTTTCATAGAATCAAATATGACCAGGAATATTGTGAAACATCAAGAATACATTTGAAATTTGTTGGTATTAGGATGACCCAAAACAATAGACACCACTATAAAACCTATTAGAAATGATCAGAAATGAAGTTGAATAAATAAAAAATACATGCAGATATGCACTGACCTTGAGTGAAGCCGATTCCTAGACGACAACTAATGGAAGTTGTACTTTGTTCTGCCCCTGATGATGCAGGTGATCCTTTATAGGGCACAAGTGCAAGGGGCTGGTCCAACTTGTGTAGGGGGCGGAGCTTTTGGGTGAGACTGAGCACCAATGCAGAAATACGACACCCAGGGGGATCAAATATTCAACACTTCTGTAATTGAAACAAGGAGCGTGAATCCACTGGACAACAGGTTGGACATGTATTTATGTTGCTGAGCTGGTTTTTCTATAAACAAAAAGTGACCCTAAAGGAATTTAATGGTCAATGCTTTTGTTTAAATGCGGTTTAATAGTCAACTGAGCAACTGGCTAGACTTGTATGTGAGCTTCAAAGTCAAATTTTGCCACAGCTTGGGAGGTTTTTATCTTGTGATAAAATTCCAGCATAAACACAGGATATTTTACAGCACTGGAATCTTTTCTGTGAACAATGAAGTTGTATTTAAGCAGCGATTACATAAAAAATTAAACCTTAATTTTAAACACTAGCCCACGTGCCACCTCAAACACTGGTTTGTATGCTGATGGATATGGTGTTCTTCATTAACTCTAAAAGTAATAAAAGTCTAAATGTCAATTAATTAAATGACAGATATGGACTAGGGTTCTAGCCCCATGTCTGGAGGGGTATGAGTTCAAGTCTTATGGCTGGCAGAGTGATCAATCACCATTGGGTCCTTGAGCAGGAAGGTTAAGTGAGGGACTTAACACTTATTGCCTCAAGGCAGGGGCGCTGAAGACTGGCTGACCCTGTGCTCTGACCTCAAAACTTGCTCTCTCCTGTATATACATGTCTGTTATGAAGCGCAAGATAGGCTGAATAAAATATAATTATTCAATTTCTATCCCACAAGGATGAATATAGTGTAATTATTCTATTTAATCAAACCATTAGACTCTTTCAGTCTCAAACTGCAAATTTGCTAGCAAAAATTGTAGACTAGCTTGGCTGGATCTGTGTTTTGATAGGTACCATCACACCCGCATCATAAGACACAGAGGGTTTGTGTGCACTGTGTCCCCACTGACATCTATGGGCCATGGGCCTGGGAGTGGCTTGGCAGGGCTTAATGATGGTGCTGGTGGGGAATGCGTTCTGGCTCTCCGCCTTAACCCTCAGAAAGTGAGTCAGCTGGAGAGGCTCCTGGAAGGGTTACTTATTTGTCTGAGTTCAAGAGTCACCCTCCCCTCTTTTCTCCATCTGATTTTGATTTAACTAACATGCATAACGTAAGAGAATATAAAAAAGGAAGAGGACAATGACATCATGATTCACACGACTTCTCAGCAAAGCGTCACAGTCATTTTATCTAGAACGTAAGATTACACTGAAATAATTGTAAGATTATATTAATTTTCTTATTGCAACTTCTGTAAAATCACTGTATCAAATATGCTGCTGTTGTGCTATTGTATATATACAAAACACAAACTTATGAAATTTAAAAATGTCTCAACTAAATTATAACATTCTTGGATGGATGACCATTACATTGAAGCTGTAATTAGTACAAATGTGGCCAAGATAGAGTGTCTGGATGGGGAGCTCCAATCAGGACGTGTCAGAAGTGTCTGCTCAAGCCCATTCAGTTCATGAATCAGGCACTCAGTAAGAGAACAGAAGCTAAAATTCACAGTTTATAGAAGCGATTAGCACTGTTTTTAGCACAAGATAAGAAACAGATCATAGAAGAGCTGGAATAAGAAAATGTTTGGTATGTATCTTAGACCTTGGGTCTGAAAAACTGAGCATTTTTTTAACTGTGTGGAACCAGGGATTTTTCTTGGTCAAAGAAGTGACAAAGGGTTGCTATTTGTCCAGGTAGTATAGAACGCCATAAACAAGAGAACCCAATCTCTGGCATTTAAAGAACATATTTCCATACACAAGGACTTTTTTCTCAAAATAATCATTTTCCAAGGTTCAGCTACTTTCTTAGGTCCTGCAGTCCTGAAAAGACCGGATTTTGTATTTGGTTTTACAACCTTTAATTGTTGGTTTGTGAAAACGTAGGAACTAAAATATGCCACATGCTGACTAGCACTCCAAACTACTGCTGAACAGTTACACCAGTCAGAAAACATTTAAAATCCTACAAGATACCTACATGCCATGATGGTCAGTGTCCATTCTGGACGACCATAATACAAGAACCAAAGAATGGAATCCTTTGCAGTTGGTGAGATTAATGCCCATGCTTCCCACTGGACTGGACTCAAGATTTTACAACATCAATCTTGCTTACCTTCCTGCCATTGCTCTTTTAAGACAACCAAATTACTTTCTTAAAAGTAAGAAACACAAAGCCGGCAAAGAGATTCACACATTGTGAAGACAGGCAACTGTAAAGCTAAGTGATATCTGATAATCCAGGCCTGAGTATGCAGCAGATCATTTTAAGCCAAACAAGTTTGGGTTATAATAGCACACCCATGCCACGAGTGTTCTGATTTGACAAGTGTGCTTGTCAGTCATGAATGAACAACGGTCAACAAGAAAGGCAGTCATCAAAACATGTCAAAGTCTTCTCATGGAAAAAGGAAAAATGACAGACACACCCATAATCATATTCTCAGCAAACTACAGACGCTGTTTAACAGCTCTGTGATTGATCCTCCAGAGTCATACGCTCACGTGGACGCAAAACACGCTTTCTTATCATTAAGCACAAAGAGTGAGATAAATAATAATTATAAAATACAACAAAGTTGTGCATATGAAAAAAACATTTTTTGTCACTTGTTAATCTGGCAGATACCTTCAATAGCATGTTTAGTAAGTTTAAGTAGTGTTTTTTGAGAAGTGTGACTTGAGAAGTGTGACATTGGAAACAAACTACAAAAACAGGACTTTTATTTCAGAGTCAAAGGCTGCGGGAGCCTAGTAAAGAATGCTGGTAGGAAAACAACAGTAAACATCGTAAGAAATGAATTAGACTGTGACCTGTCTAACGGGTGATTTGCAGCAGTCTGCACAATCATTTCGAGCTGCACGCTCAGCAGAATGACCCTCTTACCTAATTGGTCACACAGGTTCATTCACTGTTCTGGCATCATTCCGTTAAAATAAGAGCTATACCTGGCCAGTTTTAATGGAACCACCTACATTTCCATCTGAGCAAGAAAAGTGAGACACATGGTAATGAGGAGACCCTTTTGTTTTTAGTGAATTGGGGTCAAAAGGCACTAGACTGTCCATTAAATTGTTACACATCTATCCCAGCCTCGGTCCTCTTGACTATCGACGGAAACTGTCCTTCAATCCAACAAAGGCAATTCTAATCATTTGACAAAATATGAGGAAGCCTTAAATAATAATCACATTAACATGACTAAAAAGTATTACTTAAATTTTATTTAATCTAGATTAATCATTCCCTGTGATGTACTGGTATCCCATCCAGGGTATACACCGCAGTATTTTGCCCTGTACTTCCTGAGACTGGCTACAGGCCACACTGTAATCCTGACGAAGATAAGTATTTAGAAGATGGACTCATTTAATCGATCCACGGCTACAAAACTGACTGATTAAAAATTAAGCAACAATGAATGTCACATTTTAGATATAGGCGGGCATGGTGGTTGACAGTGGTTAGTGCTGCCGCTTCACACCTCCAAAGCTGTGGGTTCAAATCCTGCCTCTAGCTCAGGGTGGATCGAATTTGCATGTTCTTTCTGTGCTTTGCAAGTTTCTTCCCAAAGACAGGCATTATAGGCTAAGTGGCATGGCTAAATTATCTGCAGTCTGTGATTGGGTGTGTGTGACTGTGCCCTGTGATGGGTTGGCACCCCATCCAGGGTGTTGCCCAAATTGTGCCCTAAGGCTGCCTGGAATAGGCTCCAGGCCCACCTACAACCCAGGATTAAGCAGTTTGGAAAACGGATGGAGGGATTTTAATTATGAAGGTGTATCATTCAATGGTACTGTTTAGGCGTCATATTATGGCATGTGAAATGCCAAAAGGGTCCTTTTCACAGTGATGCAGACATTTTAGACAGTTTTGGTGGGTCCCCTGAGGGTGCAGGTTTAAAGAAGAAAGAAGACATGGGGGAGAATGTCTGCATCAAAACCAAACTGCTTATTACCTCAACCTGTGATGTGTGTTTGGACTGGCAGGAGGCGCGCAGGCATTACTAAGTGGGAAGGAAGACACTGAGACCATCACCTGGCTGCTTTTGTATCCAGATGGTAAGCCATCTGAAACTAGGAGTGGCAACAGGCTGGAAGATTCTTCCCTGAAAGTGTCCAAGACTGGCTGGGGGCTTGCAGACTGGAGTCCTGAGCTAGTACAGGGGTACCTTCCACCGTTCAAGGATGCAGATTAGGTGGACTGGTGTCTCTAAATGGCCAATGGTGAGCGTGCGCCCTGTGATGGACCGGCAACTTGTATAGGCTGTACTGTGACCTGAGACTCCTGGGACAGCCCCCAGGCTCCCTATGGCCATGCTATAGATAACTGGTTAAAAACCACAGAACAAATCAATAAAAACAATAAAGACATCTTTTCATAAAGGTAACAATTCAGAATAGAGCTGGCAGACATTCTTGCTATAGTTTGGTATAAATGTATATGTGTTTACCCATAATTCTCAAAAACCTTAATCAGATATTTTTCTCTGTGGTGTCTGCACGGTCAGTCTCAAGCAGGTTTTACAGTATTTTGCATTCTAATCAACATACATTACCGCAAAGCGTGAATTATCATGCAAATCTTGGCTCCTGTAGAAACATACAGTCGGCTGGCAACCTTCTGAGGTAAAGCTGAGTACTTCTTATTGGCTCTAAATCAATACTTGCAAAGGTTAGCTGTTTTATTGTTTTCATTGACAAAACCACTACATCCATTTCCAAATAACTGAAGAGCCTTAGTGTCATTCTGGACAGCACCCTTTCTTTAATTTCACATATAAATAACATTTCCCAGGATTCCTTTTTCATCTTTGAAATATTTCCAGACTCCGTCCTGCCCGCATGCAACACAGCACTGAAGTTTTGGTCAATGCTCTGGTCACACCCTGCATAGACTACTGCAACGCCATTCTCTCTGGTATTCTAAATTAACTCCTTCATCAGCTTCAACTCATCCAGAATCCTGCAGCCAGGATTATTACATGTTCTAAGTCCACTGACCACATCACATCTTTCCTCTAGCAACTCCACGGGCTTCCTGTGTCACACTAAATACACATTAAAATACAACATTTAACATTTAAAGCCCAACATAATCTTGCTCCTTCCTACCTCACTGATCTTCTGCAGACCTAAACGCCCTCCTGCTCTCTCTTATATTCATTTTTTTTGTTTGTTTTCTGTCATGGACATTAAACTCTGTACCATGGATGTTAGAACATTCCCCCACTGCACCAATACTCTGGAACACTATCCCCTCTTACATCTGTCAACTGGACAATTTAAAACTACCACTAAAACTCTTTTTAGGCTGGCGTACTCACTTTGAGTACATCTACCGGGAAGCTCATGGCTTTTAATTTTAATCATGATTGATTTTATTGGTGTCATTGTGTTTGTTGATGCTAAGTGTTTTGACCTTGATAATCTTGAAATGTAACTTTAAATAAAACGTTACTATTAAGTAGGAAGCACGGGTCAAAATGGCACTTAGAGGGGGCAGAACAGCCCGAGCCAGGCAGGAACGCCAAGTCACAAGGTCACACAGGCCACTCACCTTTCTGTGGATAGCTCCCACAGCGGTGGCCTCTCACCAGAGCTTCACCCAAAGCACGTTTGCCTCACAGTAAATGCTCCAGTGCTTGTCTGAAAAAGCTGCTGTGATGCACAGAGGCCAAAACAGGTTAATTATTTTACTGCCTGCTGCTCGGGGCTTGGGCTGGTTCATCATGTCCTTATTTAACACAACTATTATCACATTTGCATAACAACAAACGGCCATTTTAGAATCCATCTTTCTTCCAACCTCATATACTGGCCAGGGTCACTAAGTTACTTTATAAATAATTTTTATTGACTTATTCTGCTTATAAAAGCCTTGCAAATATCTCACAATAGCAGTATTCCTTCAGTGTGCGCCAAAAACTGCCCCCTCCCCATCCAAATAAATATTATCTTTGTCATATATGCAAATCCTCTGAAATTAATTAACTTCAATTTAAAAGAGACAAACGACCTCCACCCTAGCAACAGAAAACTGATTGGAATTTGGCAGAATTCGTTTCTGGCGTAGAACTGAAAACGATATGAACTTAATTCTTTCTTCATCCCAGTGCAACGTGTAGTTTTGCGCAGGGAACCCCCTTCCCCGTGCACTGTGTAAGAAGCTCCGCAAGAACGGTCAGATGGACGACGGTCACCTTCTCAGCGCAGACAAAATATGGAGATATAAATATAAAACAAAAAAGACAACAATATGATGGCAGCAGAAAAATACTTAACCTGTTTAAAAGAGTAAGGAATAGCGCTGTAATATATATGGCTGATTTTCGTTTAGAAGAAAGCGTTTTAGCAAGATTAAGTCCTCAGTTAATATGTTGTCATGGTTAATGATTTCAATGTTTTGAGTTGCTCAAGCTTCCTCGGCGTACAGCACCCTCAGGTGGCCACTAATGTTACTGCACTTCAGTTCAAATTACATGGCCTTCTTTTCCATATTGCAATTTTTTATGATGAAACAATAACATTAGCATTGCTATTTTGATTAGTGAATACATAATATTGTCAACTATTTGGTATATATGTCACAAGAAACTAACAAAATGCAAGACGTTACCATATCGTGTAGACACATTATTGATCCAGAAAACTGCTTGAGTACAGCAATCCAGATAACATACATTTTCTGAAGGATAAATCTACATGACCTTTCTCAGGAATCTGTAATTTATGTGTTTACAAACGTACGCCTCTTAATCTCATTACGATTCCTGTTGGCTCTTAGGCTTTACGAAGCACATAGATGCATTCCTAGTATTCACATTAAAAGAGTGTTGAAATAAACCAATTTTATTTCAGCACTGGCACGTAAACGTGTTTCATGGGAGACACTGTGGGTGTCTCGAATCTCATTACCAACGGCAACCGGCCGTCACCATACGGAAACCTATATATACGCACGACCGGCATAGGAGAACCCTTGATCCGCTGGGTGCCTCGGCTCCTCCTGCTAGCGCCTGTGTAAGAACGCTGCCGGTGGCATGATGCGTTCAAGATGTGGCTATACCTCCCATGGGAGAATGAGGCAATCTTTAATTAATCATGCTGCAATGGAGCCGGATCTTAAAGTCACTGTCGCCTCAAAATATAAAGGAAACAAAAGAATTTGCTTTGAAACGCAGACCTGTTAGTCCGCTAGATGTTTATTTTGCTTAAGTATTCTTTGCCGGAGAGGGAGTAGAGGTCTGCGCTTGTCAGAGTGAATAATTTCGGTGATTAACTAGAATTTCTTTGTTGTGGTTCCTACATGTGCTTGGGTATAAGGGGTGGAAGGTGGAGGGGTGAGGGAAGGTTTCAAAAAGTAAAAAAGTGCTGTTCTTATTAAGTTTACTTTTTGAGTAGCAAGACGAATACTGTTCCAAATATCATCTTTATGTCGGCTCAGTTTCAGCAGATGGCAGTATTGCTCTGTGTGAAACGCAGGGAAATTAAAACGTTTAAATTTTGATTCCATTTTTTTAAAAACAAAAACGATGCATGATTACAACTGTTATGATGATATTTTGTTAAACTAGACTTCCTGTGAATACATTTCCATTATATGTTTAAAGGTTACTTACACTGTTTGAAAAATGGAATTTTTTTTTTGCCAAATAAAAAATCATATTTATGTCAAAGGAAATGTTACTGGGCAGTCATTCTGACAAGGACCAAATCGAGGCAGAGGGTTATCAATACACAGGTCCAATATAGAATGATCTGTCACCATTCTTCATAAGCTGCCAGTTTTGGGAGAGCTCCTTGTTGTTTTTTGAAGTAATATATTTAGTGCCAAGCTGCAGAAATTGGTAAAATTATTTAAAATACATTTGCATGAAACAGTTAGCTAAGCAGCAGTGTATTATTATTGTTATTATTCTGCAGTGTTTGCAATCAGATATAACAGGATCCCACTTTTTCTGACGCTCGTACCTTTGCCTTTTCCTCTGCTCGGTTATGCAGACACAGGTCAGTGGCCTTCCTGGTGAGTCACACTTGACCAATCTGGATCTGGGTAACTTTGTAGAAGTTGGCATTTGTCAGAAACTAAACACTTCCTTCAAAACCTCAATGGAATGTGTGACAGCGGGTACCAATAAATGGTTAAAATATATCCACAGTGATGGGGATGATTAAAACTTTACGAGTTAGTTGTATGGGTGCTACTCACAGTCCCCCCTGCTTTTAACTGACAAGTGTCAGGTGATAGTATTTTCAGGACATGCTATGGTGTTTGTCCCGTGTCCACAACCATATGAGTTAGTATGTAGTGACTCGTCATCCTGTCTTCTGATCACACCGCCTCACGCACCTCAGTTCAGGTTTCCTTCCAGATCGATTGTGATGACTCCGCTTGATTGGGAAGTACCGTAAGCTGATGTCTTGTTTGGGGCATTTGATGAAGGCCTTAATTCACCCATGCAGCTCAGGCTGGTTCAGGATGGGGCTCATCACCCCACTTGACCCCCTGCCTGCTCTCATTACACAGCCACCAAAAATTAGTCCCAGAGAACCTTCTCCACCCAACACAGTGACAAACGCTGGAGAGCTGTTGGGCCCAATGTAAATTGCATTGTGTTTTTTTGATATGTCCAGCAAAATGCTCTTACAGCTTTATGAATACTGTTTCTGTAGGTCATCCTGAAAACCACATGTAATCATAGAACATCAAATTGTAGTAATTTCTTAAAATAAGAAACAAGTGATCCATAATTTTGTATTTGTTTTGTTTGTTTGATTGTTTATTCTCAAACCTGGCACCAGGTCTTGATTCAGGCTCAGGCATATTGTGGTTTTGAGAGTTTGATGGATATCTTACAAATCAATGAATAATTCAAAATAAAATGAATTTTTCCCATCCTACCTCACCCCATTCACATCGGTCAGTTTCCCGTCGACTGAGATGTACATGTGACACACAACTGTAGTCGGTATATTGAAACGGAGACCTGTTAATGTTGTACTGAGTGGCGCACTTTTCAGGAATCCAATTAAAAACTGTATTTTGAACCTTACAGTTATGCATTAACAAGTGTAAATTGAATGGTAAAAGTTTTCTGTAAGTATGACCTATTCCTGGGTTCTGTGCTGTCTAAGAGAAAGTACACAGAATGCTGGAGGGGTGTTTACTATTTACATTCACAATGCACTGAGTGAACAATTCAACAGAATTAGCCCGATGCTATCTATGGGGCCAATCTCAATAGTGTTTAAAACTGAGGTACAGGCCTCGTCCACAGCTGGGCCAGGATCGCTCTAGTGGCCTTTGATTGGCTTCCAGATGAGCTAGGGAAAATAGTTCAATACGCAAACAAATCAGCGATTGAAATCTTTGTTGAAATTGCAAATAGATAGAAACAGATGTGAACAATACCGGAGGTCACCACCTGCGCTCACAACTTCTTTTTTATTTATTGTTTTTTTTTGGTCTAAAGATTGCTTGCTTGTTTGCAGGAACATAACCAATCACCTGAAATTAAGACAGATCTATAGTGGATGTTATCAGAAGATCATAGCAGTCACTAAGGTATGAGTTTAAATGACAGGAGGGTAACTAATGGAAGAATTCTTGTGGGCAACCTAAGGGGAACTCCTAATGGCATTGTGATGCGGTGAAAGATATCATTTTCAATTTTCTGAACAAATTACACAGAAAGATTAAAGTGAACGAAAGTATGAGTTCTGTTTGAAATGTGTTTTTCATAAAGCCGCCACAGTGAAAAACACAGCACAGTGTTACAGCAGAACAATCACACTTCAATGTAATAACTTTAAGCTGAAACCAAACACTCCTAAACACCTTCAGACAAAGAACTGATAGAGCCATACAGCCATCTTCTCGAAGTACTGCTGGAATATAAAATGACGTTTCCCGGTGACCATGACTGAGCATTCCTGCTATGCCATTCCTCTACTCCAAGCAAACAGTTTTCTCTCAGGAGAACGAACTGAATCTATCCAGTCTGTGCAACTGTGTGACCACAAGGTCTGCTTTTCAGATTAAACTCAGCACCAGACTGCCCTACACCCTGCCCAGAATAGCATAACACCTCACAAACACACTGACACATACTCAACATAGTATGACAGAAATCACAATGACTTTTTGGCACCTGCAGGGAACGTGTTCTAGGGGGATTCTGAAGATTAGATTTAGACAACTTTTTGAAGGTAAAAGGCCATTTTGAGCTACTCACTGTGCGCTTAGGCTATAACAGGGTGTCACGACCAATTATTTTAAACCTTGAACATCTTCAGAATCTGAACATTTTCTGTACGGCAAATAAGAAGACAGTCCAAATCACTAATAAGAATTATATTCATTTTACATTATATTATAAAAACTGCAATCATTCATATTTAAACCCAAACATATTCACAGATGCACATACTCCAATTTTTAAGTTCAAAAAGTTGCTTTTCTAAACATTTTTTTCCTTTGTTACATATGTATTTAACATGTATTAATTCATACACATAATATTAAGATGTATAATTTTTTTTCCATTGATTATAGAATCTTTCTTGCATTTACCTAATTGTCAGTTTTGGTTCTCAGTAAACTTTTGGACTCGTCTCTGTGAACAAAATCAGCAACATATTACACATCTGAAAACTGCTTTGTTAAAAGAACCAAATAGACTGTTGGGTGAATAATCATTTAATAAAGTAATATACAGCAGTTATAATAGTGGTGAGATGCCTCTCCTCCCAGCCACTTCTCCTTTTCTGCCCCACACTGTTTTGATTGCATCCTTCTTGATTTTAAAATAACAAAGGTCATAATCTTTACTAAAAGGGGCTTCGGGTGTATGAGGAGAAATATGAGAGTAAAATAAGGAAACCATGATTTGCCTATAATTGAGTCAATTTATAGCTGTTTTTTTCTTTTTTGCTTTTTTACAGTGAAGCTATGCCTCAAATAGTACAATCATTCCATTTCCAAAAAAAAAAAAAAAAAAAAACAGTCCTGTAGTAAGGATCGAAAGAGTCACAATTACAATTTCAGATTCTATATTTATTCTTACAGGAGGTCAAAAAAGAGGGGAAACTGTTTGAAATACCTCACAAGTATAATTCATTAGTTTCATAAATTTATGGAATGTAAAATTAGAGTTTCATTCATTTAGTACCTTACACAACTTTTGTGTAATAATTATATATTAATATATAATAATTCAGTAGGATTATGAATGTTTCATCCCTACAGACCTCGGATTTATGTAACTATTGCATTATCATGATTATACAGTGTAGTTTTGCAGGAACCATGCAGGCCAGATTGTTCCTGAGAATTACAGTCCATTTATTTATATTGAAAAAAGAATATTCTTCAGTACATTTCCACATAACATAATGTCTGAACATAAAATTTCACACACTGCCTTTCTGTGAAAATGTTCCAGTTAATAAATATAACGGACAGCTCCTTGCCTTTTAAAAACTGGCAATAAAATTAGAGCAGTGTCTCTGCTGCTGAAAGTCAGGCAATCTGCACAAGCTTCCAATTAGACTGTAAATATTATTTTCACACCCCTGTGTTTGAATGATAACTTCCATCTCTTCAGAAAGAAATGTTGATTGCACTGCTGATTACAGCCCCAAGTATAGGTTGTGCTTTAATCCTTGTTGTTTTAGACAATGTGTATTAATCATTTAACAGAGGGTCCTCTCTATTTTTGAAAGTGGTACTATTATTTTTGAATAAACATATTTAAATACATATATAAATGATAAATTATATACCTTGGAATTTGATTAATATTTTAGGTGTTTTTGTAGCCATTATTGAAATAGCATTTTAATAGTAAAACTAATGTTAAAAAGTCACGAAATGCCTTTAATTATGGAAACGTGCAAATTACAGGACATTAGTTATTCTATTAAACGCAATAACAGGCAAAATCTTTGTGTAAAATTATAATCACTACAACTCTGACAATACAGGTATTTATGTTAAATTCTGATCCTGATTAATATCACGGAAAAATAGTAATTTAACAGAAATTCCAAATTAAGTCGAATAATAAAATGATAATTGTATCTTTAAATAAATTAAACGATCCAGCATCATCATATTTGTCGTCATCTTCCTCATTAACACAAGTTTGCAATAAAAATGCACGCATGAAGGGTTTGACGGGGAATAGGTACCCTTTGCCTTTTTATGGTAAAGAAATTGTATTTCATTTCACCTCATTTCTGACAAACCAAGACAAGTATAACAGCACAACACTTAAACCAACGCAGTCGTTATTGTATTCTGGGCTTATTCTCAGAAATTGTACAAAAAAATTATTTTTAAAAACTTAATTTTAAATTATTTTACTTTTAACTCTTCAAGGCAACGCGATATGACTCGAAGAAGATCATAGTTCAGCAAAAAAACGACAATAAAAACGATCGTTTGTTAAAACCCGAGGGGGGAGTGAAAGGAATACCTTGATCTGCAGACAAACGAGAGTTCACTTCTGCGAGCTTTATTTTCGCCCTTTGCCTGAGTTCGGGCGTCGATCCGTATGCAAAGCAGCACCATGAATATGCAAGGAAGGCCGGTAATTGCACGTCACCGTGGCAGCGTTGTAATTTGCCGCTCGGGATCCTGCAATCAGTGCTCTATTCATTAACACAGGAGCTATTTCATCCGCGGATACTTGAGTCTGCCAATCATCCTTGCAGACACATGACATTACAAAAGCGAAATGAAAAAGTTTCAATCACCAGCCAGGCCAACGTGTGGTATAACAACCCTAAACACTATATTTAGGCTGCTTTATGCTCTGAATGGCTGTTACCGCATTGTAAAAGAAAAGAAAAAAAAAAAACTTAATGAAACAAAATAATCTCATGCATTTATATCAAATTTTGCTGGACTGTGGGCAACAACACGAATGCTTATTAGCTGCTATTTATCCTGCACTGACAAAGACAATTGCTTCATAGTACAATGCAAATATCAAATGGTACAGTGCAAAAGCTGGCACTGAGTGTTATTGTCTCAGTGTAATTCCAAACTCTAGTCTTAGGGGGAGCTGTAGGAGCAGAGCAATCACAAAGGTTTTTTAATATTCATCAACGCATACTGAATCAAGGCTGTGTCTCTGAGCAGAGGCTGCTGTATTTGATGTTTCTCACCTTTATTTTTTCCAAGATTTATTGTTATTAGCTAATGCAATGAGAAATGAGTAAATGAAACTGACCTTAAATATTTATTATTACTAATAGGTTATCCATCCATCCATCCATCCATCCATTGATATTCTAATTAGTTAATGTGGTCAGGGTCGTGGGGCCTGAGGCCTACTAATAGGTCATATAAAATTAAAATGAAAGCAACAGTCCTATTTTGTAAAATACTGTGTAAGCAAACTGTAGTTTTTGTAAATTGCCTTCATAAAGGAGTTTTAAGAACTAAAAATTAAAAAAATGACTGAATGTCATTTTAATGTGATGGACCCCCCCCTTCCAGGCTGGCTCCTGCCTCATCCCCTGTGATGGACTGACACCCCCTTCAAGCTGTCTCCTGTCTCGTCCCCTGTGATGGATTAGCACCCCCTCCAGGCTGTCCCCTACCCAATACTCTGTGACTGACCAGCACCTACTCCAGGATGTCTCCTGCCCCATGCCCTGTGATGGACCAGCTCCCCATCCAGGTTGTCTCCTACCTCATACGTTGCATTTTCACTCCCCTGATTTTGTTTGGGGGGTTTGTGTAAGACCTGACTATCTGGGGTTCTGTACAACCTTGCAATTTGGGGCAGTCTGTGTAAGACCTGAATGATTGTGAGTCTGAGTAAAACCTGAGTATCAGAGGTCTGCGTAAAACTTGAATGCTTGGGATTCTCAGTAAGATGTGCATCTGCCCTCATGAGTCCTCAATACTTCATTTTCTTACTATTTGATGCTGGCTTTGTCACTGTGCTGACTGATATCTATCTGTGCTCCCTCGGCAGTATGATGGCGGCTCAGAGCTCCTTCTCTGGTTCTGAAATGTCAGATATCAGATATTTCAGGATGCAGGTTGAATTTGTAGCTTATTCTCCTTCCTCCGAAGATGGAAAATCTCCCCCACTGTAAACTTCTTAGGGGATGTTTGAATGTGACCGCCCTTCAGCCCTTGTTGCCACCTGGCCAAGGACAGCCTCGGGACTGGGTTCACAAACTTGAGCTGACGCCAACTACAACTACAATGTCTGGTGAGCCCATAAAACAAGGGCGCGTGACCTGACAGCACGCACCAAACCAGCCCAGCCCCGTCTGGGTTCTCAAACCCCAGTCGTTATATGAACAGAGGCAAACTTAGATGTTTCAGGAAGGGAGTTCCCGGCCATAGGAAAAGAGGGATCTAGAATAACTATCCCCCCACCCCAGTTCAAGGGACACCCCATGCCGTGGATCCTCCATTGTTCAGCCTGACACCCACGGCTGTGTGTGTGTTTCCTCAACCATAAATCTACCCCAGTGGTGCTCTTGGACTGCCTCTGCACTGCCCCCCATTGTCTCCCAAAGGAAACCCGGGGAAGGTGGAGATATGGGTGTTCTCTGTGGCCCCTCCGCCGTTCCTGACCATGAGGCCAGGGGTGCTAGATGGGAAACAGGAGTGTCGCAATGAGGCAGAATTCTCAGAAGGTGTGGCACTGGAACAAAGCATACTTCTTCATTTTCCTCAGTCTGGTCAAATCCTTCTCTGGATGATAAAAGACTCACTAGTGCATTATGTATATTGTCCCTGAAATGAGTTGCATTTTTCGTTCCTGCTTCTTTGGGGAATTCAACACATGCAATAATCCACTGGAAAAAAGTACAGCAATATAATATGTTCTTAAACATATATATAATATGGGAAAAACAACTATTACTCTATAATGCAGGAAAGACTTTGAAAGACAAGAGCTAGCTGGATGGTATTACAAGCAAAAGAAAGCAGCCATAAAGATGTGGAGCATGGAGCATGACTGTCTGGGTTCAGCCTCTGAGGCTCACGGTGTCATCAAGACTTTACTTCATTGAGCTGATTCGCCTAATCATTTTCTTGATTGGACAAATTAAGCTTTTCGCCATCATTTTCCAAGAGTCATTGGTTAAAAGTGAGTTTAAAGCTGCTGGACTGTAGCCCTTCTAGATCCCAACCCAGAGGCTTTGATGTAGAGCGAGACATTTTGCAGCGAGAAGTAATGAATGTGCCGCATGAATTAAAGCAGATACGTGAAGGTCGTGAGCTTCTCTGCTGAGCTTCTTCCTATCCCAGTAGTATTACAACATAAGGAGCGTGTTTTCCAAGGAACTCTGAGCAGACCGCATTGAGCAGAGAGGCAGGGCCTTCCATGTAAATATGATTTCCCCGGGAGTGTTGCCTTTGTATGGCTCTTGTATTCGCAGTTTGACAGGGCAACAAGAAGGATTCCAGAAATGTAGGGAATATGCAATATTCCTCCATGTGTGAAAAGAAAACAAATCATAGCGAAGGTGTGAGTGGTTCAGGTGGTTCCGTTTTCCGTCACTTTGTAGCACACCACTGAGAGCCGTGTCCCATTGCCCGGGGGTGCGGAGACTCCCCCTTCAAACCGGTGCTCCCTGGCTCCTACCTGTCACGCTTCCCTGCCGCAGTGGGTGGCAGTGGGAAGGGATCATTTCTCTTGACAGCCGCTATTTCACTAATCCAAAAGAACAGCTGTAAGAATGAGGGCAAGGAGTGAAAATTGAATCAACATGTAGCCCTCAGGGATAGAACCCCACACTTTGTTTAAAAGAGAGCTGACGTGGTACCAAGCGAGGTACTGGGTCAGACTGACACAACACTGGTGCTGTTGGCCTATCAGACAGTCGGCAACAGTGGCCAAAAGCTACAAGAACATGAAATATTAATTGGTGATTGAGAGCTTTGAAGGAAGCTAAGGTCTAAAAAAGAGTTTGATGTACAGCCACTGCATCACACAAACAAAACAATCACAGGACAGGTGAAAATGACATAGATAGCATGGATAATCATGTAAAATGAGAAGTCCAAAGGCTATGCATGAATGTATAATATTTGCCTTGAAAGAAGCAAAGAAATCATATCTACAAGTTATTCTATAAAATAGGGTGCATGTATAGTCAGACTTACAGAGACAGTCTGAGTTGTGGGGTCAATTTCATGTACAGCAGAAGAAATATTATCAGTTAATAATGGGAATGAGTAGAAGACACAAGTATGCACACTATAGCAAGAGTACTGTTGTTTGAGAGGGTTGGCTAGTTAATCTATGCAATCTTCAGAAAATAGTGCATGTTACCAGTTATACAGTCACCCCAGGGGAGCCATGACAAGCAGTTTAGCCAATTTCTAATTCCATTTAAGAGAAAACCAATCCACATAATCTACATGTTTTGATGGGGCTCAAGCCATCTGCCCAAGTCGGGTTAGAAACCAGTGGACAGGAGGTTATCAGCTATACAAAGATTGTCCCTGAAAGTCTTCTCTGTATTAATGAATTCAAGAAATGTCCAGTCTTGAATGTCCAGTTTACCCTATAGTATAATGTACAAGTATGGTTGAAGTAATCTACAACACTGAATAACCACATTATTAAAAAAATTATTATTATGTACTGTCAAATTAGTGACCATACAGGTAGAATTTCTCTATAATATTTCATCTTCTGTTTGGGTCTTCAGGCAATAGCCACACTAGTCAGAAGATTTAGGCATCTTTAGTTTCTGCTATAGTTTTAATATATTGGTAAGGTCGCCACTACCAGAAATGTGCAAAAGTCTGTTATGTTTGATGACTTTGTTGCGAATTGTGTTTACTCGTGGTTTGGGCTGAGTCAGTTCTGGATAGTAATAATGTGTGACTTCTTTTATCCTGTGCTTTCTGACAAGCTTGGTGCAAGCTAGCATTGGAGCAAGTGATACACAAAAACAAGGTAAAAACACAAGAGAGGAGACTTTAAAATCAAAAATCATGACTAAGGTCCTACTAGTTATATGGTACAATTAAGAGCATAGGCAAGGGGTCATTGATGATAGGGAAGGTCAGCATTTAGATGAATTCCTGGAAGAGGTAGGTCTAGAGGTGTTTCTTGAAGGTTGAGAGGGAATTTGTTCACCTGAAGTAAAGCAACTCATTCCACCACCGAGGAACTATGGATAAGAAATGTCCAGAGCTTTAAAAGGTTACTTTTAAAATGTATTCCATTACAGATTACAGAATATACACCCTAAAATGTAATTTGTAAAATATTCTGTTAGATTGCTCAAAGTAAGTAAAGTAATCTAAATACTTTAGATTACTTCCACACTGTTTTGAATTGTAAAATGTCTGTGCTTAATTAAAATGTAAGCATGTACAGTACAGGTTTTTCAGGTAAAGATGTTATAATTCATCTGTAGATTTAATACGTTTATGACTGTTTTAATAACCTGATTAATGCATTTACATCACTAGCATGCATGACCGGGTTATTGTAGGAAATTTTATTTAGCTCATCCCCCGAAAATTCCGTTGTTCGCTTCAGTTTCTTTTTTTCGCTTTGAAGAAGGCGATTTTGAGCACTCACTATGGACAGCATATTTCATCTATTTACCAATCGCATGACTCCAACTTCCCTCATTCTGCTCTCGACTTTTTTATATAAATATCAGCCCTATGGCTTTTTTGACCTCCCAAAAAATTCAAGATGTTTAATCCTTTTATTTCTTTTAACATAAAAGCTGTGTCCTCATCCTTCCAAAAGCAATTCTTATCAGTAACCACTTGCACCGCACTACCACTGTTGTTTTGGGTTTAGTCACTTATAAATAGTGCGAATGTGAGCATGATTTAGCGCCCAGTATCAATGTGCTGATCATAACCCATGTTCGGTTTTACATGCCTCTCTTAATTGGTTAATGACCGTGTAACCTAGGTTGAATAAACAGATTTGTCATTAACATGTTAAGGTGTTTACAGGACATTTGAGTAATTAGCGCAAGAGGCACACACCGATCAAAATCGATTTATTAAGGTGCATGTAAATGACTGTAATGTTACAGAGTTATGTCTAAACTACATACTGTGTGCAGTACGCAGTACATCTTTTTGCCCAAAGCCAAGGAGTATAAAAATATCTGAAATGCACTTTTCGAAATTTGTACAGTATTTTGCACAAATAAAAATGTGACATTATTAACCACAGAGGATCAATAAAGACAACATAATTATCTCAAGTTGTTCAGGCAATTTTGTTGATGGCACTAACACAGCTGACACTGTATTGTGATGTTGCATCCTTTGCTGGATTTGAAAATAAAATGCTCCCTGTGTTTTCACGACATGAATGCATTGTGCTCTGCTCATCCATTTTGGCTCATCCACGATGCGCTTCGTAGTGAATTAACACTGTAATGCTTGCCTTAATTATGCAACTTAATTTCTAATTAAGTTAAAGTGATACCTTCAATAATCTCAGTTTTTTGAAAGTGTAACTGTAACGGATTGTCACCTGTTTAAATGGTAATGGTAAGGAAATACAGTTAGGCCTACTCATATTTTGTATTCTAAATACGCAACGCTACATGTATTCTGTATCCCCCAACCCTGGAAATGCCTATAGTAGAACTAATGTTGAGAGGGGATCACTAGGCAGTGTTGGTTCACTTATCGAAGAGGGCTTGACGAGTGACTCAATGCAGGTAGGTGCCATCCCTTTGATGGTTGTAAGGGCCAGCTTCAAGGACTTGAACTTGATGCAAGCTCCTTTAGGAAGCCAGTGAACAAGACAAAGAAAAGCGTAACATGATAGCATTTTGGCTGGTTGAATACCAGGCATGCTGCTGTATTTTGAATCGATTAAAGTGGTTTAACAGCATAAGCTGGCAGCCCTGTCAGTAAGGAGCTACAATAGTCTGACCATGACAAAACCAGTGCCTAGACAGGAGGAGAGTTGCATATTCTGACAAATAAGGTCTGATCATCCTAATGTCATACAAAACTAAATCAGTCTCAGCCGAGTACCCAGTCCTGAGACTGGACTGGTGAGGGTCCAGGTTATTCGGTGTGTTTTACTTTCTGCTGAAATTGTTTTGGAGATATTGTAAACTATTGTTTGAAGATGTTGCAACCACATATCTGTTAAAAAGTTAATTATTACATATAAATAAACATATTATTACAGTGCTATGATATATAAGGTTTTTTGCAAGCACAGGCTATATGAACTAAAAGTCTTCGGGAATGAAGCATCCAGGAGAGGGGTTACTCTGATTTTGTACATTTCTTGCAATGCTCCAGGTTTTGACCTTGAAGATGCTGCCATTCAAATTTGATTGTAGAAGTCCTGTTGCCTCGGCAACCCACACAATGCAACCTCGCATCTTGGATGTAACCAGCAACAGATGCTGTGCTGACCTCAGTTGCTTCCTGGAAACGCAGATTTGTCAAAATAGAAAAAAGTCAGGTTATTGCAGGGGAGAGTCCTTCGTGACCAAAGAGGTGGTGGTGGAGTGTGGTAGCATACAGACTCTTTGTTTCCTGCTTTAACTGATCAGATCCAATTGTCGCAGGCAGTATGGAGAAATCAAACAGGGAGCCACGTTTGTTTTTTTACAAAGACAGTTGCTGAGGTCATAGGTATAAACTCTGACATAGTCCCCATTTCCTGGAAAGCCAGCATTATTAAAATTGAGAAAAAGTAGCCCCTTCCCCATAAAATTGAATATCAGTTTGTCTTGCTTTTGGTTTTCTTATAACATGGACTAAAAGATCACTGAAATGAGTTGTGTTTTATAAGGTGGAATAGATGCACAAAGCCCAGCTGATGCTGCCACTGGACAGGTCGCCACAGGAAACAGGTAACTGCTGGGACTGCCGAGTAAACGGGTGATTCCGGAATGAGGTGAGCAGGAGAAGGACTTAAGGCCGAGTAGCTGGTGGAGCCACAGAGAAACCAAAGCCAGGACACGGTACTGAAAGGCTAAAACAAACAGATTACAAAACCCAAACTACAAACACTGATGCGAGACAGTGTTTGCCAGGAGCTGAACAAACGAACCTTACTGCTCTGTATATATCACACATGGCACTTCCAGGTTTAATTAAGTCCCAGGTGACACACGTGTAACAGGTCTGGAATGCACAGAAAACCTAAGCTGTGAAATTTTCTGTCATGTTACAAACCATCACATATCCATCCCATAATAACACACACAACGAAGATGGAACCAAACCCACAACACCGGAAGCAGGAGGCTACAGTGCTGTTCACTGCTCCGCCATGACAACCCACTGCAAAGTATCCCACTACAGACCTTAACTTTTACCCTTCAGTGCTGAGTAACTGCTGGTCCTTACAGCTCTGGTTCAGACAGTCCAGACACTAGAGGTCTTCATTTGGGACCCTGTTTTTGGCTCCAGAGTGGGTCAGAGCGGCTGTAGAGGCAGAGCGGCTGTAGAGGCAGAGGGTGGTAATCACGGAAGACGCAAGGGCGGGAGCACACGGCCGTGCCTGGTTTCCTGGCCCCTCTGTGAAACGGCCCAATGGCTTGCATCCAAGCGTTTCGCAAAGATAACGACTCCACTTTGATGCCTGCGCATGATTTAATGCCGCAACGCCTCCCGCCTCCCCATCTGCTGATCCGGACTCCCGCGGAAGCAATCAGAGTATCAGAAGAACACTTTCGGGCCCAGACGATATTGCAAATCTGTGGAAACACGCGCCGTTGCACTCACATGTGACCAATTATTTCACAAACTTGCGCACAGAATTTCAGCTATTAGCTCCAAAGATGAGGGCTATCTGGGGGTTGAGGCGGCTGTAAAAGGCTGCAGAGTAAACACATTTAGGTATTAGGGCCCAGGTAGCTGAATAGGCTGGGGCACGGAGTCACTTTTCCTATGAGGTATCAGTGCTGTGTGTCTGTGCTTTGGTGACTCATAATGCGCTCCCTAATAGTCTAAGGCCAGGAGGTTGTCCATAATCTTGCAAACTCTAACATCTGCTCAGCTCCTGCCAAAGGAGCAGGAAAACCACTGACGAGTGAAGTTTCCCATTCAGTTTCTGGGTTCCCCAATTCCCAAGAGCTGTGGACAGGGTTTGAGATAAGAGGGGAGGGTGCAGCACTTTTCTTGTAATGGTGTACACTGTGAGGACTGACTACAGACTGACCTAGCTGCTGTTCAGTCTGCTCGGAGTCTCACTGAGCAGCCAAGCCAAGGTCCAGAAAACAAATTGTTCACAAACTGTGGCAGTGCTTTATCACAATGTTTCACAAGGAGCTTGCCTTTCCCACTAAGTACTGAAAGACATACAGGTGCAGAACTAAAAAGAAGTCAGTATGAGACCGCTGTCAGCCTGCTGTCTTCCTGCCCTATTGTTCTGTTGTCCTGGGGCAGAGTGTGCCCACATATCTTGGTCATGATCAAATCTCCATAATGGACTTTCATCAGATACCTGTTATGTATCATCCTTCAGTTTCCTGAAAATCTGGATTTTAGTTTTCTCATTTTCAGAAATGCTGTGTATTATAGATGTTATGTATGTATGCCAGTTTACTGTGTACATCAGCTTGTATACACAAACAGCCTGCTTCTCCAAGCAAAGAATCCTGTTGCTTCAGGTGCCTGTATCAAACACTGGACAAATGACTGATATACTGTTTGTCTAAGCAACAGATTACCTAAGATGGATGATCTAAGATTCTACGTGATTTTTATACACGGCGTGACTGTTGATGCCATGCATGCTGTGTCCTGCTTCCCTCCTTAGATTTCCACACACTTCTGCACTTACAGTTAGCATAGAATGGTGTAATGAACAAAGACGTCCATTCAACAGCATTTCTGTGCCTGAAAATACCTTGGTAATGACAGAACAGGAGAAGGGTCAGACTCGATAAAGCTAACTTGGAGGTCACAAGTACAAAAATAACAGCTGAGCATGACAGGAGTGTGCAGAATGAACTCTCTAAAAACATGACTCATTTTTCTTTGAGGCGGTTCTGGAGACAAAAGTCAGTCCTACCCAATGCTAGTTAAGTATACCTGATAAAGCGGCAACTGAGTGTAGGTCCTTTAAATATTAAACATATTATACGAGTACAATGTATTATGTATTAAATGTATTATAAGATGCAACAATCCACTTACTTTCAAACATAGGTAATTACCTCAGTATTGTAATTTAATTAACAAACAGTGTATGCAAAAAACTGACCACTGAATGTAAATTTACTTCATGCAAAGTCAAAGACGGGTAAAGGTTGACACATGTCCAAAGTCAAATTTCATCTAGGGGCTTAATTACAGGACCCAGTCAGCACATATTGTATAACCTCATGGTTCCTCGTCTCATGGGACGCAGGATGGGCATGTTTCCAAATTGCACTGTGCCTGATCTTTCTTAGTCCAGAAGTGGGCAGAGATGACAGTGCTGGTCAGCTGGAGATAACAAAGATGGCTTATCTCTTTCAAATGACTCCACTTTCATAATTTATTTCTGTTGCTCAAGCAATCACTATTCTTGGTGCTGTTCTTTTGCAATAGCTGATTTGCATTTGTTCCAAACAAAAAGAAAATATACCAGTCTCTTCAATTCAATCCACCAATCTGAATACCTTTCTCATTTGCTCATGCTATGCGTGCACACACATGCAGGTTGCTGAGACAAAGCACTAAATCTCTGAAGCACTGAAGTCAGTGATGCACCCTGCACCACATGCATACTGGTTACACAGTGGTGGTACAGGGCTATCTTAAGCCTCACTCACAAGATCAAGCCCAAAGTAAAAAATAGAGGTGTATTTTGGCTACTGACAGGTTGCAAATACCCTTTCAGAGGTTCTGAACAATGCTTTGCGACTAAGAAGCAGGAGTTTGGGAGAGAGTTCAAACTGTGGGAGTGTTTGGGTGTGGAACAGGACACTCCGGCAAGATACCAGGTATCCACAGTACTTTCGCCCTCTGCCCTGAAGAAGATGGATGGATGGATGGATGGATGGATGGATGGATGGAAAAAGGAGCAACTTTGCACTGTTTATTTGTAAAGATTTTCCAATACCATAACCTCGCAAAGGACCATTGGGAACTGCGAGGGCAGTTATTTTGTCAGCATCAGCTCATTCTGCTGCCACAAACCCATTCTGCTGCCCATGCCAAAGTGTCTTATGGATCAATTTCTCCCTCTATAAAAGGCATGGTATTGGTGCCCAGTTTGGGAGAGACGGCAATGAGGGTGCCTTCCACCACATCAACCCCACCTGTATAGGTTCAGGTACACACTCTTCTCTATGCGGCTCCATGGAGCGATGGTGGGCACGTCATGATAGCAAGCTAGAGACGCGGAGCACCTGGGGCCCGTAACGAGGACAAGACGATAAACACAGCAACTTTCTGTCGTTTGTTTCTTCTGTTTATTTTTGTCCCTGTTGTTTTCTCAGTGTTGCAATGCATCGCTTGACATTACCCAAGCAAGTTTGAGTCACAGCGCATCAGCTGAAAGCAATTTACTGCTGCGTGCAGCTGCCAGGCGGATAAGACTTTCCTTCATTCGTTTACTTTGAAATGCTTTTTTTATATCCAAAATACACAAGGGAGCCAAATTGCTGACATGTGTGTAAAGAGGCAGAGAAACTCTGCATTCTTTCATGCACCTCAATGTAAAACTCAACGTTGTTTATTTAAAGAACACAGAACACTTTAGCACTATTAAGAAACATGTCATACAGTAAACTGAAGGTTTCCTCTTAAGAAGAACCCCCAACAGTTTATTTTCCTTTGTAAAGTTATTTTAGTTTTCATTCACAAACTCCCTGCATTCACAATTAAGCAATGTGCTTTAATTGGGTTGTGTACAGTGAGACACTAACAGGCAAAGCAAATATGGAAGTGATGGGCTTACAGGCAGACGGTGCTGGAGACCAGCAGCACAGAACTCCTGCAAGCTAACGCCCCCAGCTGATGATGGGATGGAAAAAGGCTGATGCAGTCAGATGTGCTCTGAGTGTACAAAAAAAGTCCTACAGTATGCTGTCACAGAGTCATTTTCTAAAATGTGGCTATCACAGAGTCATTGTCTATCGTGTGGCTGTCACAGACTCATTTTCTACAGTGTGGCTGTCACAGAGTCATTTTCCTACAGTGTGGCTGTCACAGAGTCATTGTCTGTCGTGTGACTGTCACAGAACTTTTTCCTACACTGTGGCTGTCACAGAGTCATTTCTCTCATCACTAATTACGTAACGAGTCATAGTTTCATGTTTAAACAGAGAGACTTCATGTTCCATGACATGTCATCAAAGGAAAAGCTCCTCGCCAACAGATGTTCATTTCCAGGCTGGTAGTCACATATGTACAGTATTCTCTAAGATGATGTCATCTACTAGCAATGGATTTCCATGGTTATTTACTGAATGTAATAGCGCACATATGCATTTTAAATCAGTAAAGAAACACCCAGCACATATGAGCCCAGTGCATTTTATATGTGCTTTATATTGTTAAAGCTTTAATGCAGTGAATAATTGTTAAAATATCCAAGTGCATCTGATGCATGCACATGTATATGCGGAATTAAAATGCAATTGCCATGATTTAAACCTCTGTGTGGAAGCAGGTGACAGGAAGTGATGCACATTCAGGACGCATCTCATTCTGGAAGCACGTGCATTGCTCATGTCGCTAACAGTGAAAAAACGTAGTTATAAAATTTCTCACAAATAAAACATGACCTTGTATTCTAGGACTGCAGCTATGAAATATTACTTCCTTCAATATGATTTGTGATTTCCATATGACACATACATTCTGTTGCAGTGTGCTAAAGAATGGCTTTGTTTTCTTATTAAATGTGGCATGTTTATGGCACCTTTACAATTGCAGAGTTTGTAAGGTTATCGAAATGATTTACCTATAAGCAAAATCATTCCAAGTGTCTTGGAATACAGAGGTGTCCAAGTTACATTATCATATCATCAGGTAACTACTGGTGTGCCCCAAGGCTCAGTTCCTGGTCCTCTTCTCTTTATCATGTACACTCCTTCTCTAGGTCCAATAATGCAGTCACGAGTCTTCTCCTACCATTGGGCTGGGTAACATATTACTGTAGCTGACCTTCCTTCCAGAGGACACCACAGTCACAGCTCGAATTTCTGCGTGCCTCACTGACATTGTGGCCTGGCTGAGGGTCCACCAGCTCCAGCTGAACCTTTCAAAGCGTCTTTCCTTCCAGGCAAACCCTGCTATTCATCACAGCATCACTGTACAGCTTGATTACTGCTAAATAAATAAAGGCAAACGTAAATTTAAAAACAGAGATACCGGTTTTACACAGTCAAAAGCCACAAGAACTTTCCTTTCCATTATGTCCTGCTTATCTCAGTATTTGATGTACATTTGTCTGTTTTTTAACTAGGCAAATGAATAAGCCATATATCCTGTTTCTAATTTCCAGGATGAAAAGTCATGTCTTCCTCACCTAACACCTGATGCAGGAAAGGCATTTCCAGACAATGTATCTGAGTGGACAAATCCTTTAGTGTTCTTGCCAAGTTCAGATAGTATTGTGCATTGATAAGTGACTAAGGTCCTGACTTCCTTCTATGTGCTTTATAGCCACCACTTCCTAAGACAGCTGTGTTAAAGCTATGAGATGTAAACAGGATTTTGCCATCCCACACTATCCTGATGAAAAATAGACACACCTGACAAAAGGAATTCATTCAAATGCCTGAACATGAAGCTGAGGCAAAATTCAGAGCAGTACAGACAACAGAAAATAGAGATCTGAGAGCTGTGTTGTTGATATTTTAACAGATATACAGTATGTTAAAATAAGATTAGTTTCAAATATCTTTGTAATTTAATAACTGTGTTTTATACATCATACCTGAGAATAGTGGAAAATTTAAAGCATTTTTCAATGAAAAAATCCATCGTGAAATGAAATTTATATCTCTCGGGAGTAGGAGAATTGAGCAAAGAATTTGAAAATGTATAATATTAATGGGCTATTAAAGTTAACATGTTAATGCATTAGCATTAATTTTCAAGTCATAATGAATTAATTGGTTGATTGCGTTAATGCATGCAGTAATTTTAATGCCTTAATGGAAGAATAGTATGTGCAAAGATTTTTAATAGATACCTGTAGTATTTCTGTTGTAAACAATGCAAGAGCTTCGCTGCAGGTAATCCGAGAATTCATAACTAAAATCAAACAATCACTTGGGGTCTGATGGGGAGGCTGATAGAGGGGAAAAGCTAAGATACATTTTTACTAAATTTGCTTCATTTTAGAGGAGAGAATAAGACTATAGTTGCGGCCCAAGCTGACACTACTTCCGCCCGCATTAATTATTGTGACAATGTTCTATGTAGACGTGTTTAGTCGCATGATTAATTGCAATAAAATTATTAATTGTTTGACAACACTAAATAATAATAATAGTTTTCATTTTGTTTGCATTTGTTGATATTATTTTTTTAAGTCACACGTAACAAAGAAAGGTTTCCTTTCTGTCAGGTTAACCATTTACAATTATGCAATATATATTTTACCTACATCCAATAACACAGTCTGACGTTTCCCCTATTTATTACCTTACTCTTTTGTAGATCTGTAAAAAGTGACTCACAACTCATACTCACAAAGTAATCATCTTAAAAATTATTTACTCTGTTCATGCTTCCACAAACTGGTATAAATCTGAAAATTGAGGTGTCACTTCCTATTAAAACTGTTTTTGAAGCTGCAGATCATCATTGTATCTAGTTAATATATGTGACTGACACACACAACATAAGCACAATCTTGTCATTTGTCCAGTCATCATAGAGTGCATCTGCCAGTCCCATACAAAGACCTAGCAGGCCCAATGGGGGGGCTGTCTTTTCCCCAAATGGGGTATAAATGGTGGCGCACATCAGACTAGCTGTTCAATGGTCCTTCTCACGCTGTGAGAATATCAGCATGTTTGAAGAGTCAAAGGCCATAGTGTCTGAGAAACGGCACAAGAGCGTCATCGCAGCATTATAAAGCACCAGCTTCAAACATGTCACCCTCAACAAATCAGTGAGTTAAACAGCACTGCTTTGTGCAGGCCTCAAGAGCTAATGTTAGGAATCACAGCTAGCTACTTCGACTAACCAGGTAGTGTTAAGACTCATAGCTAGCTGCTTTGACTAACCAAGTAATGTTAGGAATCACAGCTAGCTACTTTGACTAACCAAGTAATGTTAAGAATCACAGCTAACTACTTTGACTAACCAAGTAATGTTATGAATCACAGCTAGCTGCTTTGACTAACCAGGTAATGTTAGGAATCACAGCTAACTACTTTGACTAACCAGGTAATGCAATCAAGCAAAGAGCACAGTGAAAGTGAAAATGAATTGAATTAAACATTGAACTCTGAATCTGAATATATTATACACATTTAACATGAGTACTGTTGAATATTAATTGTGAAGAATTAATCTTGGACATCCCACTGTTTTGACGAACACAACAGAGGTTGTGTGACTTCCTTCTGTTGCTTCTCTCATCCACCATACTTTGGTCTTTTTATTTTTTTCGTTGTTTAATAGTTTTTTTAGAGAAAAATTTATGTCTCATATCTGACAAAGAGCTCTGCTATCACAAGAGATAGATATACGGTTATTATTGGAACAACTAAGGTTTTATCAGTAGTTATTTGGTTTTATAGAAACGGATGCAGTTTTATCAGATTACTTTTGAAAATGTTGCCACCTGCACAACTCTTTGAATGACCGGAAACTTATCACTGCTCCCCAAATATTACTGTATTGAAAGTATGTTCCATCAGATGCTTTGCCAGTAGATGTTGCCTGGACTTATTGCATGCTAAAATAATTGTCTTCAACACGCATCACTGGAGACGTGGCCAATTAGTCTTGCCAGTGTAGATGAATAAAAATGTCAGTAGATTAAACATGACCAAAAAATGGATGAAGGAAAACCTAACAATTACGTTTATTTCAAATGTTCAAATTTTCATGTTTATTTAAAGAGAAAAATCATTCATTGTGCCAAGTTCTTGGGGGACCAGAAAAGCTGGTTAAAAAGGAAAAAATCTGAATTGAGTCTGAAACCTAGCAAGTGATTATCGCCATCAGTGGTGACGGACAAGGAGAATACAAGTGGAAATCCATCTTGAGATTGCAAGATTCCCTGATGGATCCTGAAAGATGTAGCAAAACGTTAATTAACAACCAACATAAACAAACACAGACAGACAAAAAAATCAGATGTCAAATCCCCTGACAACTTCAAAGCTGAGGGGATGTGAAATGAGCGGCATGCCATGACAAGGATGTCAGATGGGGGAACGACGTGACCCACTGTGCCTGGAAACCCAAGGAGGCCACAGAAACTGAAGACGATGGTTGAGCATAACCCACCTTGACATGCATGCAGAACCCAAATTCTATAGTGCATGGAGAGCAGGCAGATATGCATCACCGAAGACGCTCTGTTTGTGCTCTCTTTCAACTAAATGTTTAGATGAGCGCACTGAGCAGGAATTTCTCCAGAGCCCCCCTGCAGAACCACACACAGACTGTAGAGCAATGGCATCAAAAAAGCAGGACAATTGGCCTACTGCCATGTGAAATATGTACTTCTAAGTTCTAACCAAACAGCTGTCATAGGTTTTCACATTTGCATTCTTGTGAAATGCAAATGCTGGAGAGGTACCACATACACTGTACCAGTTTGCAAATTTAACCAACAGTCAGCTAGAAACTGTCAGGTATCTCTGTGACGTCCCTCATCCCGCTCTCGGCAAAAGTGCACTACATGTAGAACTTCACACAATTGCTTCACGCAGTCCAAAGCTATGCAGATATCTGAATTAGCAATTCTCAATTCCCTGTAAAGTGTTGTTGTCTGCAAATGTGTATCTTACAGAGGAACTGGCATCTGGTCCAGGATGAACTCTTGCTTGTGCTCAATGCTACCTAGTATAGGCTTAAGGTCCCCTCATTATCCTGTGCAGGGTAAGTGGCTGGAGGATGGACAGACAAATAGCTGCACTAGATGGACAGGTAGTGTCTCTATGCCTATATGCATGGTCCACAACACTAAACAGTGAGATTTGTATTGTTTTCATCAAGTCTGTCAGCTGCCTGAAGGCAAAAGAAGGTGTCAAATGACAGTAGCATGGGAGCCCATAGTGAAGAACCTGACCCCAGTGCAGACACGGCTGTAAGCCTAAGGATTGCAAGCTGAATGAAATTTCATCAAACAACACTGTGCACAACACTGCCATACTCCCTGTCTAGCAAATGGGGGGAGGTCTGGATCTTGCCCAAACACTGTGCAGGCATAGCACACGGACCTGAGGCTTGTGTCTTATGAGGAGCAAACAACGGCTGGTCTCCGTCCAAGAAAAACAACCCTTTGTCCAGGAAGATCTGCCCCATTCAACATTCTTTTCTCCTTTTCGAAAAGACTCTCCTTTCGCTTGCCCTCACTCTTGCCTTCTCGAACACGACTCTCGACAACTGGACCTGTCATTCACTTGCGAGAGGTGAAACAGCGGTTGGGGAGGGCAGCTGACACATTCTTTACTGCACCACTTAGTTGTGACATACAGAACGAATGTCTACAACAGGCTGAACTCATGTGCAGAACAGCACACTATACACCCAAGTGTGTGGCCCCCAAAACATAATGCATGAGAATACTTTCTTTCGGCTGTTTATCTCCACACACATATGTATAAATACCAGTAGTGTGTTTCTGGTTATCTCTGAATTGTTTACATCCAAAATAATCCAACAAAGCATATTTTGATCACGGTTAAGATTATTACTGCCAGAAAACAGAGAGAGCATAACCTCAGCATGTTCTTAAAGGGTTACAAAAACTGTCAATCTGCCAGGAAGGGAGACAGTGCATACACGACAAACAATGGCTCAAGGTCAAGCAAGCAATTATTAAACACCCCTTGTCATTACATACTTAACATCTGACTCGCTATTATTGTTAGTTTTTAAAAAAGAACTGGGCTTTGATAGGGTGCAGAAAATGAAGATAAAGGAGAAGTTAGCTTTTTCAGATTAATCTAAAAAAATCAATGCTAAATGTTAATTATGCAGTCATTCGTATTGAAAGAAATCCACTTTATTTTCAGATTACTTGTTTAACAGGTGTTTTTACTGTAAAACAATGAACTCACCTACCAATATCAAATGCATATAATGCACTTAAGATATCTATTTAATACTACTTTTAAAACAATGATAATAATTATAGCAAGTAATTTGATTGTTGTATATGATATAGTATTTTATGATAACCTTCTGGATTTCAAAACATCCTTTAACTTTACCTTTCGTTAATTGTCCTACCACCTGGCCATTAGGTGGTGTTTTGTGTCTTTGGAATTCCTGACAGAGTTGTTATCATACAGTTCTTTTAAAATGTATGCGCATTCTTCCTGGGGAAATCATCTTTAATGTACATCATTTAAAAGTATTGAAAACATTCAAAACATTCTTGAAAACTTTCTATGTTATCAAGCTAGAACTTCACTCATGAACAATACGTCACAGTGACCCTTGGTTAAGGAAGATGAATGATTGGATTGACAGTGCATAATTTATTTAAAAATTGGAAATATTAATAAAATGACTTAACCTTCCACTTGTACTTGAAAGGATATACACATAAAACGTTACACAGGTCGTAAACTGTGGTTTGCAAATCAGTGGAAGTTTAGCTGTCCTTCTGTAACATTATTTTGTATGGAACTTTATAAATACTGAATGATGTAGTGGCAGTGTACAGCTGGTCATCTACTGAGTCCATGAAAACTGTGGGGTAATGACACACAGTATTGCTATGAGATATAGTACACATACAGTCATTAGCAGCATGCAAACATTTTTTCCACTCACTGCTAATGACTGTACATGTGCTATCGCAATACTCATATACTGATTAATGTCTGTTCTTGTGCAATATTCGTGTGCTGTGAATGCACAATGAGTTCTTGTGCTGCTAATGTCTTTCCATGTGCAATAGTATACACTGGTCATATTCCTCAATTTCTTGTAATTTCCACATATTGAAATGGTTGTTCCCATGCAATTTCTTACATGCAACATTCTGCTCATACTGTTATATGTGCAATACTCTGCTGCCCGATGCGGCCTTGCTCACCAAATGTTTACATATATGCTGGTATAAGTTTCTTTTGTATTGCATCTACATATACACTATGAGCACTCAGATCGTTTGTGTTGTCTTGTGTCTTATGTCTAATGTCCTCTGTCTGCACTTTAGATAATCTAACAACATTGTTATGTGTGCACTGTGTTCACGGAGGAATGCCGTCTCATCTCACTATGTACTTGTACACAGTTGTTGATGACAATAAAGTGAACCTTAACACTATAATAGAACAATGTTTTTAGTAAACTGCTCATGTATACAGTGTGTGTGTGTGCGCTCGTGAGTCTGTGGGGGGAGGGGGGTGCTCATGTGACCAGCGTGCCAGTAGTTTCCTTGTCTCTGCTCCTCATTCAAGCTTCTTTTCTTTCTAAATAAGCTGCATCAACCAGTAAAGATTCATAGAGGATTGGTTGACACTGCATAGGTAGTTAAATGCTTTAAAAGATGTTTAAAAATATGTAAACTGACACACTTTGACCAACCTGAAGTCATAGTTTTACACCAGCATGAACATGGTTTAAACATAATCTTCATTGCCTGCCTAAGACTTTTGCACAGTACGGTATACTCAGAATCCAATTGAAAATTGAAGATAATAAATATTTGTGCCAGCATCGTCTCCCAAGCCCCATGAACGTCTCCTAGATAAGGCAGCAAGAATGAATGGATAGTCTTCCCTCAGAAAATATCTTTGGAAAAGTGGGAAAGTGGCAGTCAGAAACAAGCAGGAAGAACTTGCACTTGATTTGGAAAGAATATGCAACTTGCCTGCCAATGCATTGAATGACAATTATCAGTTCAAACTCCTTTGACCTGATGACTGTGTGATAAAGGGGTGAGGGGCAAAATTTGCTCATGGCCAAAAAGAAGCCTTCAATGTTTGTTTAATTATGTCAAAGTCAGTGCTGAACAATGGGAATATTTACTTAGAACATGAATTAGCTGGTTTGTTTGAGTGTTTTAGCACCGCTGGCTCCTGGACAGCCTGTTGCTTTGTAAAAGTCCCATATTGTATTTCTTTCCCTGGCCAGAATGTGCTTCCTGTTGCGGGGCAGAGTCAACTGACAGTGACCCCCTTTTCCGGTGCAGGCCCCTCAGCCTGAGCTGCCACAAGACCCCCAGTCCTGCCTCAAGCCACTCTCACCCTCCCCCCACACCTAACACTGCCCGCACGTTGCCCAGGTCAGGACCACCGCTGTCACATGCTTCCTGTACCGGCGTTCGGCACAGACCACACCTTGGAGAATGGCTGCCCAGATCAATCTGGGGGACCTCCCCCACGACAGCAGAGCTCACGGCTCATGTGTGTGTGTTACACCCTGCATAAACACAGTCCGTAATGGCAGTTCCAAGTGCTGAAACACGTAATATTGGCATGGGTGTACAACCCCAGATCAGAAAAAGTTGGGATGGTATGGAAAATGCAAATAAAAAAAAAACTCAGTGATTCTTAAATTTACTTTGACTTACGTATATTTCATTGCAGTCAGTATGAACCCAAGAAATTTCATGTTTTGTCTGGTCAACTTCATTTCATTTGTTAATATACATCCATTCCCTTGTAACACATTCCTAAAAAAGTTGGATAGTAATAGAAAAGCAATTTCACCCCATATATATACTGTATATATTTTTTTATTTTTTTTTATGTAATTGGTTTTTTATCAACACTGGAAGAAATAGACTTGCCAGGAAAATTAAGACCTCTCTGTAACTGTTCGGAAGAATTTGAAAGTGCTTCCTTCAGCTTTATTATAAGCCCAAAAGGGTTTTCAGAATGACCACTCTGAGAAGTTCTCCAGCACCAAAGCTTCTCTGCCCTCCCCAGCTCCTGCAGTCAAAGTAGAATAGTAGAATATCCATCGAAATTTTGCCCACAGGTGCTTAAGGTTAAGAGGTTTTTATTTACAGTGGTGATCTAACATAAGTAAGTCTTCTTGACTCCGGGTGTTCAGTTTCCCTTGATCTGATACTTTAACCAGCCCCAGGGCCCGGGGCATGTAATGTGTGCAATGGCAGATGGGCTCTCTGTACAACTAACGTAGGCCAGCTACCCCGTGTCAAAGAAACATCACACTGAATTCTGTAAAGACTACTCCAGTTCCACATTGACATCAGCTCACTCTAGTGGTTCACAGAGAAACCCTTATTTAAAATGACAAGTGGCTGGTGTAAGGCGAAGCTGTTTATGATTTGTACGGAATTTGCCCACACACACAGACATGCACACAACATTACTGATGTATTTAACTAAGCTTTGATTTTATGTGTTTTCCTCATCATTACAAAAAAATAATGGTTAAAAAATTAGATACTGAATTTGGAAAAAGGGAATAAATTGAACACAATGGTATAAAATACATTGCAATAAAAAAAACTTTAACATAATTTCAAAAGCAATGACCTCCTGCAAGATGCTGTCCTTGTTCCTTCCTCAAAACTGAAGTCTACCACCTAAAAAACATCAGGTGTAAGAAAACAATGTAGTGATTGTAGGGACAGTGTTTGAGGGAAACAGCATTCACCTAACCAAATTCATAAGGTAGGGAAAGAACATGCTGACAAACAAACAAATAATTCAATTAACAAAATAGCCTCCAACTGTAGAATGCTTGAATTAATAGGTACATGCATATTTATGACTTCTTGCATGTATTTATACAACTTGTGAAATGTATTTATTTGCACATTATATTAATGTGTAGATGACTGAATTTTCCGCAACCCTGTAGAGAATAAGCAGACAAAAGATGGATGGATGGATGGATGGATGGATGGATGGATGGATGGATGGATGAGTGAGTGAAAGAGTAAAGAGTATAAAGAGTATTTCTATTCATCATATGTGTTCTGTAATAGACCTCAAAGTGGAACTGATTATTTAGATTTTTACATGCTGCAATGGTATTGACCTGCATTGCATTTACTCTCAAGTTTCAAAGCCATTTTTACTGTGTTTAATATTTGTAAGGGGGAAACTTTATTGTGAGGAAAGGCATGTATATATCTTAGAGACTGTAGTTATAACTAGAAGAAAATCTTTGTTAGAAACCATAATAACTCTACAGTTTTATTGATCATTCTCATTGTAATACAGAATGATACAAATATACTGATTCCCCCTAACTTTGATCATTGTTAAAGTGTATCACAGTTGTAAACAAACAGTCTGGCTTAGTCCAGTATTTAATGGTAGAGGGAAACAGAATAAAGTAATAAAATCAATAATTATCTGCATTTCAGGTTTCACCCATGCAGTTTAAAAAA
Source organism: Gymnarchus niloticus (assembly GCA_009936485.2). Classification (NCBI taxonomy): domain Eukaryota; kingdom Metazoa; phylum Chordata; class Actinopteri; order Osteoglossiformes; family Gymnarchidae; genus Gymnarchus; species Gymnarchus niloticus. Next base: position 11,322,398 of record JAACJT020000095.1, on the reverse strand, counting down.
TATTCAGTAATGTTGATGACCTTGACCCATTTTGCATCCCTCAGAACCTTTGAGTAGTTGTTTTAGCAATATTGACAATTTTAGGTAAATTGTCATTTTTTCACTCTCTGTTGCTGCCAGTGAATTTGTTTCCGTAGCCAATGCTGTTTATCCACAGCGACCAATTTTTATCCATTTATACAGCTGGATGTTCTTAGTAGAATGAGGCTGGTTAAGTACCTGGCTCAAGGGTACTAGTAGCAGGAGGCCCTCTCGGGACATGAACCAACAACCTTAAGGTTAAGGGCCACGTCCTGGAGAAAGTTAAGCACACACGAATATTTTTTTAAATCCTGGGCACTAACACTACACTCATGTTTGCTTTCATTTTCTTGTCTGAGGACATATGTGTCAAAATGGACTTTGAGTAAAAAGTAATATTTGGTGGGAATAACTCTTTGAACTGGTGTTCGAATACACAGAATTGTCGACAATTTGCCCTAAGGAAATGAGGTCAGAAGGACATTAGCTGGAGTCTATGGAGAATGACCAGTGAAGCCCATTCTCCTCCACTACCATCACCACCCCCCCACCACCAGTGGGGTATGTTGACAAAATGCAGGTATGTATCTCTGTGAAACTGAATAAAAGCTAAAGGACAAGTTCAGGTATCAGCTTCAACATACATGCATTCACTCAGTGGGATACAAATGGTCAGAAAAGCTCCAATCTCTTATAGTACCATGGACAGATAATAACAGAAAGATCATACTGGTGCAAGAATCGTTAACCTGAAACCTGCTCACTTGTAGTGCCAGTTCAATTTAATTTTCATATTTAAATTTGCGAATTAAAATATACAAGTCAGTTGAAGTATAACTTCAGTATAACCACAATTAACATGCACTCAAACTGTTATAATAGTGAAGTATATGGTCAATTTCCAAGCTATATTACGTTTGTATACTAAATGTTTTATTCAGCGCTACCAGTTTTTTAAATGTTGGTATGAAATGGGTTAGTACAATAAAAGTCATATCTACAGTTTACACAGCTAAAAGTCCATCCATCCATCCATCCATCCATCCATCCATCCATCCATTCTTTTTACTGCTTATTTGCTCATTAGAACCAAGATTTAGAAATGGCTGTGTGAAACTTGACAGCAAGCAAATAAGGTGTGACCAGTTTTTAATTTATGGTTTGAGTCAGTTTGACTCTGGTCTTAGAAATATGAGCGCTATCAAACAGTGATTTCATATATTCATATTCACTCCATTTCAATATGCAGTTATGCACTGCCAAACAAGGGAAACACATGCAATGCATGTCACCTACTGTATATTGTACCTTTTATATTATTGTTCATTGTGATTGCAAGTAAGGAGGAGTAGTCAGCTGACAGGCTCTATACTGGGGTTAACTATCAGTGTGAGATGAAATTAGAGGCCATACAAGAGAATTTGTAATATGAGGTTCTGGAATGGAATAGTCACCCACAGCTAGACCAACATGAGACACAGTGGTCAGACTTTATTTACTTTATAGGCTTGTGATGATCAAAGTTACCCAGAAGCTACATCCCAATGAAGCCTTGGGTAAACATTTTAACACGTAATCAGGGCCAAGCCGATTATCAGGGCCAAGTGTATATCAACACTCGTGTTCCTTGGTGTTATGGTACACGACTATTTATTTTTTGCCTTTTTTATTTTTTTTGCCAGGCATCTCTGGCTGTTCTAAAAGGTGGCCAAACATAAGGAAATCCTAACTTCTGTTAGAAGCACACATATCCATGACAGGCTTTGACCAATCAGTTGCCTTTTGACTCCCCAGAGATCTTCTTCCCTACTGTTCATCTTCTCTCCCATATTGTCTTGTGACTTTTTCGTAAAACATTATGTTTAAGCCAGTCTACAATTCTGTTTTTGTACATTTTTTGTTCATTGAATTTTGATTATTCTCTCATCAAATAATCTTAGTTTTTGTTTAAAATCTAGGTAACAAAGTTCATGTTCATCAAAAGCATCAGTACATAGAGGAACTACCTTCTGATTAGACCTACCTTTAACACACAATCTTCTGCCATCATGCAGAAATTTTCTATTTTCAGCCCTGATAGGTTAAGACAACTCTGCTCTGATGATATGACATCCACGCGACTTCATGAAAATTCAACAAATTCCCAACCTAGAACTTCCTTCTCAGTAGAAAGTAGTATATTTTCAGCCAACAATTATTATGTAAAAACCTTGATCATATTTCTCTTATTTGGCTATTGGCTAAAGGAAGGAATGCTTTAGAATACACAGTACACAGGGTGCATAGTAGCTCAGTGGTTAACAAAGTGACCTCGCATCTCCATGGGTGTGGATTCGTTTCCAGCTTTGGCTCTGTGTGTGGATTTTGCATGAATTTTTCATAATGCTCCTGGTGCTCTGGTCATCTCTTGGACCCCAAAACTTGCCGTTCAGATGAATTGCTGTCTAAATTGTCTCTATTGTGTTTATGAATGTGTGCCCTCTAATGGATTGGCACCCCCCACATACACAAATAGTGTTCCCTTCCCTTGTGCCCAACGCCCAGGCTCACTGGGACCCTCAACAAATGCATAGTAAACACATTTGTAAAGTTTCAATTTTGACCGGGTTGAGTCTTTGACAAAACAGAGGTACATGTAAACAAAATGTCAATAATATCAAGCAAACGTACTCTAAACAGTGGGTCAGTTCTCTTCTGCTGGACCCAGCCATTTTTATTTGCTCCTGGTGATGCTGTACATGTACTTCCACCTTATAGGAACTTTCACTTCCTGTTAATATTGTACAAAGAAAGTCTTTATACCTTCATTAAATATGGCCATTCACAACACCAGTCAGCAGCACAGCAGCAACGCAGTTTGTTGTTACAGCAAAATTGCTTTCAATAAACATAGCCTCCTTTCTTCCTACTGATGCAATGCAGACCATTTCCCTCGGCTTCCTCCGTCTGACAAACAGCAACACACATCCTGACTACTGCTTTGGCGCGCGGAAGAATATGGCAATAAAAATCCATTCCATATGTGCAGCTATTTGGTGGTCTTAACACAGAACAACTTATATACAAAGCTTACGCGACAATAAAAAGTTGTGTGCTTGGGGTTTAATGCGAGTGTATTTAAAAATACTGATCATAGCATTTTTTTACAAAACAGATCACATAAATTGGCTATTATTTTATTGACAAAGGTGCATGACTCACTATCAAACTATACGTACACTACGTAGCATATAGAATGTCAATATAATAGAAAAATTTGAATAGACTTTAGATTTTACGTTGAATCAGCTTATGACCATAACTGGGAGGAGTGCTGAAGCTCATTCAGTTTTTCTTCTGGTCTCTTGTGTTGTGAGATTTAAGACCCTATTATGGATGTTAAATCGCAATCAAAGAGGAAGCGTCAGTTTCCACAGAGCGTGCACACGTCTCGCCTTGCTCCTGTTCCTGATCGCCACATCAGGATGCACGCTGATACGGTAGCAGTGTCTGTTTTGAGAACTGGAAAGTGATGAGCTGACCTGTTGCAGGTGATGCCGATCTTTATACTCCACCACACTGGCATCTCTGTCATGCCCCGCAATGCAACACATTTGTATGTGAAAAAGCAGGAGTGAAGACAGAAATGAATCGTAGGTATTTTCTAAGCAAATCTAATCACAGGTGCTCTGGTTTGACACTTGCAAGAATACAGAACAACACTATACTGGATTGAGATACTAAACGCAGAAAATAATAGCAAAAAGAATAGCCGTTGATGGACATTACAGCCAAGTGTCAGATAAAATTGTATACAAACTGTCTTCAAATGGATTTGCATTTTTTACATAACTAGCAGAAATATTACTTAACAATATAATCCATCCATCCATTGTCCAATCACTGTTCCAGCACAGGGGTGCAAGACCCTGAGTCCCACAGCAGGCAGCATACCCTGCACCAGATGACTGCATAATCCGATTTATTTTGGTACATTCTCTTCCAAATCAGTTTTGCCTCTTGTTCAGTTCTTCTTAGTTTACAGGACTCTGAAGTTAAATTACATACTTTATCTCAAATGAAATTTCCACAATATATGGCCCAGTCATGAGTTTAGGATGAGAAGGCTGAACAAATTCAAACGAAAGCCCTTTTCAGCATTAGTGTCGCACGAAAAATAGAACTTAAATCGGATTGTGCAAGAACAACAACTGGATACAAGGTCAAGTAGCAAGCTCCTGCCACAATTGCTGGTGACAAGAGAAGACAAAAGTAGATCTTTTTTAACTATTGTGAACAAAGAAAAAGTCAACAGAACATGTGGCTTTGCCACATGACTTTGGGACATCAGCCTGCCTCCTTATTCCATTAAAACATCAAGCTGAACTTGCAGTCTAATAATTTTGACTCATGTTTCATATTAATGGATCTGTGTAATATATACTTATACTTACTGTATCTGCATAACAGCATAATGATAATAAATATATTCTACTGCTGCTCACTTATGAGTATCCGTACTGATCTTAACTGCAACAGACCCCAGCTTGGACGCGCAATAAGCTTCCACAAAACCTTGTCCAGTCAGCAGAAATCTAATCTGTAATGTTAATGTATCCATACAAAAACAGTGCCAAAATGTTATGTAAACCTCTCATTTTGCACATTGATTGACCTTATTTCCTTTCTTTGAAACCCTTTCCATGATATTTAACCTCCAAGCTAAAGCAGATAAATTCTTTGTTGGCCTTCTTGAGTTGATGAGTGTCACGATGCGGGACAAACGGGGACAGTCGGATCCAAATGCGGAGCACGCTTTTATTAAAGGCGTAAAAGCCAAACTGAAGTCCCAAGCGGTCAAGCCAGAAGCGAGGTCAGAAGCCAGTAGTTTGGGTCAAAGAGCCGAAGAGTAAATCCTGGGAAGGGAGAAGCAAGCAAATAAGTGTCTGAGGATCACAGGATGGAGCGGGAGACGGGAACAGGTCAGGACAGCACAAGGAACCACTGGATCAGGAACAAGGCAACCAATCAGGGGTTTCGTAGCTCTCGGTATCTCTGTACAACAGGACGATACTTCTCAATGTCCCCTCAGCCTGCTTATGCTTATATGGGGTGATGTTATGAGCTGCAGCTGGAGGAGGGAATTCTCATGTGGATGAGCAAGAGTGGGACCTGACAATGAGTCAGTGCAGGCATGCATTTAGTACTGTTGAATATACTCTCAGCTGTCGTCAACAAGTACACCCTGTAAAAGACTTACATGGAGTCTTTTCAAAGTCAGTGCAAGTCACAGTTTGGTCTTAAATATAAATTTAGGTTAAGGTCTTAAAGGTAAATTTTTGTGCATTTTTTTTCCATTTTTATAACAATATTTCACTTGCTTTATAAATTTCCAACACAATAATTTAATTATGTAGGTGAGTAGCTCTTGATCTAAGAACCTTGATGTAACCTACTTCTTGAGCATACATTGTATCTCAACTTTTTAAACACTGGGTTCAAACAAATTCAGCATCTTCATCAAACCAGAAAAGTGTCCTTTTATATTCGTGCTATTATTTTCAATGTAATATTAATTTCGAGTCACTGTCAGAATTTCTTGTCCAATTCAGTCCACTAAAGATCAATGAATACAAAACGCGCCCGTGACTGTACTTAGGCCGCAACCAGCAATGGGTTAACTCCTTATGTTTTATGCGAAGCAGCCATCATGTTTTAGCGAAGCCGTTCATGTAAAAATATAGGTTGTTGGTAAACACAGAAACGAACGATTGGTTGTTAACCGCAGGAAAAGGGGGTTACTATAGTAACAGCGCGACGCCGATCATCAGCGTTCTGTTCCCCGCGGTAAATTACGCGCCGGCATGGAGTTCACCGGCAGCAGCTATGACGGAGACTACCAAAACGGCAGGTAAAAGAGTGTTCCTTTACAAATATGCTCGAATTTGAAAACGTGAAACGGCAAGTGCAAGAATGATCACATTCGCCGACGCGACGTCTTGTTAAATTCGTCTGTTGGGTAATTGAACCGCACATTCGTCAACGTTAGACGCTACGAAGTAAACTTACGTTACGGGGCTGTAGGCAGTACTTTTTATATTACAAATGACGAGTGTTATTTTACGGCTTTGAGATGTGCCAGTTTAACTACAGATTTGTATGATAATATTAATAACGTTTGCAGAATGACGTAGAAAATTAATCAGCCACTAGTCTGACATGTAAAATCTAATAAGAAAAACATAAACATATTAGGTAGTATAGCTCAGAAAATATTTTCAGCTAAAATAACCACCAAGTAAGATACTTAAAGAGTGGCAGATTTAGTTACACATAAAAACATTAATTTAAAAAAAAATTAATAATAATGATAATAATGATGAAAAATATCAGTATTTTCTAGGTATTGCTGGATAATTTGATTATATTTATATTTGATTAGATAGGCGTGCCTGCAAAATTCGCAAATTTAGTGTTGCTTTTTGCAGTAATTTTAAATCAGTGTTTGTTTATGCGTATGATAGAAATAAAATCTGGTACTCTTCCAAGCACCAGTGAAGTTTGCTTGAGTCTGTTATTCCATTGGTATTATTCTTCTTACACTGCACACTGAAATTGTGTTGTGAATCTCCCCAAATGAAAAGCATTTTAAGCAAATTAAACATTGTTTTGTGTTTATATCCCCAGAATGGAAGGTAAAGGAGAGTACATATTGCTGACATCAACAAGATATGTTGGTGGTATGAAGGATGGCCATTTTCATGGGAAAGGAGTGTTGTATTTTCCAAATGGAAGCAAATCCGAGGGTACGTGGGAGAAAGGACTATGTAAACAGGTGTGTAGCATTCCTTCTGAGTTTGGGTGCAAGTTGCAATTAGTCAGGTACAGTAGCATTGGGAAAGTCCATCTTTCAGGGCTTAAGCCTTCAATGTGTCGTTGATCAGAAAATGACAAGTATCCTGCAGTATGATATAATTTCTGAATGACCCCAATGAAGTACATATGAAGTGTTGAATTACAGGAATTATTTGTCAAACACCATTGGTCAGCACAGTACTGGCATCTATTAACTCTGATTCTGTGACAATTCTTGCTTGTGTAAATAAGTCTGGGTACATTTGTGGCCCATGTATAGGCAGTGAGTGTTTACGTGAAAATCCAAAAGACCACCCATCCCACAGAAGGATGATGTTCTAAGCTCCTGATGTTTATCATAGAATTACCCCTGATGGGGCAACAAGTCAGTTATTTTCTAGTAGTTAAAGCAGTCGTTCACTAAAGCAGAATGTCATAAAATTCCCTCTTCAGTAAAACATTTCCTATATCATTCTTTGTGCATCTTTCAAAAAAGTTGAAGATATTTGTCTTACATTTTAAGAAAAGGCATTCATGCTGAAATGGTAAGAGCTATTTCAGTAAAATGAGTATTTCAGGTAAAACATTCCAAACAATAAGTGACCGAGGACCTGTGACGTTAATTGAAGTCACAACAAATTGTAAGAACTGTTTCCGAGGATGTGTGTGGTTCGCACACAAAGGATTAGGCAACTGTAATATTCTGCATTTCAGCTGTTTCGACGAGAAAATCTGCATGGCAGGTTTCAGCAATGATTAAGTGTGTGTAAATCTGTAATGGAATACCACACAAGCTGAAAATCAACTGTCATCTGCAGGGGACATACACCTTCTCTGATGGGCTGCTGTACCAGGAGGAAGATTGGCACTACTGTCACGGAAATGACAGGCGGTTCTACAAAGAAATATGTACTGGACTAAAACCAGCAGGTACAATCAAGCCTGGTCGCTGAAAACATCTGGTACTTGCTAACTAGCAGATTTAGTCATTTCTTGCTTTAATTGCTCTGGTTCTCTCCTTTCTTATATCGTGTCTGGTTCTGTCCATTTCCAGTGAAGAGAAAATTTTGCTGTTTGACATTTGTGTTTTTCATACTGGTCTACCACCTAATTTAAAATCTCTTAGTAATTTCTTTGTAGCTTATTATGTTAGCTTCAAAAGTGTTGTTTCTGTGACTGTATTCTCTTCTAATTCTTTATTCTTGCCTCTGAAATCTGAAGCAAAAACAAGATGTGAATTCATGCTGATTTAAATATATTCTGTGGCCTAATTTTTACTAGGCAAGTGCTTGTCTAATAAGAGACCACATTTACTTAAGCTTTATTATCTCAGTTTGTTTTCATTCGTAATTGCTTGAAATAAATTATATTTCAGACAAGCACAAAAAAAGATTATATACACCTATTATAATTCATCTGTAATTTTTTTATTTTTGCTACTGTTTCTTTTAAATCAGCAGTACTTCAAATGATTGTTTTGTGAAGAACATTTAATTTGTTTTGAAGGCATGGAACATGTCTAAAAAAAGGAAACAGACATTAAATGTATGAATAAACAATGAAAGACTAAAAGATATCACAACCTGTTGTTTAAGGTCATTTAAGGCTTGCTCATGTTCTACTGATTGAGTTATCCACCGTAATTGTGCGATCTCACCCGGGAACAATAGAGCACTGCCTTTAACGTCGTGCTCTAAATGATTACTGAAGAATGATTGATAGAGCTAGTATTCTTGACCAGATTTGTTTTGGCTAGTCTGAGTGTTTCTCATTCGCTCCATTTAATGTGTCCTCTTGGTCTTACAGGTGAGTCCCGGCTGACCAATCAGGATCGTCCGAGAGTTATCCCAGAGGGCTGCTATGACTGTGGGCATGGATTTTACAACCCAGAAACTCGAATAATCACTGACTACAATCACAGTTTCCTGAGGAATGCAGGTGAGAGGATATGCGATTGATCAGCGGTGCTGTGCTGGTATTGTACATTTGGTTTTTAACGTGTGGTTGATGTATGGATAGACTCAAACCTGGTTTCTCAGGCCCAGTGTGTTGAACCCACGACCCTGCCGCGCAGTGTACAGCAAGCTAGTGACCTACACCTTCTGCTCACTGTAAGCATTAGTTCCATCAGTCAAGCTCTAGGGCTCTACTCAGTTTTTGTTTGCAAAAGCAAAATTCAGTTTAACATATGGCCACAAAATACAACTAGAGTAGCAGGTAGCAAAGTGATTAAGCAAATGAATTGTAATGTAGCACAAATTTATAGGACATTTCTTTCCTTCATTCAAAGATATTTACTGAAAGCATTTTTTTATGTTTCTGCAACCATGCCCTGCATGAACAGGTAGAAAATGGGTGGATGGATTTTTAATGTTCAATGTAAGTATAAAACACATTCTTCCTTCACCGACTTGTCAATGCAGGATCTTTGCCTTGTAGTCATTTTAGTTGTTTTTGAAGAGAAACAAGACAGTGATTCAGTCTCATGCCCAGATCCTGCATCCACATTGATGTGAAGGTTGTGGTTTGCATCTGTCCACAGCCGTGTAAAGGAGACATCAGCCTGAGAGATATATATCTGTTGGGGTTACCTGCTCCAGCTCTGGACAACCTTGACACATTTTGAGAAATCCATTCTTTTCTTGCACACGAGACATGATTCAGACCACCATGCAATCATGCTAACGTTGCAACAAGATACACAACAGCACCCAAGTGTTATACTTTACAAGACAAGGCAGAGCATGCAATCGTCATGTGAGTACACTGACAAGTTAACATACACCTCAGACTGATGCCCAACTGAGGATAGAGACTGTATTTTCTCCTCAGGATCACTGAGAACAGTGTTCATTAAGAGTGTGTAAACTGGCTGAGATGCATGCTGTTTTAATGCTGAATGACAGTTGTACTACGGGAATCTGAAGGAACCTGTATGTGATGTTAAAAGATTCATATGCAACCTGTATGTTTTTTCTGTGTTTGAATGACAAAATGAAGAAATAGCCTATTTTGGAGTTCTAAAAATGTTGGTGGGACATGTTACTGGTATCTACATTTCTGTTTTAACATACCTAATACCTTCAACCAAAACAGCTTCAGATTTTCCCATTTTATTATAAATAGATGTTTTACTGAAGTTCAGTGCCTTGCTCAATGATACACAGAGTAGGAATGAAACCTTCTAGCTTTACACCTCGTGCATTAGTACGGAACTACCAGCTGATGTCTTAATGTGATTGGCCTGTCTAATTGTGTCACTTGCCAGGAACTGTTTGATTCATTTGTGCCAAGTAGAGCACACTGTCTTCATTGCACTAGAAGCATACTGACACAATTACGGTAGCTATAAATAAAAGTTGCCTTGGTTAGAATGGGGATTGTAGGGTTGTCTTCTCCTACAAGTGAAAGTAACCAAGAAGGAACACTGACACAAAACCAAGCAACACACACCTATGAGGAAACACAAATTGGCTGTCAGCGCCGGGTATCAGAGTTAATTAATTTAGCAGTAAGTTCATATCTACATCAGTGGACACATCTCTCATGTCCGTGGCATGCGAACATTTTCAGTTCCGTGACTTATTTTTATCTTCGTGCAGCCCATGTTTATTTGTCAGAATGGGTGTGAAGACAGAATTTATTGCCAATGGCTTCCCTCCAGGATGAGCGAGCGTTCACTGGACGAGTGCTCGCTGGAGGCAAAAAGGAACTGCTCTCCCAGCGGGGGCATTTGGGAGGGGGCTGGCTGGAGGGTGAGTCAGGCTGCAGCTGTGGGACAGAGGAACCGGCGGGGGGGGACGGGGGAGGGCAGCGAGCTGCTTCTGGGCTGGGCAGGAAGGGCCAGGGAAATACCCAGGCTGCCAGCCAAGTCCTGGAGAGCAGCAAAAGCAGATGGGAGGAAGCCCACGGGATTCTCCTTCCACAGGAGCAATGGCAAGACATGTCAGCCGAAAGTGACTTAGACCTTGCCGGGGCAGGGAGTGGCTGTGAGGGACATCCAGGAGTGCTGGCTGGCTGCCCGTGGATGCACAGCAAAGTCTCCACATTAACCCCCGTGACTGTTGCCAGACATGCATTCCTGTTGTTGAAAACACCAACAGATACTCTGTCATATTAGCAGCAGAAAGACAGACAGGCAAACAAGTTGCATAATGTAAAGCCTGTCTATTTACTTCTAACAGATTATTCTTAAAGCATGTTTGATTCTTTTATAGTTAACCAGCGATGGCCAAATGCTTTTTAAAAAGTCAACTGTAATCATGCCCCGGTTCTGATCCCCAAACATCTGTAAATTCAACAATGGAAGGATTAAGGAGTCTTGAGTAAAACGGCAGTGGTCAAAGGAGGAAGCAAAGGGTGAAATGCTGGCAGTCAGCAGTAAACATTTTTCTTCAATGAAGAAAGCTCTTTGTCTCCTGTAAATGAAAGGTTACCTAAATTGCATTAGAAGCAGAGGGTCAAACTAAAATATTTCAGCATGCAACAAAGAACCAAATGAGACTTCCACCCAAAAATGATTTTTAAAAAGGCTCTCCCCCATTTGATGTCTCCAAATGAAAATGCATTTTGTATGCCTTAAGTAGATTTTTTTTTTCAAAAAGGGAATGACAAGTTATGTCATCAAGAGAGATCTGTATATTTCAATTGAAACTCTCCCCTAACAGATGAAAGCCATAAGCAGTGGCCTTTCATTTCAAATATTGCCTTACAATAAATCTCTTCCACCTGAGACCTTTAAATTGGGTACCTGTTACAAAAAAAATCATCTTCATACAACGCCCCCATTTTTAAAAATATTTTTTATTGCATGAATTGATCCTCTGTTGTATTTTACTTTAGTGACAAATAATTGTGTAAGTGGTATTGAGCCCTGTATATTGTTGAGTGGTTTCCTGCTTCTGGTGTAATTGCCCCTTTAAAACCTACAAAGGTTCACATTCAAAGCGTTGCACTGCCAACAACAACAACCTGTCATGATCCAGTGCCATTTCATTCTATTGTGCGTCACACTGAAAATTTTCAGACAGCCTCAGTCCACGTGTTTTTGCCAAGACAGCTTCTGCCTGACAAAGGATTGTTTGCTGCCCCTAGTGTTACTGCTGAGTTTCATAAATGACCTCTTTCAACGACAGCTCCTTAAGTCCTTCACACTGCTTTTAAAAGAACACAGTGGATTTCAGCTTTCATATCTAAGGGCCAAAGTGATCTGCAGCCCATTAGCACAAGTGTGGCTAAGTTTTGGATGGAAACACTTTCCCTTTGGAGAAGGATGAGAAAAACACCTTCTAACATGATCAATTCCCTCTTGTGCTGGTTTTTTATTTAAATTATTGGATGTCCAACAGCAGGTACAGGATCAACATTAAAACCCAAGCTGTAACTTGTTTGTATTAACTCATATCTTACATTGATATGTGTTTTTTTTGTACAGTTAATCAACTGGGATACATACTCATGATAATATCAGAAGATGTAGATATTTTAATCTGCAACGAAGCTCAGAATACACAAATACATTGCTATACAAGTTTACACCAAATATTTCTTTGAATATTATTTGAGTGATTTAAAAATATGACCAGCAAAAATGTGTACAGCTGTAGACTTGTTGATGGTTGAATATGAGACTGGAGTCAGTTGACTAACATGAATACAAGCCATTAATATAAAACATTAGTGTAATATTTTGACTTTTTTTCTCCATCTTCATGTTCCTGTGTTTGAATCCTTCATATTGTATTTATATTGCTCATATTTTTGGTCTTCTAAGTGGTTGAGAGGGAGTGAATGTTGGTTTACATGGGTCTGGAAGATATGGACATCAGATGTATTCATAATAATCTGGACTGTTATTGTAAATAAGGTACAAACTACCTCAGAATGGAGGTGTCAACATAATGGAAAAAAAATATCAATTCTGTCATGATTGAAGAGCTCAGAAGACAACAATGAAGGGAGGACCAGATCTCTGTGGTTTGAAAGGGCAGAATCCGACCAGCGCGTAAACGGTGCGAATGCGGACTCATTACCATATGTACTCAGGAAATGATAATTGCAGTCAGACACCAGATAATTGCCACCGGTGGAGGAAGCAGAGGTATTAATTGGTTTAAAATAGTGATGAAATGTTCTTCTTGAGTATGACCTCTGCGTGGCGGGAGGGCGGTGGAGAGCATAAGAGGAGAGTGGAGCCTTTCGTTAGCATTCAGCTGTCGGCGCGCCGGGCCCGGCCGCCCGTGATTTCAATTGCGGCGTGTGGTAGCCAGGTAGAGTGGCATGAGGCCAGTGGAGAGGCTGTTAAGACCATTGCAGGCAATTACTGACAATCAGAGAGGAGCTTAAGACCTGTTCGCAACAATGGGGCCCGGTTCGCCTTGTTCCCGGGGTGAGTGCTCAAGTGTGTGCAGCTGCACGCCGCGATTCAGGGCCCAGCAGAGGCGCTTTACCTTCTCCCTCTGCAATTAGCAACTCCTTTCAGTTTTAAGCACTGAAAAACAGCATATTTTTATTGACTGTTTTTACTTCTCAGATTGTACAAGAAAAAACAAAAAAATCCTCATCCTGCATTTGGTGTTATGGATTTGATGAGTGCTGGAGGCCTTGAAGGATCTGCGGGCATTCTGGCTAATAGCTAAATTGTTGCATCTTGACGTGAAACAGTTTAAGACCATAACGATTTTGTCCCAGAGATGTGTGGGCCATTATTTTTTCATACCTTTATCAAAGTGTGGCCGTTAAGTCCAGTGGAGCCATTTCCTAAGCGATTCCCTCCTCTCAATGTGCACTGCTTCTGCAGATGATGACGAGCACAAGTGGATTGTGAGCACCTGTCGGAAGAGCTGGGATGAAATTGTGGGGCATCCATTGGAGAGACCCCACCGGATCGAGGGACGGACAGCGGATGTCATTCTTCAATCATTAAAATAATACGTGTGGCACTTCACAACAGTCAAGGTTTTCATCATTGTTTTACTGCAGATTGTCACTGAGAAGAAAATACATATATCAGTAGGTTATGCCATAAAATCACAACTTTAACCTTTAACATACGTTTAGCACGTCTGTTCCCATTCTGCCTTTTTTTCTGTTATACCTACATTTAGGTAGTGACTGGACAAATGAGGCTTCAAAAGCCATGGTGGGTGGGAGCATCCCAGCAATGATTGGTTAGTTCCAGATACTGTACTCCTATCCACCATGGCTTTTGAAGCCTTGTTTGATAGCAAGTGTTGATTGATTTGTTCAGTATACTCCCACCCACAATGGGTTTTCTTATGCACATCCAAAATATCTTTTCAGCTATGAAAGATACTGATCATTTGCACCATTACACTGTATCATGTAAACAATTAAACTAATCATATTAAAGTGATTGAGCTTTCCTGAATATTTCCTAATGTGAAATCCTCATTGATTTTAACATACAATTCAACATAGCCTTCTGTTATTCTCTACATGAACAATAATACTGATCAATAAATAATGTACTCTTTCGAAAAGTACAATTCATTTAATACATTTGCTTCATTACATTCTGGTTCACCAGCTGAAAAAGGGTACAGTCACCTATACATTGAAAACAAAACATAGCAGTTTGACATGAAATAAAAATGTTACTATGTGGAGATGGGGGACTTAGCACAAATTAAATCAAATTTGAACTGTGTTAAAATGTACAATGTTGAGCTAAGTGCATACGTATCTGGTTACAATTATGTTGTTTGGACATATTTTTAATTTTCTGTATTATTTGTGAAAATTGTGACTGGTTAAAAAATATAACAGTCCTGTCAGGATTGGGCTGGAAGATGGCTTAAGAAACTGAGTATTCTTAGTTGCTCTAAACCCCTTCAATGGATCACTGCCTTGACGTGGTGAAAGGGCTTGCGCAGTTCAGTGAAACTATGAGCTAAGCCGTGGAGGGCCACCCAAGACAGACAGGTCGTAGTGGAGAACTCTGACCAAGGTGATCCCTGGAGAAGGAAATGGCAACCTACTCCAGTATCCTTGCCAAGAAAACTCCATGGACAGTATCAAAAAGCTACACGATATGACACTGGAAGTTGAGGCCCTCAGGGCGGAAGGTGTCCAAAATGCTACTGGGCAAGAGCGAAGGGCAAGTACAAGTAGTGCCAGACAGAGTGAAGCAGCTGGGCCAAAGACAAAAGGACACTCAGTTGTGGATGCATCTGGTAGCAAAGGGAAAGTCCGATGCTGCAAAGAACAGCACTGCATAGGAACCTGGAATGTAAGATCTATGAATCAAGGCAAACTG
>JAACJT020000095.1:11272989-11307165 GCA_009936485.2 Gymnarchus niloticus | reverse complement strand
GCGGCCTGGCGTGCTGTGGTCCATGGAGTCGCGAAGAGTCGGACACGACTGCGTGACTAAACAACAACAACAACAAGTTGCTCTAAAATTAGCTTTCCAATTCAGGGATGGTATTGTGATATAGAAGTCCATTGAAGCTATTGTTACTAATAGTCAGAGCAGTGTCTGTAATGGAAGCACATATGTGATGGTTCAAAGGATAGCATCCTCAACTGACAATGTTCTTTGCATTGATAACGCATGTAAAATTTACACCTAAATATAATAGCAAATCACAGTGGTCAAAAAAGTTTTAATATATTCCACATCTTCAATAACAACACAGTACAAAATAAAAGTAGCCAGGCAACACAAATTAACAATGTCAACTTTGTCAAAACCGTTAACCAGCTGTGTTTTACTCAGATGTCATTAGTAAGTATAATTGTAATAGATTTGCCATTTGCTCTCAGTTCTTGTTGCAGATCATTGTGGAACACAGTAAAACACTGTAACGGAATTTGCAAACACATTTTAATTATTTTATTTAATTACACTTATAAAATGCAGCAATTTAAACTATTAAACAAGCTGAATGATTTTTAGTAACCTCCACATGGTTGCTTGAATAGGAAGTGCTT
Source organism: Gymnarchus niloticus (assembly GCA_009936485.2). Taxonomy (NCBI): domain Eukaryota; kingdom Metazoa; phylum Chordata; class Actinopteri; order Osteoglossiformes; family Gymnarchidae; genus Gymnarchus; species Gymnarchus niloticus. The sequence continues at coordinate 11,306,545 of JAACJT020000095.1, read as the reverse complement.
CTTTGAAAGCTTGAGATGCCTAAGTTTCTTTACTTCAGAGTTCCTTCAGGCAGCCAGATCATTAACTGAGTCTAAGGTCAACTTTGCAAGGTCATTACTGATTATGTCATCTTGCTGTATTTTCTAAAGGAAAATGAAAGGTAACCAATATTTACAATATACATATTGTCTTAATTAAAATGGAAAACATTGCTTTTCCATACTTTTAGGCATATTATTTCATTTTTTATTTTTCCAGTTTTAGATTTCCTTTGGATATATACACACAATGTGAAACTGGGTATAATTATTACAATAAAAATATATTCTGGAAAATGATGTCTTCCCAGGTTTTATTAAAATATTTTAATGAAGTTATGTCACACTGTTGTTTAATGTGATTTTCATGTGCTTCTTATTAAACGAGCTGCTAAAAATTTTGTTTTTAAAGCATCACATAATTGCGCATGAAATGGAAAAGTTATCTAAAGAGCTTGAAATCGACCAGGTAATTGTTTGAGAGCAAGTTAAACAAAAATTAGTTCTTAATGAGTCAAACAGCTCAAACGTATTCTAGTCTTTTTACTGTTTTGACTGTCTTCGAGTGCTTGAGTGCTGCCAGTCAATGTAATCAATATCAGATCATCTATGTAGAAAGACCTCATGAAAGCGGGGCAGTACATCAGTGCTGCAGACAGAGCTAAATATGCTGTTTTATCCAAGATGGCAATTGGAGGAAAATATCTTTTCCATTACACAGAGAGAGAGAGTAAATTTGGCCCCACTAGATTTGGACTGAAATGAAATTCCTTTGAATCTTACTGTAAATGCTACCTAGGATTAAAAAAGGTTATTTTGCCCCATTAAGTGGCTGCTTAATGGTCTGTGTGTGCATGTATTTGTGTGTGCCTGCATGCTCTCAATACTCAGTCATGTTCCCTTTGAAACAAAACCCTGTATGAGATCAATCCCATGATGCAGCCCGACGGTGACTTCCTGTCTGTGATGGCGGTGGAATCAGCAGTAGAGTCATTACTGAACACATTGACCCATGAAGCGCCTGGCAGCACAGTCATCGGCCTGTGATTGCTTCCTGCTCTGTGTCAGTCAGATGTGACAGATCCCCCCCAACACACACACTCATTCACATACCTGCACACTCAGACAGATGGACACACAGCCACCCACCCACCCACAGGACCATGTCAATTAAAATTGCATCTACATATCTGCACAGTTTTAGTGGATGTGTTGTTGGAATATTATTGTGTGGTAATAATGTACCATCCATCATCCATCCAAACATCGATTCGACCATCCAACCATTCTCCAACTCTATTATCCCATACATGGCTGGGGGGATCTTCTAGAAGGCAGCATAGGGTACAAGGCAGGGGTACACTCTGGTTGCCTGCTCAGCACAGGCTTGTAAAAATACATCTTAAAAAAGGTAAAAACATGACAATTAAATTCTGTAGTTTAGAATCCAATTTATTGCATGTTGTACACAAAAGACAATTATAATGCACAATAAATGAAATAAATTTTTTATTTTTTTAACAAAAAAAGTGCTTACAGGCTATTTCTTTCTCAATAAATACAGGAACACTGAGGCCTTGTCTCTCTTCGTAAACACAGGGTCATATTTCTCTACAGTCAAAACACAAGTTACAGTTTCACACAAAGATTCTCTTCCATCATTTACATCTATATACAAGCCCTATACACTGTCACTGTACCACTGTCCCCATTGGGGGTGAACCACAGAAGAAAAGGGGTTAAAATGAAAAAAATATATATATATTGGTATGTCCCCTGAAAGGGACATAAATGACTGCCAGCATAGTGAAAAAACATGGTTATAAAATAGTGCATTATATGTAATTGCATGTATCTGTCTCTGTCTGGGTTATTTTTTAGGAGTTAGAGAAAGACAACAGGCAATCTAGAATGCTTTTCCTGTGTGTTTTTAACTGTGAGAGACACAGAGTTGGCCAGACATCTCTACGATCACCAACCTTTCAGGGTCAAATGTTTGCGAGTGAAAACACGAGTTAAAAAAATATAAGGCTACATTTTAAATGTATGTTGAACTATATAGCAGACCTTGAACAGTAAATAAATTACAGACACTGCAAATGTAGACAATGTAGACATGTAGACACTGTAAATATACATTCTACAATATAATGGCTACATTGTGAATTATTCATGTATCTCAATTTAAAATTCACTGCACATATTCAATGTAAAGTTCTAATTTTATGTTCATTTTATTATAAATCTTTCAAGGGTTCCCAGTTCCCTGGAGTCAAAATTGAGTCTCCAATCTTTTATGCTAATTACGCAGCTTCCCTTAAGGCAAAGAAATGAATTGATCTGAAACTATCTCTGGTTCCATACAAATGCAAACAAACAAAACATGTTTTTCTTCTTCAATAATTTAATAAATAAGGCACTCAAAATGTCCACCTCTGAATACATCCCAAGAGGATTATGAAGAAAATCAGGTAAGAAATGCATAAGGAATGTTACCCTGCAAAACATCAAAACTATGCAAGACACTTTACGCTCAGTCAACAAGCAACAAGCTTGAGCAACAAGCTTGTTATCACACTGACTGTTTTACTTTGTAGTTCTCATTTCAGAGAAGCATCCTCCTGTGGGTCATACATGGTCACAAATGTTTTATACAGACGAGCTTTACCCCTAGGAATGTAGAAAGAAATGTTAGACAATGTTGTGCTCAACAGGGGGCCAAAAAAGCTGCAGCAAAACTGCTGTTTTTGTCTACAAACTATGATTCACAACCGCAAATATTGGCAGAAAACATTTTAAATCTGTTGCTTTCCACTATTGCAATGACCATGATTCATTTAAATCCTATGGTTAACCACTGTCTGCAAGAAAAGCTGTGGGATCCAGCACTGAAACAGGATTATCTGCAAATATCATTGACAAAAAATCCATACTGAAAGCTATATATTATATATAAAATATATATAATATATATATTCCTTTTTGGGCTTCTTTTTGTGTGTTTTGAGTTCTTCCAAGCATAAAATTAGCCAACAGTTTGTCAGAGTTGGGTACTGTAGCTCAAACTCTTCATGCTTCTATGATTTTCACTAGTTATACACAAACACTTACATATGCAAAAGCACACAAGAACACAGACAGGTAGACATGTAAATATAAAGATTCATACACTGACTGATTTGTGCATTAAAAATGGGCTGTCATTTGAATATTATGACGTGTGACCAGTAGCAAAAACTCATTTTATTTTAAATTGTTTACAAACACAATGAAGTTTTTTTTTAATTATGTTTGTGTGGAAAACTTTCCAATTAATAATCGTTTTGTAAAAACTGACAGGACATTGAGACTCCCCTGCTAAATAACACCAAAAATTACCATATGTTTGGAAACAGGAAGTGCTGATTTACTTCCTCTGTTACCGAAAGAACCAACGAGTCAGACCATTACTTAGGAGCCACAGTCAGTAAGAAAGCACCTTCTCAGTGAAATTAGGGCCTTTTTAAGCTGTACAACTTTCCAAACACCAGCGTTTTCTACACCGTACACTTATTTTCACCAGTGGTGGTTCATCATCTTTAGGGTAACCACACTCTGCAGTTTGACAAATTTGCATTATACCAGCATCTTCAGAGGCATTATGCATATAAGTAAATATATATTTACATATATATTGACACACATATATGGATGGAATGTGGCTCAGCAGGATAGGAGTCTGTACTTGTGACTGGAAGGTCACTGGTACAAGTCTCATGAACAGCAAGAAGGGTCTGTATCACCATTGGGCCCTTGACCGTGGGCCCTGTAAAGACAGAAATGCTCCGGAGGCACCAGATAAATTGCTGAGCCTGTCTTCTGATGCCAAGCTTCACTCTCACGTGTGTCTCTTAAAGAGCAATATGAAAAATGCATCCCAATGTTCTGTATGAAATGGTACAAATGGCAAGTATAGATTTCATTCATTCATGTTGTAATGTGTAACATTTACTAATGAATTCATTTTGATCCTCAGTGGTAAAACTATAAATGAAAATACATATTTCATATCACCTCTGGTATTTTGGTGCAGTCTGGTCACACTAATGTTTAGAGAGGCAATGCATGGCTCTATGTTTCAAGAAAAATGGGCATGACATTCAAGTTATTAAATAAAGGTTAGATAAGAAAAATGAAATCTAAACGAAATGTGCTTATAAATGATCCTTCTCGGCCAGATATCCCAACAGTGGCATGCCTGTGATTAACATCGGTGCCCCAAAAGTCCTGAAACAAATGCCCATCGACTGAAATGAGTCTTTCATTTCAGTCAGGGGCAGAGAGGCAATATTGTGACAGTAATGAGAAATAAATGAAAGAACGGCAATGACTGGTGCTTTGTGGGCGAGTTCAAGACAAAACTGTTTAGTCGGGGAACAGCAAACGAAAGCACCATACATGGAGACAAGGGAAAAGCTGCTGAGGGTTTCCCCATTACGGGTTCCTTCAGTGTTTGTAATCAGTCCTTTGAAGACAATGTCTGAAACAACATTTGACTTTCGATTAACTAAATGTTGGTTCTCATGGAGTTCTTCAGTAAAACACTCCACAATGACTCAGTCAACATGATGGGGGTAGACTGAGGGTAGTTTCTTACCTGTTCATCATATGCCAAGGTAGCTGGTATTACATTTCCCTTTCTTTGGCCTTCTCAGTTCTTCTCAAGAACACTGACAGTGCACAACGAAAAACAACACTCTTCACTACTTAAATCTGAGTTTCCCTCAGACTCGTGGTTGGGAGTGGGGGGGGGAGCAATGCCAAAAATCCGGGATTGAAAGCCTCAGGTCCAAAGTGTGATGTACATTTCTTATGGACCTTCTGACAAGTCTTAACATAAATGTTCTTCAAACCAGTGGACAGTGCTCGCACAATTCATCCTGTCTGCTGCTGAACCTGGGAGAAGATGGAGTCCCACGTTGTGGTAGTTATTCAGTCACATAAGTCCTTGGTTTCCCAGGGTCACAAGAACTTTGCTGGGGGGGAAGGTAGTATCCGAAGGGCAAAGTTCATGGGTCAGTGTAAAGGGTGCTAACGGCTGAGTGGTAGTTGCGGCAACGCCATGGCCGGGTGAGGAAGGGTCTGCGTTGTCAGTACAGAGAAGGGGTGACCTGCAGCAGAAAAAGGACGTTCATTAGCATGCAAGCCCCACAGGAGATTAACCTCTGACATGAACATTTCTTTTAGTGGGTGGGATAATTACCTTGCTGTATAATTCAAATATAAGTGCTCTGCTGGCAGGAAATACATATAAGTAAACGTAGTCAAAGCGTAGCTATATGAAGCACATTGATACATCAATACAAGTGAACAGTATTGGTAACTTAAATAGAGAATGTTACTCTAGGAGGCTGTGAAATCTCTGGGTTAGAGAGTGACGATATGAGCAGGAGGGTGGAGCCATGTGCAGCAGACCTCCACGATACTCACTCTCAATATATCCGTGCAAGGCCACCATGCGTGCTCTCTCGGGACTGCCGAAGGGAGAGTAATGTAGGTCATCTGGAAGGGAAGGGGGCATCCGGGACTGAGGTTGACCCTGCGGGGGCCCGCTGTGCTGGGGGGTGTGCTTTTTGTGTCGTGCTCTGCAGTTCTGAAACCAGACCTGTGGAAAGACAAAGTCTCCGGGAATCGCATGATGTCCAGCTCTTGAAGTTCACAGAACTTGACGTGGGAGCAAAGGAATTCTCGTGGGAGTTCCTGACATGCACACCTGCTGCCAGGTAATGTCGGATGATGCCAGCACTCACCTGTATAACTCTCCTACTCAATCCTGTCATATCAGCCAGCTTCTGTAGCGTCTGTGCATCGGGGTTGTTGTCCTGCGCAAACTGTGCCTGCATTACCTGTAAACACAGTTGCATCAGTCACCTATTTATACCCAGTTGCATTACAGAACGGGCACATAATGGGACCCATGACCCCAGATGCACACCTGGAGCTGTTCCGCAGTGAAGGACGTGCGAGCCCGTTTTGCTGGCTTGGGTTGACTGTCCTGCTCTGATGGGACTGCTCCTTCCAGCGTGATCCCACTCCCTGAGACATGGCGCAGAGATAGAAAAGGATCAACATGGGATCACCTGAAATTTCAGCTCCATTTCTTACTCTGGACCATCCTCTAATCTAGGCCTGAACTTAAGGTAATGTCCTCAGGTAAAGTCTCACCGCTCTCTGCTGCCCGTTTGAAGTTCTCCACCATGGTGTCATAGTGGATACGACAGAGGACCTTCTCCTCCACTAGGCCAAACTCCTCCCCCGTGGAGAGTTGCCGCTTGCAGGAGAAGCAGGCAAAGCAGGCCAAGTGGTAGGCATTGCCCCTCGCTCGGCGCACCCAGTCGCTGGCGTAAATCTGGCGCCCACAGCGGGCACACTTTGTCCCAAACCTACTACAAAAAAAAAAACAAAACAGCTGGAAGTTGAATTCTCCATAGTAAAATAATACCATCTTAACAGATTTTACAGGAAGAGGGAAAATAAACAGAATGAGAGGAGTCAAGTGACCACTCTGAAGAGTTAGATTCAAGAAACAAGTGAACGAAAATCAGACCCTGAATGTTATTAAACAGCAATACTACAACCCCCCAACTGAGAATGTCACGGCAACCCCCAAAATCATTATTCAAAAAAAAATAATAAACATTTTGAAAATGTGCACTACTTTAACATCGCAAATCTGTTAAGACCTGTCATCTTGAGGAAACACTAGAACTGATACAATATGCATGATGTAATTTTGGAATGTCTGCATTCGCCAATAGAGCGCTGAATATAAACAAGCTAACATTGGCATTTTCTCACCTAGCCAACTGTTCTGTTGAAGCGACAGATTTCCACGGAACAAGAAGAAAACTAAGTAGAAGCCAAGGAACATTCCCATGTCTAGCTACAACCACTGGCAATTGTGACATGCTGTAGATGAACCTCCTCCATGCTCCCTTTTTTGCACTTGTCCCTATTAGTTTTATTTAACTGCCTAAAAATTTTAAAACTTTTTGTTTAGCTTTTTATACACTCATACATAAGTAAGAATGCATTTCCTGTGTCTATATGTACGCATGACAAATTGTTTTGTATCACTTATAAAAGGATAAGAAGCATACATTGATGATAATCAAACCCATGAAGGTGCTCGTTAATATTAAACGTGTGTGTGATCCAGGCTTCAGGTTGATGACGTGAGGAGTCGTTTTCCATTAAGTTGAGTGTGGACGGATGCTGCCCGTCATAGCCGGGGAGACCGAGATTGACCCAGTCATCGCACAGGAGCCACGGCAACTTGGAGGAGGGGGCAAAGCTAATTGCACACAGATGGCCGTCCTGACCCTGCTGCATGAACATGAACAACAGAACAGAGTCTGAGGCCTCATACACCGGTTCCTCACTCCCTCTCCCAGGCTTTGCAGGGAGTTCTTGTATACAGAGTGTCATAAACACTCCGAAGAGGGAAGATTACGGGGTGGGGACCACTCTTGGGGGGTTGGGCTAAACTAGCACATCCCATCTGTCACCGAATGATAGTGCTGGCCCAAGTCTGCCTATGTTTGGATTCTTGGGTTGCGGTGCAGAGCAACCCTCTGGAACGAATTTATCCACAGATCAGGTCAAATCTGCCGAGACGGGCCTACAGCCCTGCACCACCAGTGTACCTAAAGCCCAGCTCCATGCGAAAGGGTAGAGGGAGCTCTGGTTTCACAGCATTAATGAGCTGCAGTCTGTAAATTCAGTTGACACATCTGCATGTCCCTGTGCCTGAAGTCTCTGTACTTCAACCTGTCCTAAATGAAATCAGAATCAGTGCTTGTATTCGTAATAATTTGTTTTGTTTACTTATGAAATGCTGTATAGTCCTTCTAAGTCTCTCAGTATTTTTCATCACAGGCACTGTAAACGGAAAATGTCAGATAAACCACAAATATCATATTTGACTGATGAAGCTTTTCGAAGGATTGATTTAAGAAAAAGTCATCTTTGATGGTAACTGTTCTGCCACATTCTCTACAAAAACAATTTCAGAACATTAACAAAGCATTTCTTGTGCTTCTGCACTAAAACCCCATGTTTATTCTGGAGCACCTTCTAATCACCTGTCTATGCTAAATTTAGAGAAAAACGCTTCCTACAGCTTTACTCCAGAGTATTTCCATATCCAATATAATTTATTTTTAGTTGAAATAAATGGTTTGAAAATATATGCATTCAGTAAATTTATTTGCATATTTCCTGGGAATTTCTAAGCAATCGAAGTACATTTTCCACCCTCCAAAAAGAAGCCCTGTGGGTCAAGTTTTCTCAGGGTCTTGACCAAGCTCAGTCAGACTGTAGGTGGGCTTACCGCATTTTTCTCCGAGCCACGAAACCGATTTATCGAAAATGACAATACCTCTTTTAACGTCTGTCAAACAGCTTTTAACATCACTATCATCGTATATTTGAATGCCTGACAGTTTTGATGGATTAACTGGCCATTTTCTTCCATTTCCTTTAAGTCATTTTGGTTGTACCATGTTAATCTGGAAAATGCAGAAATGAGAAGATATAAGAAGCCTCTCCATGGCAACCTTATACCCAAGGGATGGAAGAGACAGTGTATATGTTTTAGTGCTTCGCAGCGCAGTCATCTGCCTTGCATCCTGTGTCCTATAACTGCTAGATGACCTCTTCACAAAATATGGTGATTTCCAGTTTCCTGCAGTACCAGATCACTGCTGGGTAGCTAAGAGACAGCAATAAAGTGGACCTCGCCGTTCCTCACAAGGATGTCAGGCGATTCACCCCTTTAGCTTACACTCTGCTGGGCACAGCTAAAGGGATTTCATCCAGTCATATTCAAGCAACCCAGTTACCACTATGAAACCAGCACATACCACAAACTCAAGTGTATGGAGCAATACACTTCCAGAGTTGGTCACATGTCCCTACCACTTGGACCAAGTTGCTGTCACAACCAAGCTGCTATACATCAACCCTGAATACACCCAGAAATACTCCAAACAGAGATGGACAGAACTTGGTGCAACTCATGGTACAAATGTCATATATGCTTAGTGTCTCACTATGAAACAAACAAAGAACATGGGGTTAACCAATAATCTTAATGATCAACAGCAGCTGGAGAACCATAAATAAACAAACTGAGTGGTGAAAAACGCATAATGGTCTCACATGACAGCACATGTTATGAAAGAGGTCACAGCTAAAGCATTTTCCGGAGGTTTCTATTGCATTAGCCTATAAGATGCCGGTGACTGTAGATGGTGTCGAAAATGGCATTGAAAACATCACTAACAACCCTCCTGTTCCGAGCCTCTAATGACTGGTGATTATAACCCTCAGACCAGCACCACATATCATGTTGCATTCCACACTTCCTGCACGGTTCGCAAAAGCAGACGACCTGAGAGAGGAACTAGTGGCTGCCCACAGGCCTATGACAGTGGGCTCAGTATAAACAGCTTCCTACATGTTCCTCCTGCCTCTCAATCACGCCCCTCTGCAGGTGGCTTATGCCAGGCTCTGTGGAGAGATAGCTGGCCTCTCTGGCTCCCCTGTGCGTGGCTGATTCAGCCTATAGTCGCTCCCTTCAAAATCCTCTCTCCATCTTTCACCACTGGGACCGGCCTCATTCTGAGCACTGAAACTATTAAGCCTCCTTTGTCTTATGTGTTACAATACATTAGAGGGTTAACCACAGTGTCACCTCTATATGTGTTAAGAGGTTTACGCAATGCCCTCCGTACCCATGAACGAGCAGTAAGACTAAGGGAGAAGCCACAAATGTCCTGAACTGTGCATGCAATGCATTTCACATTTACTTTCATATAATGCATGACAACCTGAAAAGATTAGCATATAAAATTATGCAAAATAATAATTTAAAAAAATGTCAGTTTTAACTCATAATGAAAGTTAAACTACAATGAAGCTAATAAAGAAAAATGCACTTCCAATTGCAGCTATAGAAAAGAAACCTTCATCCATCCATCCATCCATCCATCCATTTTCCATACTGCTTATCCATCAGGGTCACAGAGAAGCTGGAGCTGATCCCAGCTGACTTCGGATGAGAGGCATGGTACACCCTGGGCAGGTCACCACCACCACAGGGCCAACACAGAGACAAACACCCATACACACTCACATTCACACCGGGAAAGAAACCTTTAAAAAGTAATTGATACCTCATCTTGACATTAAAAAAAAAAAAACTTAAATATAATACAATGAAATGCAAATAATTATGACTTATTTGTACATTTTTAGATGTCTTTCTGCTTTTAAAAAGAATTGCAAACCCCCCCCCCCCCCGGTGGCCACTTTATTAGGTACACCAACATGGTACCAGGTAGGATTTCCTTTTGGCTCCGAAAGCACTTCAGGGGTTGACAAATTGTGCATTTGGAGTAGCCTTTCTGCACTCCACAGCTGTACTGAGTTGGTATTTCTGCAAATGTGGCCTTCCTATTAGCTATAATGTGTCTGGCCATTGTCCTCTGAATCCTCCTGTTTACATGGTGTTCTCAGTAACAGAACTGTTGCTATCTGGTTGTTTTGAAATTATACTTTATTTGCCATTTTTGAACAGGTACACTGAAATGTGTTTTCATACAGACTATATCCTGTCTTGCTCTACATGGCGCGCGTGCACACACACACACACACACACACACACACACACACACAGGTGAGAAAACAAAGCTTGGGGCTAGAGCACAGGGTCTGAGATTTTTCCAGAACCTCAGAAACAGATTTGTGATCAAGGGCTTTGCTCAAAGGCAAAACACTGATATGGGCACATTGCTGGCCATGGGATTCAAACCAACAACATGTGGTCACAGGCATAGACACCGAATCCAGGTACTATATTTGAAATCACTTGGATCTCTTAGCCATTCTAATGTTTATCTGTTCAGTAACAGAACCTCATGACCCCATTTGCTGTATATATTCAGTTGCAGCCACCTGATTCTATGTTTGGAAGGGCAGATTGTTTCCGTTAACAGTAGCTAAACCAAATTAAGCAGCCATTGAGCATACACCAATGACATCATTTATAATTTGCTTATTCTAATTGATCATACTGCTTCATTTTCAACAACAATACAGAACTGAGTGAGGAAGAAGTTAGGAGACGTAATTACATTGACGCCGATACTATCAATTATAAACTACAGTGTTTTAGAAACATCACTTACTTCAGGAATTACCCCTACTGAATAGCTAAGAAAGTGACACTGAGATAATTTTTCTTTTTTATATATATAAAACACTACATTGGATCATTGCAGACTCAACTCACCACCAGGTGATTGTTGGCTCTTCGGTAACTATTGATGTGTTACCATCTCAAGAGCAAAGCTTTTGAACGGTCTAACAATGACCTTTCACTTTGGTAAAACAATCTTTTAAATATTACATAGGATTATATGCCTCCAGCAGACAATAAATCTTCTGCACATTACCAGTTTTGAGCAATTTGAGTTGATTATAGATAGAATGATGAGTAATTGTAAGTGCTGAAAACGTTAACACTGAATGGCATTCTGAGGTGTCATTAAACAAGTGAGATCTCTGGACTTTTAGTTCTGCATATAATCTAAAATGCAGTATTCACTTCTAAAGGCGAGAAATCAGCACTAACCATGCAGCGTAAGCATTCAAAAATAATTTTAAATATATGGTTTTTTACTGAACTAGTTTGAAACGAATAAATTTGTGCATTAAAACTTTAGCCAAATTTTGAAACGTTTCTTTGCTGCATCGAGCTTCAAACCCCGTGTTAAAGGTACAGTTTAAAATGAGCTTTACAGTGTTATACGTTTTATATTGGTAACTACTTTGCAAGGAACACTGTACTCATTGTACTACCTGTCTAACGCATGAAACAAAGTATTTATTATTATTATTATTATTATTATTATTATTATTATTATTATTGAGGCTGTTGTTGTCGTTGATTTTAACCTTTATATATCGAAAAACGAACGCCTGTCAATGAGAATACTATGGCAATGCATTTTTGCACAGAAAAACTTCAATCGTGTCATTTGCGATTTTTTTTTGTAATCTATTTTTAATTTCCTGTTAGGTCTGCCAGAGATCAGTAACTATTCATATGACATACATGTACAAGTAGCTTCTAAGAGTTTTATTGTTATTACAATTGTAGTAATGATTTGTGAATACAGAAGTACTAGGCTAAAGTTTGCGTTGGTTCCACGTGAGATTTCATTAACACTAATTAACTTCATTAATTTTCAAACATAACGAAATTGACAGTATTTTTTTATGATTCCGTCGCCATGATGGAAAATGAGCAAGAGTAATACTATTTGTTTTTTATTACTTATCACAGCACTGGAATGCCGGAGTAGACATTTCTTGAAATTTACGTACATCTTAAATACGCTATCGTCGTAAAAGAATTTCTAGGCATTGTTGAAAATCCTAGCCATTTTTGAAAATTGCAAAGAAACACAATTCTTATGGCAAAATAGTATGCGGGGGCCCGGGTACAATCTTTGATTTAGTCTTCGGATTATATCATGAAAAAATACACGAAAAACTTACCCTACCTGAAATAGTCCATTTTACAGAAGATCTCTTTGTTTTTTATGTAGCAGCTGCTGTGTTGACGCAATGACGTCCTGCAAACGGAACACTCCAGACACCTCACGTGCCAAATTAAATTGTTCACCTGCGAAAACAAGACAGGGAAATCTTTCGGTATTCCTTCTTCAAAGCAGTGTTTGTATATTCTACTGCCATATTATTATTATTATTATTATTATTATTATTATTATTATTATTTAGAAGCCCTGCGCAATGACTTTATATAAAAACTTGAAGCATTACTGGACCTAAAAGTATGGTATGGATATGTGAACACGCTTTACAAACTGTATTTTACACTCATACAATTCCCTTACGTGTGAGCAGAACAAAAGTATTCAAAATAAAAAAAGACTTATGTGTCAATATAGAGGCCATGTGATGCTACTAAAACGAAGATTTCGATTGTTTATTTTTCAAAGCATACAACTCAATTAGTATTGCAATTAATGTTGCAGTGTCGGCTGTGTACAGGCAATTCAGAAGCTTAAGTTCTGTTAATTTCTAGCTTTGCCTGTCAAAAATAATTTTAGAATAGTGAGACCTCTAACCAAAAAATGAACAAATATTGTGGCGAAATACATGAAACTTTAAAAATAACTAACAAAATAGTAAAGAAAATCGTGTAGTCATTAATTTTGTAATGCAAAATATTTTTACACGTTTCACAACAGGTATGTCGCTCCACTTTCGTATTGATCTGTCATGTATATTTCTTGTTTGAAATTCTACGTTACTTCATTACATTTTCATTAATACTGTTTGAAAAGTTTTTTGACGCTATAAGAAAAAAATGGTTAATGATTATTATATACAACACAAATGTGCGCGTTTTTTAATGGTCATCGCGATTTTATTCCATAAAATTTTCTTCTAGTGAAAAATGCAAACGTAAAAGTAGAGTAAGACTAACGCAACGTAAATATTGTTTTCAGCACCAGCTGTTGAGTACGCCTGAAAACTGGTGCATTCATTTCTTGATCAGATTTGAGGGGCGGTATTGGCGTGGTATTTATCAGCAGTCTAATGTTAACGTGGCTCTTAAGTTAAAATCGTCTGCCTTAATTTCATGCGATCACCCAAGCACACCATGCCCTGTAAAATTTATTATTCTTCTATAATAATAATAATAATAATAATAATAATCTAATTATGTCTAACTTATGCAAACCATTTCCTGCGATAAAACCCCTTGGCGGTTTCATTCGGACACAAGTCCCTTTAAACACATTCTGAAAGTATTAGCTAATTAATTCAATAGAAAATTTGTGCCGTGATCTATTCCGCAAATCAATTAATATTTTACTTAAACATATTTTTAGTTCACTAGCATAGCTCAATAGTCCAATTAATTCTTACGATTTGAATGCACACATACATGCTAAGGTTTTTGTATAGGCAAAATCTAATGACGAGGTTTTTCGATTGATTTAACGATCAATCATTGTCATGTTTAACTACTAATTACTTGCACCTAAGGGCTTTTTACAAACAAACATGAAGCTACCTTTACACAAAGTAAGGCTTTTTGTGCATGGTGTGGGCCCGCGGTATTCTTACCTTGAGTAGGTATCTATCAAGAATCTCCAGCCCACAACTAGCACACACGTTCTTTCCTGTTGACGGTACAGAAGACGAAGATGATGTCGGAGAGCATATGGATGGCGTTGACGGAGGAGTCGGGGAAGAGCGCGGATCGTCTTTTTCCATATTCGACCTGTGGGATTCTCCGTCTGAGTGAGACTGAATCGGGAAAGATGTGACAGTATAAAATAATTATTATGTTTAGAGTACACGCGAGATGCATGCTCCGGGTTCAGCTAAATGCATCAAAACAAACAAAAAATCCCGCGTTATATTAAGCAGTCATTAATTCGATTTAAAAGCCCTTCATTATGTACTGGAAATTATACATTGTATTTTCTTACATCATAAAAAGCGATTTTGTATTGTGTGTTAAATAGAACTCAAAAGAACTTGTGGATAAATAAAATCGGAGAAAATGTAATCTTCCAGTCTGGTATGTAACTTACTATATCTCATCGCATTATTGGGTTTTCAAAGATCGAAACCACACAACAGATATTCACGGAACATTAACAAAAACAAATAATAAACAGGAAATATACGTATATGTTCATATAATGGTTTATTAGACACGTCAATTCGTACAACAGGACTGTTGAGTAGCACGCAGAATTAATAGCATTTAATATCTACTCACCATTATCAGTGGTTGTTTGGCTTCCACACAATGTGAGGATACCGTCGTACTCTGCTTTTCCGGAGAAATCACCTACAAGATAAGATGCGAGCAATGCCAAGTCAACAGTATGCGTTCTATCCGTGGCACTAAGCCTCCCTGTTATATTTCAGACTATATAACTCGTCCAACACAATAAATAAGAATTTCCACTGCGTATTTAGAACCTTGCAACAAAAGACCTTTTTAATGAAGCGATTTCAATTTGGATTGATTTTTCCCTGCACTTAACCCATGCCTCTTAAAGTAATCGTCTACCCAATGCAATCCAGAGCACTGAAAAAAATAAACTACCTGCAATTAGAAATAGCTTGAAATGTTCAGGATAAGAGGGACCCGGAGTGTCAATTTCAACTGTCAATCAGAAAAGGCATCGGGCCACCCAAAGAATTGCAAATTTGATTTTTAATGGCAGTAATTAAAATCGAATTTTCTAAGCAGAATTGGGATGTGAAGAGGATGGACTGCAAATCACACTATTCATAAAGAATACTTTGCAGAGCTCGCAGCTGATCCTTGCACATTTAACGAGAGTTATGCTTATGGCATCAAGATAAAATAAAAACGCAACACGTATATACGTCTCTCCGGGTGACAGTATCCAAGAGTACGTTTGTATTTACGTCATGAACCTGTATTATTTGTTCGCATTTGCAGATGATTTCAGACATGTTGCTCTTCAGAAAACAAAACGTTGTCAAGCTCAAAGCAAACGGGCATTGTGTTAACACATATCTGTTCATATAATTTGTAAATCTTTATATTATTATTTTTTATATATAGGCGTTATTTATCTTTATATAGGCCTACATAACGTCGACCGTTAAACATCGGGCTTAACAGAAACTTATTCGGAAAATATACTGACATTGTTACCTCTTTCGTGGGTATTCCTTTGGATAAAAATTGATTTCCCTCTGGAAGAGGGGCCAGAACTTCATTTTTCCAATACATGAAAAAACACCCCAAATGATGCCAGTCTACAACAGACCAAAGGTAGAAGCCCACGGGTCTTCGAGTTGTGCGCTGAGCTGTAATTATTTAATTCTTAAATGAGAAGATAAGCCGTAGTTGTATCCTTCGTGCCATAGTTCTTCGGACACATCAGGGTAGCAGGGGAGCCCGCAGTGCGTTTTTCCTTTCATGAAAGTGCAGCCGTAGCTTGCTGAGCAGGGGTAAACCAAAGCATGAGCAACTATGAAGCTCGGATGGGATGGACAGCAGACGGCCAAGTAGGGATTGTTTTTCAGAACGCCTTATTTAGAACAGTTTGTAAAATTCTTCCTTCCACTTTTTTCCCTTTTGGGATGGGATTGCTGACTACAGGAAATAGGTGAAGTCGAGGGACTTGGAGGTCTGCTCTCAATCTCCTGGAGAGCGCAAGACAGCCAGTGCAGAGCACCTTCTCTCTACGTCTGAAGTGAAAGTTTACTTGTGCGCCACTCCAAGGGTGTGGGAGGGTATTTTCTGACATAGGTGTGGAGGGTAGGGTTTATGAGTATAGAGACACGAAAATGAATTTCAGCTTGGACATATACATAACTTTTATTTACGTTTCATGTTGTTTTTCTTTATCAGTCTCTTGTGTATCCCCGATGTAGTTAAATGTATTGATGTAAAACACTGAGAATATATATCCGTGTGTTCCATATTGTATCGATGACAACATGCAGTTAATTAGCCTGCACTATTTTCTGCAGTGTTTTATGCAACTTTTAGTATATATCATTGTATCACGCAAGGATCATGAAAATCATAATGCAGCGGGCATAAAGTACGATAAACTTAAAGTTGCTGACAAACTCAGAACGTAACAGATTAAACTGAACTTGGGTATGACTGAATGAATACAATATGCATTGATAGAATAAATAAAAAAGGATTGAACACTAAAATCAAATCTATGAGAAAATAATGAGCATTCAGATGAATGCCGTCAAGCATTAAAATTATGAAGAAAAACAGTATTGCCGTTTTTTGAATATATATACATGAAACTGATTCTCGGCCCATACAATAATGACCTAATATTACATACGTTTTTAAATGACGTGACTACCAGCCCAAAGGTATTTTGGGAAAACTGACTGCTGCTGCAGCAAAGGCGGACGTATATTAAGGTACCCAAACCACCTCGGCATCTTACACCTGGAGTCTGGTAGGAGGTTACGCGGCATCAGAACGCTGACTACCAAATTCACCAACAACGAATTCCCCCGAGCTATCCCTTCAGCATCATCAATAGCTGAATCTGGGCTACAATATAACATTACTTGCAGCAGTATCACATGTAAAATAAAATTAAGTGTGACATTTTTTCCCGCTGCGTTACTGCACGTCTATTAACTATTTATTATTAATGTATTTCTATACGTCTATTTTTTTTTTTGTATTGATGTATCCGAACGAGGAAGCATTCCGATGCACTTGTTGCATATGGCCAGTGTAGAATCTGAAACTCTTGAAATAAAAAGTGTTTTGCACGTTTTTTATGTGTATGAGCAGTAGAGATTGGAGTGAAGTTTTGGTTGTTATGACTATTAAATACAATACAAAAAATACTACCATTACTGACTAGTCATGCTAATATTAACTGTTAAAGTGTAATGAGATGATGTCGGACAGCCAGATTAACTGACAGAGTATACAGAGGTTACATTTTGTTAATATGCACATTTCTAATGAAATCAGTTCAAAAAGACTACACCTATATCTTAAAGCAAAGTTTACTTATATTTTGTTTAAATTATTTTAATGTATTATAGGCTGTTAGACGACAAATAAAGGGGGCGGGGGACTAATAATAAAATACGCGTGATAAGCGCATGTGAAATATTAAAATACCTTAGTGATTTTATGTATTATGATTTAAAACATTCCTTTATATAAACTGATGGCTGTTTATTATAAATTTATTTTTAAATAGATCCATTAGGAAATAGGGCATATATGATAAATACACTGAAAAGAAAACCTTATTACATTTAGTTATTTTAAGTCCGTGAAACTGATATTTCGTAAGATTCCAACTTCACGGGCAGGAATGTAATCTGTAACTTCATGAAATCAGTTGCAAGCATTTAATAGGTCATTTCATGATTTGATTATCTTAGCCCGCTGCGCTATATTATTCGCCGACCGCTCCTTATTTTGACTTGTCAGCACAACAGGACTAGTATGTCCCAGGCATACATACATAGATAAAAGTCAACCTCATTTTAACGTTTGATTATTTGACCGACCTGACACTGGCTGAATACGCAGGTACTACCGACACCCAATATTTATAATTGACTTGAGCAAATAACAGGCTGATTTAATTTTAAGGTGATACTGATAAACTAATTTATGGAGATGACATTAAAAACTGGAGTAGGGCGGCTGGGCTTTCAAACATCTTACACATTCTAAAAAGAGCTATCCGCAATTTAGGATAAAATACTGCGGTTTTTCTGCGGAAGAGCATTAATAACATCTAGATTTCAGGAAGCTTGTGTTAAATAGTATGGAATAAGTTAATTTAAATGTAAATTTGCTTTGACGATGGATTTATGTATTATTTTATTTTCCTTTTCAATAGGGTTTAATTTTTCGTGTGTAACTTTAGAAGAAAATTTCGGAACACTTACGACGGGACTGAAAAAAAAAAAGCTTCTGGAAAATACAACAATTGCATTAATGAAATGAACACATTAGGTTACATGAAACAGATCTCGAGTATTACTAAAACTTGTTGAAGCTTCACCCTTGATAGTTACTCTATATAAAATAAAACCACAAAATATATAATTCTTATTTTACAAAAAATATGCAATACTGCACAACAATGTAAATCAGTCTCGTTTTCAGGCATCGTTTTGCCATTATATCCTCTACATGGACTTCAAGTGTTTATTTCTGGGTTATAATCTTTTCATCAACACTGAGCACAGAATTATTGACTAAGAAAATCATGTGCCTAACAGTTGCGCTAATGCCTGTCGGACCTTAAGAAAGCGTAGTCTTTCCTGCTCATATAGGCAAACAAAAGCATAGGCTTTAGCCAGGACCTTCAAGATACTGCACATGAAAGGTCTTAATAAAAAATTAACTTGTTACGTTCGTGTGTGATCGTCCACAACTTAACAGTAGTGTACAATACCCTTCTATCCGTACTTCAATTACGTGCATGAAAACCACTGGCAAAAACGCATTCATGTGCCCACTATGACAGACTTGAAGTTGTGGCGCGTTTTTTTCTAATCAAGTATATCTTTTGTATATTAATGACAGGAACATTATATAGCCTCTAGTGTTCCAGTGAAATATGTCGACAAATGACTGATGTGATGATTAAATAATTTTGATGGTCTACCATAGAAATGTGCTCATCTGGATTCCCGAGTTTTACAAAACATTTCTTCATATTTGCCTTGTTTTTGATTCAATCAAAAAACTGCCGAGGTAGAAAAAATACCGGTATATATGCTATCTCGGACAACTGACTCGGCTATCTATAAAAGTTCCATGATACGTAAATCTATGCACTTCGCGTAATTACAATAAAGTGGAGTCATTCGAATAGTTTCGTCTTGTTGTGTTCGCTAAGTCTTTTATTATGACATATGTTTTAGTCTGCATGTAAAAGACCCACCTTATTGTTATCAAACCAGTGGAAATTGAAAATCAAGAAAAGCAAGACCTTAGCAAGGTTTGAACTATAAACAACGTAATGTCCCGTTGTGGAATTAAAGCTTTACTTCCTTTTACATACATAGTGTGTGATAAAAAACAATATCTCATTACTGTCTTGAGAATGATACAACTGTCTCTGCTACTGCTAACAATATTGTAGTATCACGAGATTTTCGGTAGAATGTAAAGGCTATCTAAAATACTTCCTACCGAGAGATATAATTTTCAGGTTCATCCATTTAGTGTATTCATAAACAGAAAGGGACGCATGTGAATATACGTAGTCTCCTAAGTGAAAAGATTAATATATTGTAAAAATACTACTTAATATAATGATGTAATTGCATTATATTCATCGTGTAACTTTTTGTAAAAAAACCTACATGTGTGTCCGAGAGCCAATATATCGTCACATTCGTAATGGGATGTTTATGAATGAATAGAAGCATTGGGTATGTAAACATTCGACGCCAATTTGCACATTAACTAAAATGTGGCTGCGAGGTGAACAAGGGTCAGTAAATTTAAATATTTAAGTAATTTAGCTAATAACTGGAGTTATCTATTTTGTTAACGGCAGATATTAGGAAACGGTACAAAACCTTCAAAGGCCAGTGATTATTTGAAATATAAAAAAGTTAATTACCATTTGTATGTTGTGGTTAATTCTTTAGATTTCATTTACTTTTGAATGAAAATTTGGTGCTCTCTACAATTCTCTACATTGACAGCAAGCCAAACTCATTAAAATAGTTTTCATGCAATTTATATTTACAGTTTCATGTCATACTTTTCGCTAATGACATCAACAAGTTCATCGTCTTACACCCGGTCACTACAGACGTAGTTTGTACGTCAATCCCTGCATTGTATTATTAATAACATATCACAGACGTATATAATAGACTTATTACCACGGTATGGTTTGGAGCGTGATTTGAAGCTATATAACCTGTTTGTTGTCCCGACGTTATTAATTAATATAAGACAGGGAACCGTATATGGTAGTCGGGGCAAACAAAGCAATTCATGGGATAAATACGACTTTTAATGTTGCATTGCAGTACGGTATAAATCAGTTGATTGCTCTGTTTATTGAAAGAATGTATATTCTTATTTTGAACGTGGCCCAAACATCATAAAGTTTCAGTTATCAGAGGACATCTGTTCTAATAGAATTCGATAAAAAATAAATAAAAAAATCTACAAACCTGCAAAATATGACACTTGTTACAAGTGATGCTACAGCAACAATAGGGGAAAAGCAATTCTTGATTCATCTTCAAAGACTGTATACTACATAGTGGCACTTTAACTAGCAGATATTTTTTTTCTGTAATTGTGGTCACTGTTAAGACCATGAAGCGGTGGACAGCGGCTGTGAGTCTCTGCAATTCATGCCTCACCGAATCTGTCTCTTTTTCAGACTACGATTACGCTCTAGGTGGGAGGCGCTGATGAATGGCAGTCTGGTTGCCTTAACTGACGTGAAGAGGCGATTATTATGGAAATTTTCAAAAATTATTACTGTAGTTTCTTGAAAAGAAAAAAACCGTATAAAGCATTTCATATAGTAGACAAGAAAGTCACGAGTAACATTAAATATTGTACTACAATAACTGTCACTTGCACTGCTACAGAAGTAACAAAACTGAATAATACGAATGAGACATATAGTATGGTTTCACTGACGCTGGTCAATCACAGATCCAATACGAATAAACGAATGCATTGCGTCATCTCTCCCGGAAATAGTCGGCACAGACTGCAGTGCCGCTAATAGAGGTAGTCACATGTGATGGTAGAGTTACAGCACTGACTGCATGGCTTGCCTAGTTCACACACAGACAGTATCAGATGTATGGACTATGGCAGATTATAGTGGCTTCATGGTAGTAATTGTATTATTGTTCATCATCCTCTTTTGGCTGCTCCCGTCAGGGGTTGACACAGTGGATCAACTGCCTCCATCTCCTCCTGTCCTCTGCATCTTGCTCTCACCCCAACCACCTGCATGTCTTCTCTCACCACATCCATAAACCTTCTCTTTGGCCTTCCTCTTTTCCTCTTGCCTGGCAGCTCCATCCTCAGCATCCTTCTCCTAATATACCCAGCATCTCTCCTCTGCACGTGTCCAAACCAACGCAATCTTGTCTGTCTGGCTTTGTCTCCAAACTGTCCAACCTGAGCTGACCCTCTAATATACTCATTCCTAATCCTATCCATCCTTGTCACACCCAATGCAAATCTTAACATCTTTCACTCTTCCACCTCCAGCTCTGCCTCCTGTCTTTTTGTCATCAGCCCCTCAAAGTACTCTTTCCATCTTTTCAACACACTCTCCTCGCTTGTGAGTAGATTTCCATTGTTATCTTTTATTACCCTAACCTGCTGCACATCTTTCCCAGCTTGGTCCTTCTGCCTAGCCAATCGGTACAGGTCCTTTTCTCCCTCCTTAGTGTCCAGCCTCTCATACAACTCACCATACGTCTTATCTTTGGTCTTTGCTACCTCTCTCTTCGCCTTGTGCCTCATCTCCTTGTACTCATGTCTAGTTTCTTCACCTCTCTGACTATCCCACTTCTTTTTCACCAACCTCTTCCTCTGTATACTCTCCTGTACTTCCTTGTTCCACCACCAGGTTTCCTTGTCTTCCTTCCTGTCACGGTACTGGCAGACACACGCACAATCACACCCAGCAAGGCAGAAACTGGTTCTCTGAGCAGCTCATGCCTTTTAAGACCCAAAGGACAGGGAGGCTCATACATCACCAGAAAGGCCAGAAGACACAAGGCAGGCAAAAACATGGCATGGACAAGGACGAGGCATGGCAGGGCGCAGGCACACAGGAACAAGGGAACCCGGAACAGGGGCAGGCTTGTCCATCCCTAGGCATGGAGTTTCCATAGATCGAGGTACCCCTACCTCTATAGGCTGGATCACTCTTGGCTACCCGCATTTAGTAATGCCAGCCACTGAGACAGGCAGGCATACTGAGGCAGGGCCTAAGCATCCAAGGGAGCAAGGAGCTGGCTCAGAACACCTCATGAGGCAGTATGATCAACCAAGACCCACTAGGCACCCTCTGGGATCAAGACTGCCCAAACCAACTGAGCTGACACTGGGAAATAGGCTAGGGAACCACGCAACCACATGCTTAACGAGGCAATTGCATTGCCACAGCAACCAGGTGCAGCACGAGGAAACCAGGCAGCAGGGGGAGGAGTCAGGGAACAGTAGGGAGAGGGCATGACACTTCCTCTGACCAAATGTCACACCAAGCACCTTTCTAGCTATCTCCCTTACGACTTTAGCTGTATTACTGTTAAATATGTGCAAATAGTAAGAACAAGATTGAAGGTCCAATGTTAAATATGCAATTAAAATGAATTTGAAGAATTACTATGGTGTTTGGTCAATGATTACAACTAAAGAATAAGAGGCTGTAGGTATGCAGCCAAATTTGAAGAATCCAATTCACTTGTCAAAGTTATACATATTCAGATATAGGAAATGTACTCATTACATTAATTTATATTTCTTTACATTTCAGCACAAGGGTTTAAAACACTACTGTGACATCACTGTCGGCTCTCTAAATACAGTCGTGTCACTCAAGTAGAGTAAAAATGGCTTGATTCCACAAGTTGGCAAAGCTTACATTTGCAATGTGTTGTGGGCAAAGCTCGATTTAAAAGTCCTTCTTATGATCTCATAGTGTCCGTGTGAATTAGTATAAAGAAGCTGTTAAATGCCCTGTTTGGTACTATGTATGTCAAATTCCCTAGGCAGCTTGTACTTCATATCACTATCTACAATAAACAGCCATGTAAAATAAGCAACACATCGTATTTTTATTGTGAAAATTATTTAGCAGGATCTGATGGACAAGAAAGGCGAAGTTATGGGCCCTGGGAAATATAAGAACTAAATTGTTCTAACACTGTTAATATATAATAATAGATTTTGGCTGTGCCTTTAAATACAGCAAAAGTTATTAGGCAATTCTTAAATACATACAATCTTTACAATACAAAAAAACAGTAAGAAATGATTATACAGAATTTCCGAAGTGTAATAGCTAAACTATGAATATATTTTCTATGGTATGGCATAACTTCAAGTCTTTATATATAATATCTGTATCACACAGAGCATTGTGTAATAATAAGGCTCCAGGACATATGTGACTATAACTGGATGATCATTTAGAAGATTAAATGACACCAGAGAACTCAACTCTTGACAACACTGATAAACAGTCAGATCTGAGCACTGTCAATGCAAAGTCTATCACAAATTAATTAATATGATAGAAGATAGGATAAAGATAAAATGGTCACCTAATTATTTGTGTTTCATTACTCACTTGGCTGTTTTGTTTTTGCACAATCAAGAAGTAATTGTGGTTAATGGACATAAATTGTGAACTGTGAGGAAAGTAGTTCTAACGAAGCCTGGATCATTACACTTACATCCTTAGGACAAATGATTCATTCCTATTGCTTGGCACTACAATTTGAAATAATCAGAAACCCTTCTTCACTTTTCTTACATTAATATATGAAATTCCACCATGTAAAGAAGGAAAACTAGTTCCAGCCGACAATGCAATCTGAAATCCTGGAGTATGCAGATTTCTCAAAACAACCTCTCCAACCAGTACAAATCATATAATCATTGAAATATTTAAAATGTGCACTTCCTTAGGTCTTTTCAGCTCAGTTTCAGGCATGTTTCCGAAGTGGATCATGAAATATTTGCATTAATTTATGTTTTATACTTCTTACCAGCATACAGACTTTAATTTCATGGTATGGGCAGTTTATTTGCTACCCAGACTTTGGTTATCCAAATAGGATGACCCTCTGGTAAAATGCACAGCTCAAGTTGACTATACACCTCAGACAGAATACCCATACATTTCAAGAAAGTTATATCCAAGCATATGTATTTACAAAGTTCAACATTATTCCAATATCAAAATATTTAATATTTGGGGAAAAATATTCAGGAAAAAAGCAAAGATGTTTTCCAGGAAAATTAAAACTTCACATTTTGGGCTTTGTTTAGGACACCAAAAAGAACCATAAAGAAGCAATGACTTGTTTGCAATACTTCAGCGTCCAGAGGGAACACATGAATTCTGATATTATACTTTAAATGTGATTTTGTACAAGGGCTGACTGGCGTCTCAGGAATTAGCACTGTCCCCTTACACTTCCAGGGCTGTGGGTCTAATCCAAGTTCCCAGCTCTCTAGTGCAGTGTCTGCATGTTCTCTTATGTTCCTTTGGACAGGTCACTAAATTGCCCCTACTGCTAGAACATGCATCCTGAAATAAGATGGCACCCTCCTACCTTCTCTCCGTGTGCTTCCTATGACAGGTTCCAGGCTCACTGCGACCCTGTGCTGAATGAGCAATTATTATAATGGATGAACAGAAATTTAAGGTTAATGCAAAATTTTAAAGAATTAATCTACCCCTTGAAAAATAAGTGTGGGACATACTAGCAAAAAATCAAAGCCTGAAATCCTGTAATTTTTTTTAAATACTGTAGATTACGGTATTCTGCTGTGCTCCCATTAGTGCCAACACAGCACAACTAGCAAGCCTAAAAACTCCGGCAAATCGGCACTACACTCTTTTCACAGCCGAAACACAGCCAAGAATAGGGTTCTCTCAAAGGGTGGGGGGAAAGCATGAGACATTTATTTCAGCAATATGATTTGTATGTTTACAACAACTCAATCTATTTTTCCATTACCAAGCTGAAAAAAAATCTCTCATTAGAATCAAATGAATACAGCATGGTCAAATATACCTATTGCTCCTTTTGTTCTGTTCTCCTTTTGAACACTGGTCCATTAAAACTCACTATTACTTGTATGAACAAGTTGGAGGATTTACTTATTTTAAAAGAATACAGTGGAGTACTCTATTTACAATGGAACAGACAAACACACACCCAAACCACATGGCGATCAGCACCCTAAGGCAATAAGCCTAGCTATTGTAACAGTGCATAATATCATAAATACATTTTACAAAACAAAATAAAATGCTGGTGGTAACTGCAGAGACGAACATTTGTCAAATTACATTAAGTGCTCAAGGATCTCTTATTTCAATGTCAAGGAAAACAAAGCAGATACCATACACATTTGCACACAATTCCAATTTCTAATGTTCAAAATCTCAAAAAACATTGAGAAGGCCACAGTCAGTCTGGAATCCTAAGTTTTTATAAAAAACTCTGAAGCCAATGCTTTAGAACTTGAAAATTTTCAAACAAAAAAACAAAACAGTAGCTTTCTGTGATGCCTGTGTCCTGCTCGAGACCTCAGTTTAACAGTTGGAAAGCAACACAGCTTGCAAGCTGACATACAGCCAATCCGTAGTCGGCACCATGACCCTCCATCTTCAATACAACATTTTGCAACGTGGCAGAGAATATATTCAATTGTAGCACTTTGTGATGGTCCCAAGGTTGACACAGCTGAGATCCACTCCGCACACACACTCTGAATGCTCATCGCGCCCACAACTGCGCAGCCCCGTCCACGTCATCGGCGGAACTTGCGGTGATGTTTGCCGTACGGTGCAGGCCGCTTCTTCTCGGGAGGTTTGTTGTAAAGGTACATAGAAGGGCCTGAGTACTCCTCATCTGGGTTCTCCTCCATCATCTGCAGTTTTGCCTCGATGGCACGGATTTTTGCGTTCAAGCTTTCAAGGCCAGCAGGAAATATGAAGGGGGAGGGGTGGGAGTAGAAATAAAGGTCAATTTAATGAGAAAGAAGATTTATGACAGAAGTAGTAGATTTAAGTCACTCACATTCAGAGTGACTCAGAGGGTAATAACTGGTGGTACAGAGCAAACTTTCTTAAAGTATGAACTTCAGATCATTTTGAGCCTTTGTTTTTATTTACCCACATCAGATACCTTCCCTGACTGAAAACTGTAGTTGAACTGTTTACTTAAAAACTTCAAATGCTGTATTTATACAAATGTCATAGGAAGACATTATGAAATCAAAAACAGAGACTGTAAAAAAAAAAATTAATAAACAAAAAACTCCCAAGTCTTATCACCATAGAGACCATGCATTAGGAGCTTCCTAAACAAGGTGGTAAAATAAAAGTCTATACTTCAGATCATATAACCATCACATGAAGAGAAGTTCAGCTCGTTCAAATACTTTTAAGAACGAACACTCAGGATTTCTGCTGAACCTCATACACAGTACAAATTTCTATTGTGCATAAGCTTGTGCCACAGATGTTCATTTTAGTACAAGCAGTAGTGATGGGTCCAATGAGGCTTCAAAACCCATCATGGGTGGGAATATCTCAAACTACCAATCACTGCTGGCTATTGCAGCTTTGATTGGTAGTTGAGGGTACTCCCTTCCACTACAGATTCTGAAGCCTCATTTATCACATGACTATGGTACAGTGGTTTTGTATCTTACTATACTCTTCCTTCGCTTTTCAAAAACACACTGCATCCTGAAAAGTAAAACTGAACGTCTAATGGCATAACCAGAGTCATTTGCACTCCTGTCTTTCTGACTTAAGGTCATAATCATTAAAAGCCAGACAGATCACTCAAACTGGCAAAGAACTTGGCACTATACCAAAGACCTGCTGTCCCTGTCTGAAAAATCAAGCTCCACTGCACAGCCATTCCATTTTGATTTGTGCATTGGGCTTTGGTTTTAGGCATGGACTGTGTGTGTGCTACTGGGTGTTATTGTACAGTAACGGCAGCCAATGGAATTGCAGGACATGGTTGCTGGCAAAGGAGCAGCGATGATGTACAATACAAACCTTAGGGTGGTGGGCACCTCCTCTGCGCTGGATGAAGGTTCAAGACTGGCTGGCAGGGTTTTGTCACCCCTGAACTGGTCAAATCTCTGGTTAAAAAAGTGAAATAAAAAATAGTTAATGTAGACTCTGGTAATTACTTCCAGGAATTAGTATGCAGGTGTTAAAGACAATGATGTGAAGTGAAATCTTCCTGATTGGTGAATCTGTTAAAGCAATCACATCTGCTTCACCTAGCTTATTCCTTGGTTACGTAATTATACAGCTATGTAACACGTTTCCTGTTCCAGAAGCACTCTTACAAGAGTGAGAGACCCCTCTCGTCTTGAGCCCACTGCCTACAGACTGCTGGCATCTTGTTCAGCAGCATGGTACAAACTGTCCCCCGCTGTTTAAAGTTTTGGAGTTAACATTAAGCTTATGCTAAAACATACATCATTGCCATCCATGAGGCATATACAGTCACCTAACACACAATCACTAAGGCAAATATGGACATGCCATGTCATTCGGGATTATGAAAATGCCACTGATGCTGACCTTTGACATGTGTGTGGGTCTCGTAACCCTCTCTGGAAATCATACTTTCAGCACAATACACGTGTTAAGGCATTTACAAATGAACCTGTGGTCATTTCCTGTTTTTGTATGTTTAAGAAAATCAGCAGGTCAGAATAAGTGCAGAGAACACAAAGAAACTCTGGATATCCAGAAGACTGGTGAACAAATCCATAAGTAAAAAGACCCGCTACAATTTAACACCATGCACCTTTACTGCGCGGACCAACCTGACACAGTAGAATGGAACTCTACCAGGAAAGGATGCACACGTGTGAGCTTTTAATACTTGTAAGCAGATTATACACGGCAAACACTGCTTCTTTTATAAACACCAAACTGACACTGCATGTCAAAAACAGTGTTAACCCTTGGAGCCTGGAAGCAGAATCTGCTGCCTGTTGTTGTCAACAAGTTTGTGTGGTCAACCTTGACCCAAACTCCTTGTCCCACTCCCCCTGGGTGGTGGAGCTCAGTACACCCCATACAGGATTTCCTCACTCCGTACAGCGGCCTATTCTTAGAGCCCAGTCTGCTACTGTCCAAGTGCTGTCAGTGAGGACACACTGAGATGTGGGGGTCAAACAGTCCAGAGGGTTTTCAGCGATCAATGAGACATTCTTTACCTTGCAGAGGTAAACCATAGAGGCCTTCAGCAAGGGGGCTTCTTGGAAAGCTTGTCAATTAACCTTGCAAAATATTTTATAAATACAAATGCTTCTAACAGTCTCTTATCAAATGTAGGTCTGAACATGTTGAGGACTCATCATCATTTGATCGCTCCTATCAAAACACAATGGTTGTATACTACCACTAATGAGAGGGAGGTCAGTCCGTATATGAAACGTGTCACCAAAGGAACCTAAGCTACCAAAATTTTAAATTAGGCAGCGGGAGTTTCACTGTGCCACATCCCTGAGAGAGACACAGCTTTGGGTGTGCACCAGCCCACAGTGTAAACCCTGTGGGATATTTACCTTTACCTGTGCATGGGCCCAGCGCACTACCAGTTTCTTAGACAGGGCCAATTTCCCATTGAGGCACTGGATCGCCCGCTCGGCCTCCTTGGGGATGGGCATTGTCGTAATTGTCACCATTGTGGTTTAGAAAAGAAAAAAAAAAAAAAAGAGAAAAAATACATTACCATCAACACAAAGAAAATCAAGAGAAATTCATTCTGGATTGCAGTCTTTAACCTGGTAAAAGAAAAATACCCTCAGAGGATGAGAAGAAGGCCCGGAGATGCAGCACATTAAAACAGGGGGCACTGCCGCCAATTCAACGTTCATTATTAAAAAAAAAAAAAAAAAAACAAAAAAAAAAAAAACACAACAAACGAACAGCAGTACCATTACAGGAATGGTGAGTTTCATTTTCCCCATTCCTTTTTCCAGATGAAACAAGATGTTTGACAGTTAAACTCAGATGCCTGCATTTTCCCATTTAATGAGTTTCCAAGTTAGTCTTTTGGATTATAAACCATTGCGTGATGCCTCTCCGGCAATAGAACGTTTCACTACATAACACTGTGCTGCGATTCAGGATAACAAAACACATGGAGACAGACTGAGTTCCTCAATGAGCTGAATTGCTGGCATTCTTCAGCATGAACAAGGGCGCATGAAACGTCGCACTCATTTCACACCGTGAACACTCATTGATTCCTTGCCAGATGTTTCAAAAGAGGCAGAGATTGTGAATCACTTCAATAATCTCATTTTTATAGACAATTTTCATGTGCGGCACAACTGAAGGGTTTATTCATCGCGAAAGATGCCATATCACTTCCTGTGAAAGATAGGAGATGCAGGCTTGCCTCTTTAGTCTGGAAGTTGACAAAGCAGTATCCCCTGGGCTGACCCTCCAGGGGTCCCGACTTATGGAACAGGAAGTCAAACTGCTTCACCTTCCCAAACTTCTCAAGGAGCTTCACAAGATGGTACCTGCAAGGGAAAACACAACTTGATTAACACTGACACCACGTTTACTTTTTAAAATCGACAACAGCTTGAAAATCAAAAGCCACTGCAATTATTCACTTTAAGGAATTATAAAGGGACAGGATTCAACATACTATATTGAATGGTGCCTCACTCACAATGACGTCTTTATACCTTCCAGCAGTGATAAATCTTTCAAAAAACAATACAGAGGATACAGGAGGAAGACAAAGCGAAAATAAAAACGAGGAAGTCCACATTCCAACAAGAGCACAAATATAAAAATAATTAAAAACCCACACAGCTACCATGGACTGCAGAAGTACTATGCCAAACCACCACACACCAGGGAGATGAAACCTTCCCATCTTACTATCTGCTATTACAGTATTTAAAGAGCTATGACAGCATTTAAAAAGTTGCATACCAGGCGCCAGTTGCACAAAACACCTTAAATTTTCCCCTTAAGTATGACACTTAAGGCTTAATCTCTCCTTAGCTAAGGGATTTACTTAAGGGTGTTGAAAAGAATCCCTTAAAAGTTTTCCTTAGTTAAGGAAAACCTTTAAGGGATTTACTGCATTGAAAGAGATTTTACTGCAGTGAAATTCTAGTTTCCATGGAGACTGTTTGCTTGCACTCGCGCCTGCCTGTGACAGCCTACCTGGTATCATCTCACAAAATTTGCCTACAGTTAAAAAAAAAAAAAAGGAAGAAAACCAAATTGGTCAGAGGAGGAAAAAAATATTACTTCGAGGAATACAATAAACAAAAGCACATACTATAAAGTAAATTTGATCCGCAAATAACAGCTGACAAAAAACAACGAATGTGGGAGGAAATTGCAATGAAAATTAATTCAAAAAGTCTGGTGAAGTGGTCCATCCAAGAGGTCCAAAAAAGAACTTGTCTGTTCTGGTGGGGGAAAAAAGATCGCTAATTACAGGAGGGAGCCCAACAAAACTGGTAAGAATAACTTTAAGGTTTAGGTTAAACTTTAGCTTCAAACAAGTTAAATGACTAACATGACTTGAAGAACCTGTTAACAGTAGATTATGTCGCTGACAGTGAAAGAAATCTCTGCAGAGAAGTCATTCATAATAAAGATGCCATCTTCAAAAGAGTTATTACACATTAAAGTATTTAAACTATGGATATGAATTGGACTGTAACAGTAGGTAATGTTATAGCTCAGGCTATGGTTAGTTAGCTCGGCTTAACATAAAGCAGGCTTAGCACTCTATGACATTCTCGTTTAGACTGTAACCTAATATGCTAGCTATAAAAGAAATTATTAACCAAATTAATATCATACAAAACGTAACCCAGCCACTGGGGAATGCATTATGTGGTTCTCTGTGCAGGTCCCAAGCCCGGATAAATGTGCAGGGTTACGTCAGGAAGGGCATCTGGTGTAAAATTTTTGCCAAATCGAATACGCGGACAACAAAACAGATTTCCATACCGGATCGGTCGAGGGCCGGGTTAACAACGACCACCACTAGCGCTGTCAGCCAACAGGGTGCTGGGGGAAAGAGGGCTACTGTTGGCCGAAGAAGGAGCAGCAGAGGAGGGAAAGGGGGAAGGCGTGTCCGAAGGCAGAAGGAGAGGAGGAAGGTTACGAGAGCGGAAGTGAGGGTAGGAACTTTGAATATTGGCAGTATGACTGGTGAAGGGAGAGAGCTAGCTGATATGATGGAGAGAAGGAAGGCTGATATATTGTGCGTGCAAGAAACCAGATGGAAGGGAAGTAAGGCCAGGTGTATCAGAGGTGGGTTTAAATTGTTCTACCGTGGTGTGGATGGGAGGAGAAATGGGGTAGGGGTTATTCTGAAGGAACAGTATGCCAAGATTGTTTTGGAGGTGAAAAGAGTGTAAGACAGAGTGATGAGTATGAAGCTGGAAATTGAAGGTGTGATGATGAATGTTGTTGGTGCATATGCCCCGCAAGTTGGGTGTGAGATGGATGAGAAAGAATAATTCTGGAGTGTGTTGGATGAAGTGGTGGAGAGTGTACCCAAGGGAGAGAGATTGGTGATTGGAGCGGATCTCAATGGACATGTTGGTGAAGGGAACAGTGGCGATAAGGAGGTGATGGGTTGGTATGGTGTCAAGGAGATGAATGCAGAAGGTCAGACGGTAGTGGATTTTGTGAAAAGGATGGACATGGCTGTGGTGAACACGTATTTTAAGAAGAGGGAGGAACAAGAGTGGCGTACAAGAGTGGAGGCAGATGCACACAGGTGGATTATATCCTATGTAGGAAGGTCACTCTGAAGGAGATTGGAGACTGTAAAGTGGTGGCAAGGGAAAGTGTAGTTAGGCAGCATAGGATGTTGTAGGATGACTTCGGAGATCAAGAAGAGGAGGAGAGTGAGAACAGAGCCAAGGATCAGATGGTGGAAGTTGGAAAATGAAGACTAAGGTAGAGTTTAGGGAGGAATTAGGACAGGCACTGGGTAGCAGTGACTTACCAAATAGCTGTGCAACTACTGCAGAAGTGGTAAGGGAGGCAACTAGAAAGGTGCTTGGTGTGACATCTGGTCAGGAGAAGGACAAGGAAACCTGGTGGTGGAATGAAGAAATACAGGAGAGTATACAGAGGAAGAGGTTGGTGAAGAAGAAGTGGGATAGTCAGAGACACAAAGAAAGTAGACAGGAGTACAAGGAGATGAGGCATAAGGCGAAGAGAGAGGTAGCAAAGTCTAAAGATAAGGCGTATGGCGAGTTGTATGAGAGGCTGGACACTAAGGAAGGAGAAAAGGACGTGTACCGATTGGCAAGGCAGAGGGACCGAGCTGGGAAAGATGTGCAGCAGGTTAGGGTAATAAAAGATAACAATGGAAATCTACTCACAACTGAGGAGAGTGTGTTGAAAAGATGGAAAGAGTACTTTGAGGGGCAGATAAATGAGAGAAGGTTGGATGATTTGGGGTAGTGAATCAGGAAGTGCAACGGATGAGCAAAGAGGAAGTAAGGACAGCTATAAAGAGGATGAAGAATGGAAAGGCTGTTGGTCCAGATGATATACCTGTGGAAGCATGGAGGTGTTTAGGAGAGATGGCAGTGGAGTTTTTAACCAGATTGTTTAATGCAATTTTGGAAAGCGAGAGGATGCCTGAGTAGTGAAGTGTGCTGGTACTGATTTTTAAGAACAAGGGTGATGTGCAAAACTGTAGTAACTACAGAGGGATTAAACTGATTAGCCACAACATAAAGTTATGGGAGAGAATAATGGAAGCTAGGCTAAGAAGGGAGGTGATGATTAGTGAGCAGCAGTATGGTTTCATGCTGGGAAAGAACACTACAGATGCGATGTTTGCTCTAAGGGTGTTGATGGAGAAATATAGAGAAGGTGAGGTCTGCAGTAGGAGTGACAGATGCGTTCAAGGTAGAGGTGGGATTACATCAAGGATCAGCTCTGAGTCCTTTCTAATTTGCAATGGTGATGGACAGGCTGACGGATGAGATCAGACAGGAGCCCCCATGGACTATGATGTTTGTGGATGGCATTGTGATCTGTAGTGAGAGTAGAGAGCAGGTTGAGGAAACTCTGGAGAGGTGGAGGTATGCTCTAGAGAGGAGAGGAATGAAGGTCAGTAGGACTAAGACAGAATACATGTGTGT
>JAACJT020000095.1:11231845-11260424 GCA_009936485.2 Gymnarchus niloticus | reverse complement strand
ATGAAACTGCCCTCAGTCGTCTGGAGCAGCTGTGGACACAACATTCTCCCCACAGTGCCCCTCGTCCGTCACTATGCCAACAAGAAGAGCAAAGGTGAGCAGACGTCCTGGCGCGTGTCCTCTTGCAGCCTAAACACGCAGGCCTGTCCTGCAAGCTCCTTCATTTCTACATCACGGGATGGAGTGTCTACTTAAAGAACCCGGGTTCAGGTTGACTACAGCTTTTCAAGTGTGTTTGGCTACTTTGCCATGTTTTTATCATGCTTTTTTTTGTAATATCTGTGATCTGCCTGCATGCTGGTCTCTCCCTTTCATTTCTGTCTTCCTTTTAAGCAACAACTTTAAACACAATAGTAATGCTTTTGTGCCCCCCCGCCAAAAATCAGCAAAAGGGAAGGGACAGCAGACCAAAGTGAAGATCAACACAGAGCTGGTGGAGAACATCCTCGACCTGGAGGAGGTGAAGAAGGACATGGCTGCCGTGCTGCTTAACCTCAAAGAGGAGTTCAGCCGTAACCTGAACCTCCGCACCTCTCCAGGTAAACGTCTGCACCGCTAACCACAGTGAAATTAACCATTGTGTTAAACCATAATCACCGGGCTTTTATTGTCATGTGTGTCTGGTTAGTGTTGGCATCCTTGGTAAATGGTGTTCAAATCCTGATGAGGTAATCCAAACATGCAGGAGGCTGCCAAAACTGCTACCTCAGTGTCCATTTGTACATTAATTCTCTTCCATTCGCACTTAACTTCTAGTAACCTTCTAGCCAAATCAGTTAATGAATCATTAAACCTCTGCGTATGCCAAAATAAATCACCTCTATCTATTAATATAAGGATGAATATTAAAAAAATAAAAATTTGCTTGAAAATAGCCCTAATAACCATTCCATGGGAATGAAAACCTGTTGATTCTATGCTAATGGCTTTATATAGATTAAGATGTTGAATATTAATGACTGCAGGCATGAAGATGATGTTTTTTTTTTTTCCTTAATACTCGAGTGTAAAGCACCATTCCATCTCATTTCAAGTCCATTATCCATACTGAAAATTCTATTGAAACATGCCTGGTTGGTGGAGTTTAATTGATCATGGAGTACATGAAAAGTGTAAACCGACTTTGGGACAGCCTCTCCCGAAATGGTCCCTGTACCGAGCAACACTGAATCCTGGGGGTGTCTCACAATGGAGCGCACAGGTGAGTGATGGGCCAGCACCGGGAAGCTGAACCTTACGGTGCCTTGGATCATGGTAACAGAAGGCCGAGGTCTGTTCTGATAAGTTTGCTTACAAGCTGCACAAAGACACAGATATTAATTGTGAGGAAATTAATTCAGTGGGGATTTGTGGGAGATCAGCCGGTGGTGAGGTAGCCTCGCACCCGTGTCTTGGGGTAAACTGGCATTGTTTATCCCCTATGCTTCCTGGAATCGGCTTTCCATTCAGATAGGCAGTTCTTCAAAGTGTATGGGTACATTCATGGTGAAATATGAGGACTCAGTCATATTGGTCCAAATTAACAAGAATACATGACATTATAATGTTTAACGTCGGGGTGGTGGTATGTTAAACTGACATAGCAAAGGAGATACAGGAAAGCCCCTCATGCGAATATCTCTGAGTGCTTCACTGTGCGCTACACCCAGGCAGTGGACCTCGTTTTGGAGATCTCGTATGGGTTTCAACACCTCCCCAGATTCAGTTCCACACCAGTAATCGCAGCGTCTCATGCAATTTTATTCATGTAGGGGAAGAAGATAAGATGCAGTTTATCAGTTTTTTTGTTTTTCAAGTGCTGTTGCTGTTTTTGTGCTCAAGTGTGGTTATTGGGACGTTTCCCAGTAGCAGCAATGATTTATGCTAATGTGCAAGTGCATCTAAAATGGTGTATCCGAGAAATACATATTTATACACGCGATTGAGGAATGCCCAACTGATCATTTCACATTAAATCTGACACTTAATTGAGGAAGACAAAGACCACAGGATGTCAACACGAGTAGAAATTGTAAAACCTTTCCAGCTTTCATAAATGGGCACATTAATCTGCCTGAAAGGCACTATGTCATGTACTAGCTCACTAAACGTTAGCCAGGGAGCTGTCAGCTAACACCTTAAAGCATACAGCCTTAAAGAAAACGTAAGCTGAATGATGGAGTTGAAAATAACAGAAGACAAGTGAATCAAGTGACATTTTTAGCAGTCTGGTTGGGGTGTGTTTTTATAAACCATGTGAGATATGGCACTGTGGGGGTCCAGCTCCGGTCATCTCGCTCCAGCAGGACATGGATGAGCTCACCACAGTGCACCAAGGTCCTGGATCACCACGTGTCACGTTGATGGGTTGCCCCAGGGGCAGAGTTCCTTCTGAAGGAATGTCTGGAGGTTCTGCAATGTGGCATTATTTTCCAGCTTCATTTAGCTTGGGGTATGCAGCTTCTCAGTCATCTCTCACTCAGAGAAGGACCACACCGGACTGTTCTCCTTAACTATCCATTTTCCAGCTTTGGTTAGCTTGGGGTATGCGGCTTCTCAGTCATCTCTCACTCAGAGAAGGACTGCATCGGACTCTGCTTCAAAATCGCCCGCTGTCCTCTCCAAGTTTACTGATGAAACAAGCCCTCTCAAACAGCAGGTACAGTTTAACACACAGACCCTAAAAAGGCTTGACACCTCCTGAGAGCAACATAAAAGGTCGGGCAGCCACTCCGCCCTTGGTGTTACCTGCAGCCTCAAGCAGTACAGTGGAGTGGTATCTCATGATCGGAGTGTACAGGTCACAGCCTGACCGGAATGATGCCGTTTCATTAGTAACTTCCCCCTTTCTTTGGCGAATCATTATAGTGCCCTTTAGAAGTGCTAGCAGATGTGAGGCTGGGTAATGACATGGTAGTAGCTGCCTACATCTTTCAGATGGATGTTTGTTACAGCTGATCTCTGAAAGGTAATGCAAAATATTTGCATAAAATTCATACTTCTTATATAGACAGTTAAAAGAAATTCAGACTTAAGCCTTGTTGATATAAAGCTATATTGACTTGTGTAGGTTTTGCTTAAGGGGGATTTTGTCCATGAGACACAGGTGGCTCAGTGGGTGGTGCTTCATTGAGTTTGCATGTTCTCCCTGTCTTCATGTGGGTGTCCACTACATCCTTTCATTCCACAGTCCAGTGGTGGATGGGTGCCTCTAATTTCCACGTGGTCTGTGCCCCGTGATGGACAGGCATCCTGTTCATACTGTGGTCTGTGCTGCGCCCTGTGTATCCTGGGATGGCCTTCAGGCTCATTGTGACTCAGTATTTGATTAAACAAATGAAGGGGCATGGTGTCTATTTGAAAAGAATTGTAAATTGCTGTGTAACATTTTGCTGTGTCAAGTATTGTAATAATAGATCAAATAATGGTAACTACGTAAGTATTTCTTATATGTGTGTGCATGATAGAAGTGTTGTCCCATCTCTTTCACATGCTTAAAGAAGTTCAAATATCAGTATAGGCTGTGAACTGCAGGGTTCCATCGGGTGTTTGTTTTCCTGGAAACGTCCAGTCAGTTTTCCCTGTCTGGTCAGGTGCTCTGGACCACATCATGGTGACAACACTGAACGGCAAGGTCCCACTCAGGCAGCTCGGACAGATCTCCATGAAGTCTCCACAGCTTATTGTGATCAACATGACTGGATTCCCAGAGGTATGACGTTCTCGCACCTTAATTCTCAATTATAATAGTTGTGCGGTTTAGAGATGATGTGTTATTCCGTTAAAAAATCATACTGAATTTTACCGAAGTGACATGTGTTCGAATTATCATGCAATGTGCATTTGTGTGTTGGTACATGCATCATTGGCAATGGACCGTAATCTAGTTACTTTTGCAAAAATTTCTTTGTGTACATTTGATAAAGAAAGCCTCTGCTTTTCACCTTAATTGATCTTTGTTCAGTTCTGTGTAGAGGAAATGCATTCAGAGATAGGTGTTACAAGGTGGTGTTGAGTTTCTGGGGACCATGCCCTTTAAATCACTGGCCAATGACACCATGGCCTCAGCATAAAAACAAAATTTGTTTATTTTAACGGCACAAATATGAATGTGATCGGAAGCTATGAAAGTTTATGAATAAGAGGAGGAATACATTACAATGTGAGATGAGGTGTTACACTTGTGTTGTATATGTGATGCATTCTGCTAAGGTCTAACAGCAAAAATATTAACAGGGTGCATTTTTCCGTACCAAGTTTACAAAAGGTGTCAAAAAAACAGTGAAGCAATCTGCTCTTCACAGGCAGTGAGCAAATGCACTCAGCAACTTCCCTTTGCATGCAAGGCAAGAGGCACAGGGCTGTGGTGCTGAAACCCAAATGTTAAAAAAAAAAAAAAAAAGACAAATTGATTGATTATTTGGGAACCCCTTTGTTCTTCAAGAGCTATTGAAACAAAAGCCAAGACTGTGGGGTGTGCTGTCAGGGGGAGGAAGTGACCGAGCTGTGCCCCCCCCCCCCCAGACATGCACTTCACAAGCCGCCGCATGCTTTCTACCTCCTCGGCTGTTATTGATGAAGGTTGCTGCTGGGCCTGGGCTCTTAGCAGGCAAAGGGAGATTAATGCTTTTCTTCTTCATTTATTTTCCCCAGCAAAACACTGCCCTGTCTTTTTCTTTTTTTTTTTTTTTTGTACCTGAAGGGCATGTGTTTAACAAGTGATCTTTAGTCACAGCCTACCCCAGCTGGTGTGCCAGCTATGATTTTAAGTACTGAGTCCGAGTTCCAGCTTGGGCATGTCATCCTTTCGAGTGACCCGGGCTGACCGTTAACTTGCACAGGTTAACCTTCTTAACTGAGAGTGATGCTTCTGTATGAAGCGTTCATTGTTTTCATTTAATTTTACAGTTTTTAGTTGTTTTAAAATTGTAATGGGCCAATATTTTCAGTTAGTTGTGTTTATTTTAAAACTGCCGACATTACTAGCTAATTTGCTTATGTTTTCTTATTGAGGTCAAACATAGGGTTAAATATAAACATGCAATGGAGTCGTGTTAGAATTTTACCAAATTAAAACACTATATTGCAAAATGTTAATCTCAATAATTAACAAGAAGTTACTCTTGGTTTCCAGAATTACCTAATGGAAATCCGTGTAACGGACCGAACTGGGAACACACATCTGTAACAACATTGTGCATAAATAGCATGATTAAAGTGTTCCTAAAAATGGATGCTGGAAACGTGTCTATAGAATCGAGGTAGGTTTCAGAAGCACTGCGTTTTTTCCAGGTCTTATGGATACATGAACGGGAGCATGTGAGAAACAAAAAGATGGAATGAATGAATAAAACTTGCTGT
This sequence comes from Gymnarchus niloticus, assembly GCA_009936485.2. NCBI lineage: Eukaryota > Metazoa > Chordata > Actinopteri > Osteoglossiformes > Gymnarchidae > Gymnarchus > Gymnarchus niloticus. The sequence goes on along the minus strand of JAACJT020000095.1, from coordinate 11,255,084 downwards.
GGGAGCTGATTTGTGTCTGTGCATATCATATTTCAGGAGTGAAGTTTTTGCTGGCATCATGGTGCTACAGGTGGCACTTTGGCACTAAGCAATGTTATTCTTTGGTGCTATCAAAGGAGAATATGATTGCTTATCACTTGGGCCACATTAGGTCAGACCCACTAGGGAGTACAGGGAGAAATGCCTGAATTACCCTGGGAGCAATTAGTGTGACTTTATATTGTAATAACGTAAAATTATTTTATTGGAGTTCCACTATCAGCATTTCGCAAATGCTGATTGCAATAGTTGGTTATTGCAAGTATGTATCATTTGGCAGTTAATTTCTATTGTGAATGAGTACACAATAGCATGTTAACTATTATGAGTTGAATTGCTTTTGGAATCTCTGCTAGTCCAGTTATTAGATTCCTCAAAGGATGAGGTCACCTAACTCACACCTTGGTCGCTGTTTTATGACACCCATTCATGGGTAGTAGCATGAGACACAACTGGCCTAATGAATGCTCCGCCTTGGCCAAATTACCCAACGGCCCAGTAAAACCAGCTTCAAGGTGACTGCAGACCAGTAAAAACAAACAGCCACATAATGATTCTAATCCATTATGCACAGTTATGGTCAAGCTCTGATTTCTAGCAATTTATTCAAATTATAACCCAGAACTATAAATCCCACCATGGTTGTTGTCTCATCTTGTAAAGAATATCAGTTACAGCACTCTGTTCTCAAGAGAAAATGGCTTGTATATATGGCCTAGAGGTCATGATAGAGCCCCCCACCTCCGCTTTTTTTCCACAGTTGAGTGTGGAAATCTCCGATCCGTTTGAATCTGCAGTGTTTAGTCAAACTCAGCACAGCTCCATAACAGGAGAGCTGAGAGGGTATCCCAGCATTCACTGAAACTGTGAAATTTCCAAAGATCTATTCTTGAGCAGGAAAAAAAAATAGAGGTCTTCTGTTGTACATGTCCCAAAGATGTACAAATACATCTTGGAGCTCATGGACACACATGGAACAAAGAGTAAGGAATTAAGGAATATTTGGTTTGTATTTCATTTGTGTCATTGCAAGAAGTACACTTGTTTTGTAAGAAGGAAATTAATTCTAGGGTATGTTGAGTTGACATGCTTGCCTTTTAATATGAGCTTATTGGCTTCTTAAGGCAGTTAGACTCGTTTTTTATCACAATGGGAGCCCGGATGTAAAAACCGCAGCCCTCGTCTGTAACCTTACCCATGGCGTTGGCTGCCTCGTGTTCGGTTCCAGTTTGGTGGGCCCCTGTGTTCCACTGGCATATGTCTAGCCCCTCTCTCTGGCGATTGTGCATTCAGTCACAAGACATCCTCATGTGACCTGAGAGCCGGATGCCCTGCAAAGCTTTATCTCCAGCCGAAGTGTCAGCATGACGCTTCAGCAAGTGCGTCGAGTAGCCGCACAGCATCCTGATTGGCGGCTGGAAGACCCCCAGATGGCACTGCAGTTTTTCAAAGCTGCCCTTGGTGGCTCTATTATGAATCTCTGCTGCAGAGTTCCCATGTATGTGAGCTTTTCCCGGGTGTTGTGCGCGTGTGCATCTCCATGTTTGGACTTTTCAGCCAAATTCCCATAAGATGGCTAAACTTATGTGGACATGTATCCCTGCATTGTCGCAAAACACAGAAAGTCAGGCACTGTGAGGATGTCCCAACATGATAAACATCTGTACCTGAGATGGATTCTTTTGAGTAAAGTAACAATTACAGTATAAGAAATGAGTCAATGAGAAGTCTCCTCTTGTTTGTGTGTGTGTTTGTTTTTTTTATGTAAGTCCATCAGTGAGGAGATGGCACCCAGTCACCACCCCCCATCCATTCTTAAGATCAAAGGGAGAGTGGGCCACCCGCTTCCTGGTGCTATTGCATGCAGGGCTCCAGTGGGAGGGGGCACTCGGCAGGTAAGTGCACTCCAGCTGGCAGCCATTAGCACTGATGCCCCCCCTCCCCCCGCCTTTGATCGACCCACAGGTCACAGCGGCGGCCGCCTGTGCCCTCAGAGAGAGCAGCATGAGGCTCAACCCAGAGGTGGATGGCGCCATCATACGGGTGCCAATTCCCATGTGAGTGAGTACCAGGGGCTACCATGGCTTCTCCGCCAGGTCTGCTTGGCACACAGCTGACTCCTCAGGGTCACTGTGCGCTGTGCTACCTGCCTGTGTCCCAAATACCTGTGTAAATCAAACGCTTACTAAGGCCATTCACGCCAAGACATTGTTTTCTTTCTTTCCTACTTTGTATTTGCACCTCATTGTTTTAATTGGAAGGATTTTCTTTTTTGCTGTTAACAGGATGACTTTGATAATCATAATTAGCTTCTTGTAACTTACAACATTAGCATTTTCAGCACGGTCCCTCCAGTGAAAATGGCTGTGCATTTGCCCCTAAACATAGTATTTCTCTGCTTATTTTTGTTACTCGGCAGGAATGCTAGGTGCTCATGGTACAAAGTAGGATAAATGTTTCTCCCGGCAATCAGTCCAGGCATGAGAATTTCCATTTCCATTTACATGTGATTGGACCGGAAGACGCAATTATGGTTATTGTTTGTGGTAAACAGATGTTGCTCATAGACTCTGTTTGCAAGTGAAATAAGGCTATGCCAATTAAGAGGAGCTTTCACATCAGTTAAATACGTGTGAAGTGAAAACCTCCCTTAGAAAAGCCCACATAGTTAAATTGTTGTGATTCTAAAGTTTGAATTGCACCCAATTACTGTTTCTTCAAAAGATTAAAAAAAGAGCATAACTTTCAGCTATTTATCATAAACACATTAATATGTGTAATGTAATAACCTGTGTAGAAATATCACGGTGTTTTTGTTGGTAACATGAGTTCTAGAAGTCCATAGCACTGATGTAGTTTGGAGACCATTATGCCTCTGGGTATTGTCTTCCTCTAACAGCTTATTTAAGACTGGTGTTCCCTCCTACAATTTAAACTTAATTATTATGAGCTAGTAATCATGGTGATCTGTAGCTAACTACAGTTTTGTGCTTATAAATCTGTGTACACCACAATTACATTCACCAAAAAACAAAAGCTTTGCTAAACAATACTGACATTGGTATCTGGATTGCTTTCACATGTCTCTGGCAAACTAATCAGTATAGGGTGAACCAAGGTAACGTTCCCTGTTTAACACTGAAGCTGGTCTTATGGCTTGTTCATACTTTGTTTTTACATGCTTCGTCAAGGTCCATGCAAGGTCAAGCACACAGACCTTTGTGTCCATACTACATTTTGTCAGTGTACGTGTACATTCACAGTCGGGGGCGATATTCCACCAGACCAGGAGAGGGCACATTGTCCTTGTGGTCTGAATGAAGCTTTTAAGTAGGCTAAAATGAAACTTAAGGAAAAGTGGAAGCACACAACACCTACACAGTAGCAATCAAGAGCGATCTGCTTTTGTTTCTGTTCTGTTTTCTTAAGAGATGAGTTGTAAAAATGTGGGTACCTCCGCACTTCCTTACATAGTTGCTCATGACAAATACTCTCTTCTTCTACTCCTCCATCGACATCTGTTCAATGAATTTGGCACTGCCATCTACTGGAAATTCAAGGCAGAGTACTAGTCTCTTCCTTGCATATACGTTGAAGACAAGCAAAATGTCTGCTACACACAAAATCTAGGCGGCACGCATACGGTTTGTATGGGCACCCTTGATGACGAAATGTACGTCACTCGTGACCTTCCGTCACTCTCTCACCTTCAGTTTCTACTTTAACGATGATTCCCCTGTATATTGTCCTGCTTGGAAAAGACTAACATCGCGGGATTGGGGACGTATAGAATGTTTAGGCTGGATTTTTCTGCTGAAGTTCCTGGCGGAGCTGTGTGTGTGTGTGTGTGTGTGTGTGTGTGTGAGAGAGATGTTTCATTTTCGTCAAGCCCTAAGAAATTTCAGTTGTGCTGTTGGCAAATTGACTTCTCTGAATTGTATGTGTATATATATGTGTGCGTATGTGTTGCACACGCCCACACACATGTCCTGTAATGGACTGGCATCCTGTCCAGCTGTTCCCTGCCTGGTCCCCAAAGCTGCCCCCAAAAAATTCCTGGCTCCTTGTAAACTACTACTGGGTAAATCATTTTTAAACATTGTCTTCCAACCGTGTGACATTCAATACTGATGCAAGTTGAAAAAGTCTTTTAGGAAAGTATTACATCTGCATTTTAATTACTCTTATTCATTTTGTTTAATTTTTGTCCTTCAAAGAATTGTACTTGGCTTAAAAGATCATTTTTCCCTAATCGTGATTAAAATTGTGTTATGAAGCACTATAAATTAAAAAGCAATTAATTTGTTATTTGGCTAAAAATGAATTTGCCATAATGATGTTATTATAGCACTCCTCATGGCAAAATTTGTATGGATAAATAAAAGTAAGCAACAGAATCTCGGTGCAAAAGGATGGGGCTGTTTAAATTGTGTCAAATCACAGTCAGAGTCCAATCAACCACTTAATTAAGTCTAGTTCATTAAGGATTTTGGTGGAGTGAAATCCTGCAGACACAGTGGGCTCCTAAGACCAGGACTCAAACCCCGGCTTAAGGTGACAGTACTCATATATATGTGATAGTTTTTCCAGAATGCACTGAATGAAACATTGGTCATCTGCCTTCCTGGACGTCTGTTGCCCACAGGGTGACCCGAGAGCACAGGGAGAACTTGACCAAGCTGGCTAAGGAGTTCAGCCATAAGGCCAAGGAGGCCCTGAGGAAAGTGCGGTCCAGTGCCATCGGCACCTTGAAGAAATCTCGAGATGGAGTCTCTGAAGACACCCTCCGTTTGATAGAGCAGCATGTAAGCCTTCAGCACTTGGACGGTAACCACAGCAATAACATTTCAGCTCAACGTGATCAAGATGTGCGTACACCTAATGATGGCACAAAAGTCAGAACAATGCATACAAAATAAACAGCCAGTTCTGTAGTGCATTAACCTATCTTCGTATGTCCCAGTGGTTCAGATGGCTAGAGACCAAGTCCAGCTGTGTGAGTGTTTCCATTATGAGTCTCTGCCTCTTCATTGTTCCCAGGTGCAGCAAATGACAGACAGCTTCGCCGCTGACATAGACAAACAGCTCGCCGCTAAAACCAAGGAGCTTCTAGGATGAGATGTTCTGAAGGAGTACTCATCCCCTCCACCACAGTCTACTCTGCTTATCAACCTGAAACAGTTTTGAATATGATGTTATCAGCTTCGTTACCAGGACTGGACATCTTGTTGATGTGTAATTTTTTCAAAATGAATAAAAGAGACACTGGCATCCATTGATATCCTGGCGTCTCAGGAAGCTGAATCGTGGCCCCCGGGTGGCGCAGAGCAGTGTTTGTGTCTTCCACTCATGCGTCAACAAGCTTTGGCAGCAAACGCCCACCGGCAGTTGGCCCTTTGTGCGGCACGTCTTCAAACAAACTATGAGAAAATGGACTTTTAATGGGATTCTGAGTCCTCCTTCTAATCAAACTGCCGGCATGAATGCTATGTTTACACATGAAAGCGCCACACTGAATGTAAACTGTGGCAGGGGTGTCTCTTTCGCCTGATTACAGGTATTAATGTCTCGCTAACACTTTGTTCGAAAAACGGTATAGAACAGATTTTGCAAGCTCTCTTCATTCTTTCCACCCGTTGCATTGTATCTCCATGAAGCTCCTATTGCACACAGGAGAGCAGTGATGACATTCCCCCATGCTTTTAAGGTTTTGGTCTAATTGGTTTTTGGCTTCATGTTTCTCATTTGAATTTTCAAGCTCAGCTCCCTTAAATAAGAGCTGATTGTGACCACACTACATCAATCTCATCTGTCAAAGAGTTGTACATGTAGGCCTTAAGTGTCCCAAACTGCACTATCTGACAGATATTTACTCTAATGTGACCTCAGTTCTCCTCTAACCAAGTCTGTTAACCCTTCCCATACAGGAAGTGGATTTCTGTTTCTCTAGTTTTCAGCAACACTTACAGAATGCCTTATTATTTTCCTTTTAAATCATCAGCTGTAACTCATACTGTCTGTGATGTTCAGTAGGTTTTTTTTTTTTTAAATGGGATGCTGAATTATTTTCTGGGTGGCTTTTAAATAACATTGCTTGGCTTTTGATCTATTCTTCATGAAATTCAGCAGTCCTGAATGTTGATCTTCTAGCAATGCAGATTTCAAGCATGGGTTAACAGAATATATATCACACATTTGGAGTAAAGAGGACAAAAGTACATAGACAGAACTGGATAGTCCCCATAAGGGTAATTCAATATTAATGTATTTGACAGTGATGCACTAAATGCTAGTTAATCTTAAAATTTGCCAAAATATCGACCTGACGTAATGTCTCCACATTATAAGACTTATTTTTAGTCAATTTTTCTAACACTCCTTCAAAACAGGAATGCAGCCATTAGATTTAAACAACTGTTCATGTCAGTTATTATTAAAGTGGAACAGAACCAATAATGTCAGATGTAAACCAAGTACCTTTTGCATCTGTGGTTAGGTTGTTTTATTGGAACCTGGTTATCAAACACGAAGAATTGTCATTTCACGGGGAGCAGAACATGCGATAGAACAATTACAAGCTAGACTTAAAAGAAGCATATGGATCAGGAAGCTAAGAAAGCACATTATAGATACTACACATGACACACAGACAGCAGCAATTTTCAAAAAGGATGTAGATGTTTATGTGCACTCGGTGGTCAATACCTTAGGTATACCTATCTGTTAACACAAACAGCGAATCAGCACTGCCAGCACGCAGACAAGGTCCAGAGGTCAAGTTACTGTTTGCCCAAACATTAGAATAGCAATTTCAAGTGTAGTGTGATTGTTGATTCCAAGCGTGTTGGTTCCAGCATCTCAGAAATGGCCATCTTCCTAGATTTGTTGCCAAAATCACCTTGTTAATGAGTGAGGTCATAGGAGAATAATCAGACTTGTTAATGCTAACAGGAAGAGCAAGAGGGGAAACATAACAACTCAGTACAACGGGAGTGTGCAGAATGGCTTCTCTGAATATATAATCCATCTATCCTTGATGTGATTCAAAAGGCAAAAGTGGGTCCTACTCAGTACTAGCTGGGTGTACTCAGTAAAGTGGCTACTGAGTAAATGTTTTATATTAACGTGCATAGTACTGAATTCCAATGTGGTGTAATATTACTGTACTATTAAGACCTGCCTTAGAATGCTGTATATTACCTTGGTCTCCTTATTTCGAATTCTGCTGTACTGGGTAGCTGTGACATGAGCAACAGGAATGGTGCCTATTCTAAGAGGGCTACAATAAAAAATCAGTTTAGTATTAGATATGTGAAGTTAATGAAACCTATCCAAACTCTTAGTTTTGGTCCCAGTGGCCCACGTTTTAAGTCAGGATTCAAATCATGTGGTTCCTTCATTAAGTGGCTCAATCAAGGCTAATTAAGCAAGAGATCTGAAAGAAAAGCAAAGGGTCATGTGGTGTGTTGCCAGGACCCAGATAGGCAAGCCCAGGGCCAAGTCACAAAACCAATGTGCAACTCTGGGAGCGGCTCCATTCACACTGAAGTCTTAGAAGAGCAAGAGATAGGTAGACTCAGGTAGATACCTGAGTCTGGCACTGTGGCTGTCTGTTCAACAATAAAACAACTGACATGCAGTGTTGGCCTCCAGTTCAAGCATTACCTTAAAATATTAAACAAATTAAGTCCTAAGCAAATGCTGATACATAAAAGAATGGCAGTGGCAAGTTTTTTTGTGTGTTTTCCATCCATATGTCAGCAATTTGGGGGCATTGTGTATCTTGGCCAGACATACTGATTCTTGATAGATGAATGAGTGAAATTCTTGAGGCTGCTGCTTGAATGGAAAGCAGCAAATTGCTTTCAGCTGATAGCCTGAATTCAGATGACATTTATCAAGTGGATTACAGTATGTCTTTCTGTTTATTGCTGTGACTCAACAAACAGCAAAGGCAAAACCATCAGGAACCTAATGTTTCGTTGTACTTCAGTGTCAAAAATACACTACTGTGGGTAGGATCGCTGAACTTGGGCCCTAGCTGCCGTGCCATTGATGTGTTCCCCTGTTGGAACCATTTGGATTTTGATTAATGTTCTCCATTGTGCTGTTAACAAAGCTGAGTCCAAGGACTAGTATTACTACAAATACCATATCCAAATTTACTGAAACAAAATGGCTGACGTAGGCCGAATGTTACAAAAATGAAAAACATGCAGTATATACCAACAATGGACCAAAAACTTGTCTGAGAAGCCAAGAGATGTGCTGTCTTTTATTCTCCCTTTGTGTTTTAACTTTGTGGTGCAGAAAGAGGTCTGCTCTGACATGATAAAATACCCTTTGCATTCTATTATTATCCACTGCCATTCATACTTTGAAAGCAGTATTAGACATCATCACTGACTTCACTGGCATCCATGCCAGTGAAGGTAATATTGCATTTATGGACATAACATCCATTAGATACAGTGTTGTGCTTTAATTGGAAATAGGCCTTCAACTGACTAGAGTAAATAATGTGAGTCTGAACACTTCTGGAAGGAAAAAAACATGAAAAAACCATACGATTGTATGAAAGAGCATTTTCAAAGAGCAGTTAAGGTCTTACTGACAAAAAATGTGATCTGGCCAAGGTTGTCTGGTGTTGAATGCAAAATATTATTTTGTTTCTTGCAAGCTACAACACCGCACAAGTGATGCAATGGATGCTCTGTCGTGCAATTTTCCAACTTTATATTGTTATAACTTGCAAATATGTTTTATATTTTTTACACAAGCTTGTTTGCACATTAAAATTAAACAGTTTAAAAGTGTGTTCACAAGTCATTATCGTACAGCTATTTGGCCCCTTAGCAGGAGCAAATTAAAATGATTTTGACTGCACAATATTTCCTTATATAGCTACACAGTTAGTTTAGTGACTTCTGCATGACACACTCCTCGTGTCTAGTGTTGCTCATGAATTCATAATAAAAATTTCCTCTAAGTCTCCCCATGCCTGTGACCCTAACAGATAAGCAGTATAGAGGATGGATGGATGGATGGATGGATTTCCTCTAAGTTCAAATGAGTTTCATGTAGTGACTCAACTGTGAACGTTTTCAAAGCAGGGCAGAAATAAAGTAGCTAAAGGTCACAGATAAAGAGAAAGGGATTGAAGTGTCCGATTATTCCCGAGGACGGACAAATTAGTCATCAGGAAATGTAAGGTGCATCGTGCCACCCAGCACCGCCACTGAGATCACACTCAGACCATCCTTTTAAATTGAGCCATCAGCTTAAGGAAGCTGGTGATTGATGGCACTGTAAGGCCAACGAGAAATTTCAGAAAGCCACAGAGCGAAATGAGTGCGATGGCAGGAAATGTCCATTGGCCAATATTATCCACAGCTCTTCATAAAAGTAGTCACTATGACAGAAAGATAGAATGGAAAATATAACTTAAAAATAAGTCTTTTCAAAGTCCACCTGGAGTTTGCCAAGTGTTACAGTTTGCGGCGCAACCATGATCACCTTCAACAACATTCCTGGAGCTATGCACGATAGTAGTGGAGACATCACACTATTGGCCGCTTCTCTTCAGCACCCGGCCAGAAAACTTATGAGGTTTAATGGAAAAATGGATGAATAATTCAGAAAAATACTGTTAAAGACTGCCTTTGGTTTGCCTTCCAACAGGACAGTGTTCCAAAACATAGGGCCAAAGGTGAGCTGGAAAATGATGCTGAAGGTCCCTGAATGGCTCAGTCAGATTCCTGCTTTGGCTCATATCAAGAATTTATGAAGAGAGTTGACAATTTACTTTAAGCAGCCTTCAAGTGACTTGAGAGAATATTAGCTAATTTGGCCAGGAATGTGAGCAGACTTTTTAGAAATTTCACTGTAACTGCTGCAAAAGATGCTTCCCTGAAATCTTGTCTTCACAAGCCTTAGTATTTTCATCAAGCTTAGTGCAGGGTATGCTGTGAATGAGACTGTAGGTCAACAGAAAGCATTAGTGCACACACACAAAAGTCTATATAGAGCCACCATTTCCTGTGAACGACAGGTTTTTGTATTGTACTGGGTTGACCATATGTCCTCTTTTTCCTGGACACGTCCTCTTTTTGGGACCTAAAAAATGCATCTGGCCAGGATTTCTAAGTTGCCAAAAATGTCCAGGATTTGGCTTTTGCTTTCTACAGTCACTATTCATTGTGTCCAGGTGTGCGTCTTGCTCCATGCCACCATCCTGCCCCCAGTGTCCTCTTTTTTGAAAACCAAAATATGGTCACCCTAATTGTATGAAGAAACTAGCATAGCCAATGAAAACCTCACACAAAACCAGGGAGAATGTGCACACTTTATACACAAAGAACTGAGGTTAAGGTCAGAACTGGAACTGTGAAACAACAATGCTCTCTGGTTTAAATTAAGTATTTAATTTTTAATTTTTTTAAATACATGCCTTATTTCATAATTTTACAAAATGAAACACAGAATGACGCAATACAAAGTAAAATATACTTAAACATAATGTTCCCAAATCATGCTCACAGTACTGTACAGAATTCTCCAGAGCCTGATCACCACTGAGGCCTGGGTGTCGTACAATCATTAAAGCATCCTGTAACAATGTCAGTATTCCTGTTCACTACGTTATATTCAGTCGTATTTAGTTGTTCGTGATAAGAGACTTGCTGGTATAAATATACACACTCACTTACCACTATATTAGGTACACCTTGAGAGTACTGGGTTGGACTCCCTTGGACCTTCAGAAACACCTTCATTCTTCATGGAATTGATTCAACAAGGTGCTGAAGCATTCCTCAGAGATGTTGGTCCATATTGACATCATAGCATCGTGCAGTTGCTGCAGATTTGTCATGATGCGAATCTCCTGTTCCACCACATCCCAAAGGTGCTCTATTGGATGAGAGCCGGTGGCTGTGGCAGCCATTTGAGTACAGTGAACTCGTTGTTATGTTCAAGAAACCAGTCTGAGATGGTATGAGCTTTGTGATATAGCACATTGTCCTGCTGGAAGTAGCCATTAGAAGATGGGTACACTGTAGTGATAAAAGGATGGACATGGTCAGCAACAATACTTAGGTAGGCTGTTATTTAAATTATGCTCAATAGGCACGAAGGGGCCAAAAGTCTGCTACGAAAGTATCCCCCACATCATTACACTAACAGCACCAGCCTGAATTGTTGATACAATTCGGGACAGATCCACGCTTTCATGTTGTTTGCACCAAATTTTGACTCTACCATCTGAATGTCACAGCAGAAATCGAGACTTATCAGTCCAGGCAAAGTTTTTCCAATCTTTCATTGTCCAATTTTGGTGAACCTGTGCCCACTGTAGCCTCAGTTTCCTGTTCTTAGCTGACAGAAGTGGTACCCAGTGTGGTTTTCTGCTGTTGTAACCCATCTGCTTCAAGGTTTGATGTGTTGTGTGTTTAGAGATGCTTTTCTGCAGGCCTTGATGGTATCGCATAGTTATTTCAGTTATTGTTGCCTTTCTATCAGCTGAAACCAGTCTGACCATTCTTCTCTGACCTCTGCTATCAACAGGGCATTTTCACCCAGAGAACTGCTGCTTGCTGGATGTTTTTTCTTTTTCAGACTATTCTCTGTAAACCCTAGAGGTGGTTGTGTATGAAAATCCCAGTAAATATCAGTTTCTGAAATACTGAAACCAGGCCATCTGGCACCAACAACCATGCCATGTTCAAAGTCACTTAAATCACTTTTTTTCCTCATTCTGATGCCTGGTTTGAACTTCAGCAGATCCTCTTGACTTCATCTACATGCCTGTTTGCATTGAGTTTCTGCCACATGATCAGCTGATTAGATACTTGCTTTAACAAGCAGCTGAACAGGTGTGCCTAATGAAGTGGCCAGTGAGTGCATATATAAATATATATGTCTATATGGTTTAAAAAAGTAATAATAATATTAATACACCACAAATCTATAACTGTGTCCTAAAACACAGGAAAATGATCATTTCTGGGTGATGATTTTAACTAGAAACTCCCTGTAAAATATACTATATTCATGAAATCACTGTTAGAAATTAATATTGTAATATGTTGTGAAACATTTTAGTCCTTGCCTCTGATGATATGAATGAGAGGGGAGTTTAGCTTGTAGGAATAAGTAAATTACAGAAATTACAGAAAGAGTGATTAGAACTCAAGGTGCAGCATGGTGTACCTTAAAATTACAGCAATTACTTAGGTTTGCCTTAGGGAACAATGCTGGAAACTAAACACTGGTCTACACAGGACCCACTCTGTGCTTGCTTTGTATCCATTTTATATGCAGATTATTTCAGATTAAATTATTTTTCAATTCTCTCTTGGAGGATTGCAGCAATGGACTAATGTTGATATGCCATTTTGCAGGGCCTAAGCACTTGACAGACAACGGGGTCCCCTACAATGAAGCACGTTATTATGCTGTCCTGGCCATGTGCACTGATTACAATCCATCCGCACGTTGACGTTCAGACGGTTGCATGGACTCAAGAGTGCATTTAATCACTTCTCCAGCACAGAATTGGCACCCGAACACCCATCACATCCTCGCCTGTGGAGTATGTAAGCTACCACACGTCCTCATCAAGAATCCAATCAAGACTGCACCGCACTCATATGGAGGAATAAGATATTTTGTCAGGATATTTGTGAGATAAGGGCATTACTGTGTATGCAGATTAGATTGGAAATTCTTTCCAACTGGATTCTATTTAAAAAAGTGGCTGAAGTTTATGGGTTAGGGTTAAGGGTGAAGGTTAGAGTTCTACTTAATGATTTAGGATGTTGTCCATGCATAAGATGGAATGATAGTTAATCCTTTAGTGAAATAGGATTCAGGACCTATGACAGATGTGGTGCCCGATTTTAGGTCTCGGGAATTATGGGATTGATGTCAATATATTACACCCTAGGCACTAAGATGTTGTAACCTGGGAAACAGAATGTCAGAATGACTTTGCTGAGCGGTGATAATACTAGAATGCAAGTGCTCCGGACTGCTAATAGAGTAGTGCTAATTGATTTACTATGTCATTTTTTTTAGAGTAATTGTAATGCAAAATCTGTTACTTCAGTCACTGCAGTGTCAGTCGCTGTCCCGTTTATTCTGTGAAGATTGTTTACAATGCAGTGTAATTCTTTTCATATCATACTTGTACTGTGAATAAGGTATGTATGACTACTTGTGTCATATATGCATTATCTATCCATTATAGTGTTTCATATCATAGTTATAATGCCTTATGAAGACAGTATTTATGGAAGTGTATCCAGTCTTTAGTATTTAATGAGAAATTTAGTGTAATTTAGTCTTGAATGTTTTCTGATGAGGTTTAGGTGAATGTTATATTAATGTTTTTAAGAAATTTATATTTTTAAAAATCTTGGGTATAGACAGAAGAGTCTGATCTCTCTTCTGCTATTTTGAAATGTATTATGAAGGAAGAAGGTAACCATATAATCAAGCAACTAATTCTAGGAGGAAAATTGTTTCCTTCCCTCTGCCTGAATGCAGCTAGAGTGACCTGTTCCACAGCACGAGATCAGCCCAGTGGAACGTGCGCCCACTTGGGGGCAAACCCCCCAGGAGTGCGGACAGGGCCCTCAGGTCAGTCGTTGCCACAGAGCCACCTCCTTCAACAGGACCTCTTTGAGTTTGGAGCGGTTAAACTGTCAGTTCGAATAGTCTGGACACTGTAATTACTGCTGCGAAAGGAATTATGTATTTAGCTTTATGTCTGCTACAATTTCCTACCCCTGTGTTGATCCTAAGTGACTAGTGTGTTCAGTGTCCCTTGTCTTCCAAAGAGCTGCACTTGCTCTCAATGAACACTAACAACTGGCAAAACCAAAACTGGGGGGCGGGGGGGACAGAAACATCACTCAGGACTAAGGAAACATAAACACATATTCTTTTTTACACATACCTTCTGATATAGATATATCAGTTCATCCATTAATCTTCTTAGGGGCTCATCCAGGTCATGGTCATGGGCATGTAGAAACATTACAAAGTGTTATTTAACATGCAGATGATTGTTTGTCTGGGTGGTACAGCTTTGATGGAGGGAGATGATACCACTTACCTGAGGGTAGCTTCAATAGCAGAGTGTCAAGAAATTTAAAAATGATCATGAAAATTAGCCAGTGTTGCCTGACTCCGACTGTGACCAGGTACTGGAACAATAACTGTAAGGTTGCTGATTGACTCGGACTTCATGTTGTGAGCAGAAACATCTTCAATTGCTGTGAACTTCAGTGAAGATCATCTGAACTAAAGCTAAGCTGCAGTGCTACATACACCTCCTCTGCTACCCATTCAGATGTTATTAGGGTGATGTCAACAGGAGTAGACCGCAGTTTCCATGGTTCTCTCTTCCTGTTGAGGACCAGTAGGACGTACTGGATTATCAGCCAGCAGGTAGGCCTTGCATGCCGGTTAATATGATTATAACCTCGGTCAAGACAAATTATTCACAAGATTAATGTTAACATGAATTATTTATATTATGCAAATGACAACTGTTTCATGTCGTGTTTAACGAAGCGAAAACACATTAGATAGCTAAATTCTATTTTAAGGAGCTGTATCAGGTCCTGTATCAGTGTGGATATTTATTAATGCCATTGCCCATTACTCAGAGACGCGATTCTTCCACTTCGCCCTAGAGAAACACACGCAACCAAGAAATAGTGTGTTTCCTTCCTGGATGCCTGCACGCCTGACATATTGGTCAGTTTGCGCAGAGCCAGGGTTGCCTTGATTGGCCTACACTTTGAGAGATTAGTCAGAGTCTGCCAGAGCAGAGTGGAGCCTGTGTTTTTTTTCACTGAACTGTGCCTGCACTCTGACACATGACAAATGAATGTCGCAAAAACCACTACCCCCACGCCCTGACCTAACACACCTTCAAGCCCTAACCCCCTAAACACATCCATCCTACAGGTTCACAGTAGGAATGGAGGGCAAAGGCATTTACCTGTAACTACAGCAAACTCACTCATCTAAAATTTGTTATTCTGGACTGTGTACTGCTACTTATACAGAACCAGTATCAATACTAAAATATTGTTGTTGTCTTAACCTGCTTCAGTGTTCAAATGTATAATGTAAACAGTACTCCCTTACCAGTAATAACGTGGTAGAGAGGACTTCTTGCAGGTGAGATGCTGCATTCCAATTAAACTCCCAGATGAAGTGGATTAAGCTCAAACTATTAAGTTGACTAATCAGGCTGGGCTATAGGACTAACCTATAAGACAACTTGCACAAACACAGAGGTGCATATATGTATTTTTTTAAGTAACATCTACATGGACCACATTTAAACATTACGAAGATTTTGGCTTAACGTCAAAGCTCGGAACTGTAATTTAAGTTGACACTCCACCATTCAGAATTTGTGATTCCACCTCTGCCTCTCCAGTAGTGGTCTCAACTGCCATATGGAAGAAAGCATCCAATGGCAAAAAAGTTGGCAGTGCTGGGTAGTCCTCATAATGGCATCTATCTCGCCATACCTAAGTGGCAGAAGGCCTGGGGAAAGAAGCTGGTAGGACTGCTGGTGGATGTAAGAAATTTATTTTAAAAATCACTGAACTTTATTAAGGCAAATAAATACACAATAATGTGCTCTGCATCACAAATTCAGTACGATAAATACAATTAGCCTGCATTGTAGAAATGTGTTTTCAGATTGACTATGCATGTTTGTCTAATGGGAACAGACATGGATGCCTCGTGCTAATGAATCAAAGAATTTAAATAAAATTTTCTTGTGAGGTAAATCTTTTGTTTATACCATGACAAGAAAGGCAGCCATACTCATGTATGATTTTATAGAAATTAAATTTGTCGATGAACGCAATATCTTCATTAAATGGTCACATTAAGGGAGCTTCTCAGGCCCAAAGATTGCGTTGCTTTGTCATGCAAACCCAATGTAGAGCAATCATACATTCATAAAAAACAGACGTGTTATTCATAAACCATGTCCACAATAATCCGATATGAGTTCAAAGTGACTTAAAAATCCTATGTCATTCAGATGCTTCTAATTCTCTAGCTTATAAAAGACTTCGCTTGAGCTCCAACCAGTGCTACGCAGTCGTGGAGGAAAGATTGTCTTAAGTAATACATGATGACCCTCACAAAACTATCAGTTGAAAAGCAAATGCTCAGACTGGACAGGAAGTCTGCTAATCTGTAACGCAATACCAAGGAAGGAAGAGGTCCGGAACCAGCCTTCAGAGCTTTCGCCAATCATATTCATCACAGGGCTTGGCCCAGACTCATTAGGCCGCATTGCTGCACTTAACTAAACATCTTTTTCATGAAATAAATGCTTCCAGGTTACTTAAAGCCCAGGTTGTGCAAGCATCTGATCTCAATTACCGTGGTAATATCGGACCTTTCTAACACGGTGAACCTACAGCACCATGGCAACAAACAGAAAGAGCACTTCAGCACAGATATGTGTCGTCCTTCAGTTTGGGGAGTATTATTAGGTAATTGATTCCTGATGCACTTCTTGCCCTGGAATATTAATTGCACAATGATTAAAACTTCTTAGCATTGTTATGAGGAAGGGAAATCAGGCCAAAATACATGTAGGGATTCCTAGACGATGGCTTTAACTGTCACTTCATGTGAAAGGGATCAGATGTTCTAAGTTTACACATAATTTCTGCTATTCAGAACTGGGGAGGCTGAGGACTGACTGTCTACTGTATATGTAGATTTTTTTATTACATGCATAAAATCGATACATAGCACAACAGCAAAAGAAACCTGCAGCACACGTTTCCTCAGTCTTGATGGAAAGTCGCCTTTGCTGAAAAAGTACTTAAGGAGCAATTTGAAGGGAAGGTGGAGAGCAGATACAGGCGTCCATCACCGGGATAGCTGAGAACAAGCTTCAGATTCTCCTTCTGCTATCCAAAAAAAGTAACAACTTTCTTCTTCTCCTGTTGTTTGCTTGCTTTTCATTTCTTTAGGATTGGAGTGGCAGGCAGTATCCATGGCAACAGAGTGCAGTACCATTTCTAGCCCATTAGTGTGAATACCATGTATGCTGTTATTAGACACACATATGTAATTTAGGCAATACTCCCCCTAGTGGCAAGAGACTGCACTTTTGATATAATCACTCTAAACAAACAAAGAAATAAATAAAATTAGTTTGTTACTAGTTATGTATCTGAGCAAATAAGATTGTTACTAGCTAGGAACACATCTTTTTTGCCAAGTAATACACCAGAGAAAGTGAAAAAAGGAACAATGGGTTACTCGGGGGAAATGTGTATGGGTAATTAAGAATGCTGACCTTTTCATCTGTTCAGATGGTAGTGAAAGGTAATATGAGAGGCTTTAATGTTAGCATGCCTTTAATATCCCCTTGGGATACTGCAGGTTCAAAGACAAAATGATAAATAACGTTTTGGACAACAGGTGTGATTCTAGTTAGTAGTATAGCTACTACTATATATAGTACAGCTAGTGATAGGACAAATGAGGCTTCAAAACCTGTGTTGGGTGACAGTATCTCGCCATCATTGATTGTTAGTTCAGGATACTCCCACCCACCATGGGTTTTGAAGATTCATTTAGCACCAACATTGACTGGTTAGTTTAGGATACTCCAACACACCACAGATTTTGAAGCCTCTTTTAGCACCAGGATTTACTGGTTAGTTTTACAAGATAGATACCTTTATAGGTAAAACTCAGGAGACAATAACAAAAACTCATTTACAGATGATGATAAAATTCTGGTTTTAATTTCTTCAGTTTAAATAAGAACAATAAATGTATACTATTACTTCATTATTACAATTTTCTGAATCAATTTTAGAGAAAATCTTTTAGAGTTTCATTGGTGATTATATTTGCATGATACACTTTAAAAAATGAGACTAAAATGGTGTGATTTGCAAAGTATAAACCAGAATTAAGTCGAGTTTTATTTATTGACACATTACTGGGCTTCAGAATGTGTTTTTCCAGTTTCCACGAAACCTTATGTTTCACTGATGAAATAAATGTAATTTATATATGTTATTATTGACTATTCTTTAAGGGTAACAGAGGCTCATATTGGTTTGTCTCTGTGGGATTTGTGGGAAATCCTGAGGTCCATCATGTCACTTGTCCTGGTTAGAACTACAGATCATTTGCAGATTATTTCCAAACATCATATCATGCTATTACTAAAAATATTCAAAATGATATACATTCAAAATCAATATTTGTTTTACTTTAAAGGTTTATCTTCTGAAAGTATTCATTTTCCATATTTTGATACTTTAACGATTGCAGACATACCATGTAAGTACGGATTATGAGTACACACTCAGCCTATCTAAGAGATCTAATTCTGAACACCCCACCCTGTCTAGTTGGACCGGAACTTGGCAGGACTCAGCTTGAGCGGACCCAGAATAGCCATCATGCATTTGGCTACGTCATAAAACTCTTGGGTGAAATTACCAAAATATCCAGTAGAGGGATAAATAAAATCTAACAACACCAATTACATCTAAAGTATTTTGCAGTTTAAAGTAATTCATTATTGTTCAAATGTCCCGGTGCATGCTATAACAGGTATTTTATATTGCGTCTATTTTATCACGAATTTTAACAAATTGCTTCTCTTTTTCCATGGGAACTTTGCGGTGTTGAATCTTCGATTAAAAAGTTTAATTGAGGTACACAATTATATAAGAAAATAAGTTTATTACTCCAGTCAATAGGTTGCAGACTGCGTTTCTTGATCGCTGTTTAAACAATTAAAACAATAAAACAAGTAGCTAATTTAACAACATGAACCGCTAATCATCATCATAATTAATTCAATTAAATAATTTAAGTGTTTCAAAAGCTTATAAAATCTGTATCCCAATCTTAACTGAACCATGTCACTAACTCACGTACAGAAATACTCAATTTCCTAAATAAGCTCACATTTAACTAAAAAATGGCCTAATAACCAAAATTCACAGATTTCTGCAATTGATACCTGATTCTTCATATATAATATTATCATTTTTCTTGAAAGTGGAATATTCTTATACATGGCTTATGAAGAGGGACAGTTGTCTAAGCTCTAATATAAATCGGTCATACCCCGCCTACCTGCCTCTTCTGTTTTTCCCCCAGCGTGGCCCTAATGAGACATGCCTGTTAATTGTTGTCCCCTCGTTAGTCTTGTTTAAAAGTGCTTCCCAGTCCTGTGTTGCTCAGTCCAGTCATTAACGTTGCTCCCATGTATTGTCCTGTGGCCTTGCTTGCGCGGTCTTCTTCGTTTGGTCCTGTCCTGTCCGAATAAACCTGTTTTGTCTGGTCCACGCCTGCCTCCAAGTCCTTCCACTGTCCCAACGTGATAAAATCAAAGGGGATATTACTGAGAAATGCATTAAATCAGCTGCTTGTAAAGTATTTATGCTTTGGGTCCTGAGTATGTCATGCATAATATTAATGACATGTCAGCGCTTTTTCAAAAAGAATAGAGAAATCATTTTTATCATGAATAAGCAGTCTTTGCTTCAATGTCCGAATACCCAAACTCCAGTATCGATTTACCAAATAATTTTTTCCTTACCTCAGTATCACTGTTACGTAAAATAAAAACACATTTGACAAAAATAAGCAGTGCTTCACAAGCTACCTCCAGCAGAGGGAGGTAAAGCTTTAAAAACGATCTTTTTTCTTCTCGATCTTCTAAACATGATCAATTGCGGGGATTATCCGTCGTCTACATTAAATTAATGGCCTTTATCTTATTTGTTACAAGATCCCCCTGCAATTCTCAAACTACCCAAAACATTTCTGAGGTACGATTGTATGGCATACACATATACGTACATTATTAGTATTTGTACAGTCTGTCTGATGATTTGTCCTGAAACTCGAACAGAACATAGCAGCTCCAGTGCATCCGTCATTATTTACCTACCTGTAGCAGAAACAGCTCATTCAGGTTGGAGTAGCTAAGAAATAATTCGAACACGGAGTTCTCCGGGTATGTAAAGCTTTAAAAACTAAAGTGGAGACAATGCATGTGGAAAACAAATAACATAAAAAATGAAATCATCCCTGTGCGCAAAAATAAGTAGGTACACCGATTTATTAAAAAATTAACATTACCCCTACCAAATGCCTAAATCGGGCCAGGCAAGGAAACATGAGCGGATAGAGTAAAAATTCTATAAGATATGAGACAGCTTTATAATTGTCAAAATATACAGAACACTTCACACAAAAAAAATTAAAAACATTTTCTAAAATAGCCCATCTACAAGTCAGCATGTAATGTGCAGAAATACATTGCATCTTTCAACAAGACCCAAGGCGATCCGGCGCCATAAAGGGATTTGATTCCTGCTGGAATTTCAATTTCAGTTGGTAGCCATTAACATTAACTAAGCAACCTGGAAGAAGAATTATGAAACAATGACGAAAAATATGAAATACCACGCCAGGTCGTTTACAGTCAGACAGCAAGTGCAGCTTCGTTTGCTTCAAAGTCTGGCCTTACATAAACACCGATTCAAGATTACAAGCAAAATGAAGCAATTATATAGTAGGCATTGCTTAATTTTATAATCAGTGAACATTTCTCATGCTGTTGATCATAATGTAACGTTAATTGTGCAACTTATTCATCATTATCCATATTACAACTTATAAAGCATTTTTTGAGTGAGCGATATTAGACCTGTTTATGACATTCACTTGTAACCTACTGACTGCCAACAAAATAGTCATATTCCTTTCTAAGCTCCCAAAGGGTTTAGCCCCCCTATCGATAAATCACTAGTGACGGTCCTGGGCAGAGAGAAGGTGAGGGGAGGTGCAAGAGTTTCAAACCTTACATTACAGCCGTGTTATGCGCCTTCGAATTGGTGAACCTGTAAACGGCACAGATTTGTCCTTTTGGTTAAAGTACTTAAAAAAAAATACTTAATATCTGTGTATGCACTGTGCGTGATTCACTTGAGCACTCTGGATTAGGAAAGCCTTGGTCTTGAGGTCTTTATCGTATAATGAGAGGTGAGTAACTTTACTTCTCAGGGACCTCAGAGTATGTGCATGCCTGGATACTTTTCCTGAAGTCGACATAATTCCAGTACGTACAATCAAATGCGTGACTAACATTACATTGTTTTGTGCATTTGAACAGTTTCCAACACGGTGTCGATATGCGTATTTATTCTTCTGGTACGAGGATTTTTATGCCAAGGACAAGATACTAAAAGATGTAAGTGCAAATACAACTGAACTGCGACTGATTATTTCAATGACCTAGTTGAGTACCCGATGCTCGTTAACAAAATTTATCTTACGATCCGTTACTGAAGGTTTTTCTCATATTCTCCTCAGTTGGCTTCAGTTAGTAGGTCTTCAATCACATGTGGTATTCTTTCCTAAGAAAATCGTTTGACGAGTCCATAGAAGTGTCTCCGTATGACGTCCGTTATACAAAAGACGAGACAAATTAAAATGTTTTTAAGTTTTCTTCTTTCGCAGGGTACAGTAATATAACGTAGCTTTTGTAAACGAATTAAAATGAATTCTTCAAGAATATGTTAGTCTGCCTTTAATTTTCTAAACTGTGGCATGAAATGTTATGCTTGAAATGTATGAGTATCTGGTTCTTGGAACGGTTATTTGTTAGGCTTTCCTAATTCTAAACAATTGCAGTGACTTTTTGGTGGAAGTATACTAGACTGAGGCGTGTTATAGGCAGTGTTAGTGTTCCAGTTTCACTGTATTCTCCAACAGTGAGAATTCGGACCTTATATCGTGTTCTAATTCCACCCCCACCCTCCGTCACCCCGCCACATTCGAGGTATTCCCCTGATGTCATGAACATGTTTTGTCTTGGATGGGACACGGTTGTGGGTCACATTTAACTGCCCTTGTGGTGGAAGATGGGGGGCATTTTATTTTCATGCTATTGTGCTTTACAATGTGCAATATAATAACCTTTATTTTACATCTTTTAAATATGGTTAATCAAAGAGTTTCTTTGTTGTCTAGAACTGACATTAGTTTAGGCTTTAGTTCTGGTTAACAAAAAGTTTACATGTATTTTCCATGTTATGTGGATTTCCTTCCATGCGGCTAGGTGAACTAGCATCTTTAAATCGCGTGTAGTGTGTGATTGTGCGGGCATCTGTATGCCCTGTGAAGGATGACATTCCATTCAGAGTATTCTGCTGCTTTAAGCCAAACGCTGCATGGGATAGCTTAAAGGCCACCACCACAACCAAGTCCAAATTAAGTGGTTGGAAGATGAGTTTAATTTACATTGTTAGCGGACTGATGGTCTTTAAAAAAATTCAGGAATAACAATTTGTATTTTATTTGGCTTTCCCAGGCTGATGGGAGAAATTACTTTTCGGTTATGCTTATGTTCTCTTGCAGACAACCCCTGCTGTCATTTCCCCTGTCAGAACCGAGGTGTGTGCGTGAGGTTTGGTCTAAACACTTATGAATGCGATTGTACCCGCACAGGTTACTATGGAGATAACTGCACGATTCGTAAGTAAGCTTACTCATTTAATCACACTTCAGATTTTTTTTTTCTTCTTTGAATTTCGAACATATCTTCTTTGATATGTCTGCAATGTATCTTACACCCCTCTGCTCATAATCTCTACTTCATCTGGTACTAAATGTGAAAATGATCAACATCAGTAAGATTACTGCTAGGAATAATCTGTCTAGGAACCCTCAAGATCAAGTGTCAAATTGAACTCTTGACAATGCCCCGGCTCTTTTTTATAAACATATTTAACAAGACTACAGTTAATTCTCAGACCGAACTATCACCAACTGTTAATGGATATTTCCACACTGCTTAAATTTCCATTATCATAAATTGCCACAATTCTGATCTGTCCTTTATAAGTTAGGTGCATTTGCCTCAGTGTGTGTGTGTAGTGCGATGGAGGGGGGGTAATCTTTTTAGTTTTTCTTATGTTATAGTGAGGCTAATACCTTTACTATTAGTGGAAAAGTTTTTGTTGTAAATGGAGTTGAACCTTGGCAATGGACTGGTACCCCAACCAGGGTGTTCAATGCCACAAGATTTCACCATGACCGTGTAATGGACAACTGGTTATGGATGGATGGATGGATGGATGGATGGATGGATGGATGG
>JAACJT020000095.1:11219874-11231745 GCA_009936485.2 Gymnarchus niloticus | reverse complement strand
ATGGATGGATGGATGGATGGATGGATGGATGGATGGATGGCTGAACAGGTCATACTCCAACAAATTTTCTCCAGAGCTTTCTCAGTTTTAACGATGTACAGCCAAATTTAACTGTACACTAAGATCATGCTTTAGCAAAACTCTCAAAAAAACATCAAGACCAGTGGCGGTGGCATTAATACAAACTGAAATCTTATTTACTAATTGCAAATGCAATTAACAAGAAACCATCGCAAAATTCTTAGGGTTAGTCTCTGCTGTATCTGTACCAACAGCTTGGGAATTTTCTAATGCCTGCTTCCTATTCAAACTCTTTTCCTATTTTGTGACTTATCTTTTGGCCCCATATCCAACACTCAGCTTCCTTCCAGCTTCTGAAAGGAAGCCATTGTGTTAAGGACTGAATTACAGATTTGTATTAAAAACAGACTTACCACAGCATGACACTCTGATAGCTGCTAAACCAGTACAATGAGAGTGTAGCTTGGGTTGAATTCTTAACCCACCATGCCTGTTTCCTCCTGTCAAATATTTAATCTCCTTTCAGCTTTTTGGTATTTTTTTCTTACATTTGGGCCGTGAAGCATGTTTCGTGTTTAAGTGTTGTCCCCATAGCTGTGTGTGGTATACGCTATTTTTTAGCTTCATTGGGATCCTTGAAGAAAACAAGTATAGTAACCTCAAAATAGGCCTTGTGGGAGGGGGATTGTTTTACAACTGTCATGTGTTTGCAGATGTATTGGAGTGAAATTAAGTCACGTAGCATTGTAATTAGAGTCAGAGTGAACATCCCCCTCATGTAAGATAGGCCAACATGTGTGTGCCTATACACACACCTCATGGAAAAATAATCACTGAACTCAATTTTATGCATCAGATGCTGCAAGGAGCATAGGCTTTTCTGTTTTGGAAGGCATGCAGATATTGTTTTTCTGGTATATTCCAATGGCATCTATCTCCATGCTAAGCCCACATTTTACTGTTTTGAAATATTTTCCTTTTCCCCTCAAATGTCTATAACACTGTTTGTCCTGAACCCTATCTAATGCTTGTTAAATGTATTTTCCTGTTTAACTAAAAACAATAAATAGTGAAAAGTATTGAAAAGGATAAATAGTGAAGGCCTTTTATATATCTATTATATACCTGTATATTTTTATATATTTCATGCAGCTAAATTTTATGCCACTCTTTACTTATTAAAGGATTTTACAGAAAAAAAAAAAAACTCTTAGAGCATTGTGCGCTGCTGATGGAAAATCCAGCCTGACATTTGAAATGTCTGTTCATTTACAGCGGAGTTCTGGTCCAGAGTTCATCAGCTCCTGAGGCCCAACCCTGATGTGGTGCACTACATCCTCACCCATTTCAAGTGGCTGTGGGACATCGTCAATCAGACGTTCCTCCGCAACGTGCTCATGCGTTTGGTCTTCACAGGTCAGCGACGTGCAGCCTGCTCACAAAACACAAACGGGGATTTAAAAAATCTGCCTCACAAAGTAAGGGATCCTGGCTTACGCTGAGTAATCTGTTTGCTTTACTCGGTGTTCAAGTAAGCTGTTGTGCTTATGCAAACTACCAGCATAATGTGGTCATTGTCAGCTGCCTTGGCTATGGAGGTGAAAATCTCCAACCATCTTCTGCTAACAAAGACAACTTCCAACAATCCTGCCATTGACGTAACGCCATCGGTATGAATTTAGGGGGTGCAGGTAATATTGGAGGAGTTAGTGGTGTTTTCTTTCCCTGTCTTTTTTGAAAACGTTCTTGCTAATTAGTTTGATGTTGGTTTGTAATTGACTTGTGAGCCTTACTAGTCTGTTAGCTTGCTAAATCACAGATATGTGGAAGTCACAGGTGTCTGCAAGGTGAAATCTGTCTGGGATCTTCCTAGAGTTGCTCTTAGGGTTCTGCCTCCAGCCTCCACCCTCATCAGATCCCCCTGGACACCTCCTACAAAGACAGAAATCACTGTTCCCTACTCCAATAAGCTGCAGCCTTTGCCTTAAGGCCTTGACTTGTAGTTCCTTCAGACAAGGTACCCTTTGCCAGAAGTCCAGCACAAAAAGCAGGTTGACTCCAAAAAGTCTTGTACCTATACCGAGAAATACAGGAATACTTTTGATAAGAGTCAAGCTTTGTTGCCTTGTAATGGATTTGTCCTGTGACTGTTCTGCCTTATAGCAGACTGCTGAAAACTCCTGCAGTGCAATTCAGTGCCTTATATTGGTTATTCTCGATGTAAGAAAATCGATTTATTATAATGAACATAGTCTTTGTTTTATTCCCCGTTTGTCAGATAATCTGAGATTAATATTAGGCTAAAGAAAACTTTGAGCAAATGGTATATGGCTTGCAGACATATTTGGGTGGCATAGTGATTTGATGATTACCGCTATCAACTCACACCTCCATGGCTGGGGGTTTGAATACCATCCCTGGCTGTGTATGTGTAAAGCTTGTTCAGTCACATTGTTCTAAATGAATGATTTATTTTCAATATTTTATTGAACCTTGTTTTACAGAAATTCCTTAAATATAATTTTTATTTATTTTAACTTTTTTTAACATTTTAAAGCCAGTTTAAATGCGAAGAATTTTATGGGGTACAATCTTACTTTGTTCTAACAAATCAGATCATTCCAAAGCAACACAGTTCAATGAAAATGTTCTGAGGCCCACAGAAAATAATGGAATGTCCACACAATGTTAGAAGGACAAACGTGTGTGGAATTCTCATGTTCACCCCATAATGTGATGGTTCTCTCTGGGTACTCTAGTTTTCTCTTATGGTCTAATGACAAATGTGTGTGTGGAGTTTTCATGTTCATCCCGTAATTTGATGGTTCTTTCTGGCTATTCTAGATTTCTCTTATGGTCTAATGACTTGCTAATTATGATCTATAAGCTAATAACGATCTATAAATTCCCTGTAGTGTATGATTTTGTGTATGTGTGTTTCTTGTGATGAGCTAGCATCCCTGTGACCCTCACCAGGTAAGTGGTTAGACAATAGATAGATGGATGTCTATATTGCATCTCATTTGGATACAGTGCCTTGCAAAAAGATTCAGAACATTGACAAAATTGCACAAATACTCGATAACAAAATTTTCAGTTAGCATTTCTTTGTGATATTTTAATTCAAAATAATACTCAAAGAATTCTCACGAGTTTTCATCAGAAAATATGAAAAAACTTTGCCGTATGCAAACCCTTGAACTGAATATTTGGTAGTAGAACCTTTGGCTACAATTACAGCTTAATGTTTTTCTAGATCGGTGTCTGGCAGTTTCTTTACACTGGGTTGGTGCTGTTCTTGTCCACCATTATTTGCAAATCTGTTCAAACTCTCTCAAGTTGCTTGTGAACTGCACTTTTCAAATCTTGCCTTGCATTCTCAGTTGGACCCAGCGGATTTGGAGGATTTATCTTTTTGTGCATCTGTGTGGTATGTCTAGCTCTCTCACTGACTCTTTCCAGTTCTAGTGCCAGACTTTTAGCAGTTATGCTGCCAGGTTTTATTAACACTTTTGACTAATTTAGATTTGACTGCATGAACTGTTGTATAGGTTATGTCTGAAATAGTTTTGTTATTAGCAATGAAGCAGAATGCCTGCTTTATGGATGTAAAGCTAGACACCTACAATTATCACAGACCTACTTGTGTTTTTAGGTGTGGCTTTTTAATGTAGTTTATTTTTCTTGCAGCCGTCGCCCTGATTTGAAATCCTTCACAGCTCCTTCTTATTTCTTAGAGAAACTTTCTCCAGCAATATTTGCAGTTGGTATTAATCTCTCAGGGTCACTAAACCATATCAATTCCATGAAAAGTCAGATCTGTGCATTCCAGTAATTCAATGATATAATCTCTGTTGAGCATACTTCTGATATTTCATATTGCCTCAGTTGTGTAGTGTGGCTTTCATTACATTTTGTTCTAAGGAATGCCATTGCCTGTAAACAAAACTCATTACCTCAAGGACCTGTTTATAAAACACCTTATTTGTCACACATGATTAGCCTCTCAGTGGCTGATAAGTCTTTACACTTTGATTTTGAGCTGACTTTAGTAAGATTATTTTGCAAAAATTTTGCAGTAAATAATGGTAACTACTGCAACAGATTCCTGCGTGGTATGTGTGCAGCTTCATGCTAGCATATCCATCTTCAGGCTTTTCAGAATTTCGCATCCTTTGAGTCCATTTAGTATGAAGTAACATTGTCCAGTAATTGTCATTAACCATGTTAGCCTGTTTGGGTTTTGCGAGGTGATGCGTGAGGATATTGTAGCATTAGTAGGTTACATGATCTTAGAGTTCTATTTGTTGTCCCCCTGCCCACCAGTAGATCCTAGATTTGGTTAATGTCTTTCCTCAAAGGATCCTCAGAGCACATGGTGTTTACTCTGTAGTATTGACTTGTCGTGTTCATTTGCATGGGGTCATCACAAAGTCATTCTTCTCAGCAGAAGGATGCAGTCTTACATTTTGTAACACTGACATATTTTCTAACATTGGCCTGTACAGTATGGACTGAGAAAAGTAAATCTTGCATTTTTGTGTATTTCTGAGCAAAAGCTGAGCTTGTTCGGAATACAAGGTCTAAGCTTCTGCTTTTGAATCCAAATAGAGGTGCCATATTGGAATAGTCTTACTTAGAAGACAAGTAGTACTGGGTATAAGGAAAATTTTTTTTCACTGAAGTCAGGCGAGATAAAATCAGCTATTTGACAGATTTGAGCATTTGCTCAGAACACACCTGGGGATGCCAGGCTAATGAGTGAGTGGAGGAGGGGGAGGGTGGGTCTGGTAACCATATTTGGTATGCTGATTACTTACAGCCACTTGGGATCTGTTTGACCAGTAGTAACCGGAGGAAGTTACAGAATGCCCCAGCAAGTCTAAGGGCTCTATTTTGACGATCTAATGCAAAGTGTAAAGCACAAGGCACAAGTAACATTTATGGGCGTGTCTAAATCCATTTTGCTATTTTGACGGTGGAAAAAACAGACTTCACGCCAGCGCAAGGGCATGTCACTTCACTTTTAAAAGGCAGGGGCGCATGAGCTATAGCGGATTGCTATTATAATGGCGTGTTTATCTGGCAAACCAGATCAGTTTTTGGGCAAGAAAACGGACGTGCTCGTGCACGAAGTGAAAAGGCAGGAGCAAATCATTTATGGGAGCACCAGTGGTCCACCTAAGCCTATCAAGGTGATGCAGGCTTGGGAATATGGACAGAAATTTATCTCAGAATGATTCATTTTGAGACAAATTTCTCTCCATAAGTTGTACTCTGTAATAAAACGTATATGAATTAAATAAAATAAAATAACAAAAAACAGTTAGTGCACTTCAAGCATGTACCTGTGTCCGTAATGACCGTCGTGCACCCGCATGTTTCTAAAACGCACCACTTAAATATCGTTTAATAATATGCCACTGATTTTAGACATGGTTTTTGTTGGTCAAAAGCGCAATGTCATTTCGCTGCCTTAAAATAGTAACGCACCAACAATGTGTCCAGCCACACCTCATTTAAAAAAGACCACTCCTACAAGTGGGAAGCGCGCACAAAATCATTTGTTATTTTGAAAACGTGCGCGCTTGGCGTGAAAATGAGTAATGCGCAGGTACAAAACTAGTAAAACCACTTTGCGTCACGTTTTCCACCAGTGCAAAATAGGGCCCTAAGTGTTTTCTGTATCCAGCCCAGTTGTTTTGCCTTTTCATCAGGGAATAAGGCAATAGCCAGTTTGTTTACTCTGTGTGTGCTGTTTGTTTCTCCTCTGCTATTGGAGTCTCTCACACTGATCTTACAGAAGCCAATGATGCCATATGTTAATCAGCAGTGTACACGGATCTCGATATGATCCCACACAAAGTACTTTACCTGATGCCGTGTCTAATATTTAATCATCTAGTAACATAAACGCAGGCCTACTTGTAAGTGATGGCATCACTGTGCAGATGCTTTGTAATGTATAAATGTCATTAGAATACTACTTTATGTCTTCAAATGTAAACATTCTTCAGTCTGGCTGGGTACACTGATGTCCTCCTACCAGAGGTATGACCTGTGGTGTAGAGACTATGAATTACCCCCAGCCCGCTGAGTCAGAGTCTGAATGTTTTTGAGGGATCACATGTCTATCATTAACAATGGTGTCAGAAAGCAAATCCGAGTCTCTTATATCATCCAAAAAATTATGTTTTTTTTATCTCCACAGAAAGGTCCAGTCTGATCCCCAGCCCCCCAACCTACAACTCTAAGTATGATTACTTGAACTGGGAGTCATATTCCAATATCAGCTACTACACTCGCATCCTACCTCCAGTGCCTGAGGATTGCCCTACCCCCATGGGGGTCAAAGGTCAGTCCTGGGAGGGTGGGTTCTTCAACCAGATCACATCACTGCTTCCTCCAATACACTGCAGTCCATCTGACTGTTCTGCATCATTGCTGTTCATATTGTATTAATGAATTTGTCCTGCCCAGTGCAGCCAGAGGAGGATGGGCCTCTGCCATGAGTCTGGTTACTCTACTAAAGTTCTTCTTTGCCACTGTCACCTTTGGCTTTCTCTCTGGGGACCTTGGGCCTGGGTGTATGTAATGTTTGTGACAATGCTCTATGTTAAAGGCACTATATAAATAAAATTGAATTGAATTGGTCTTGGTGATTAAATACCTTAGTGGCTCAATTTATCATCCTCAGTTTGTCAGTAATAGCCAGAACTGCAAAAATAATACAGATGAATGCAAATTCAAATAATAAAATATAGTGACAAAGAGACATATGACAGTCTTAGGTTTATTCTCATAAAGTGGTTTTTCAAGGTAACAGTCAGCTAGACCAAATACTAGAGTCCAACACCAGCATTGAATTGTTTTTAAACAGGAAAAGCAACACTTCCAGATCCTGAGCTTTTGGTGGAGAAGTTTTTACTGAGAAAGAAATTCAGACCAGATCCACAAGGAACCAACCTAATGTTTGCTTTCTTTGCTCAGCACTTTACCCATCAGTTTTTCAAGACCCACAACCGTGTGGGGCTTGGGTTTACCAAGGCCCTGGGACATGGAGTAAGTGCAAGACATGGTCTGTTTTTTTAAAACAGTAGTCTGCCATTTCTAACCCAATTAAAATTCCGCTGATTCTCCCAGGATCTCCCATTACCTTACCAGATTATAAAAATTAATGGAAAACTGGTGGTTGTTTTCATAAATTTCATGACATCAGAGTTCGTTTTCTTTTGCTTATTGTAGGACCTTGGAACTATTCTCTAAAGCTTGAGTTTCACTAGAAATTAATTTAAGTCTACACTAACAATTGGCACATTTTTCTTGCAAGAAATGGCTTGTACTTCCAACTGCATAATGAAGACGTGAATGAAAATCCTAGATATCAAGTTGCATAAGGCTGATACCATAAACAGTGTGCATATGAATAGATTATTCATTATTTGAAACTATGAAAATACCAGAAAAACTACTATAATAGAATTCATTCTAAATTCAAAGGAAAGCACTACCTTCAGTGTCTTGTTCGCTAAATGGGTATTTAGACTAACCCTTTACATATGTGCAAAAGTTCATTATTGTCTTAAGGAATTGGACTGACCGATTTCTCATTTAAATGATCGCTTAGCGTATGTTTATATTCTATAACCATCTTTTTTTAAACCTGTGTGCAACTTCACAAGGTGGATGCTGGGCATATTTATGGGGATAACCTGGCTCGCCAGCTCAGACTTCGACTTCGCAAAGATGGAAAACTGAAATACCAGGTGAGAAATCTGCTGACAAACAAGTTTGAACACGTTTGTGTCTGAAGCTTTAACTTTGAGTTAGGCAAGACTAGAGGAAAGCTAGATGTAGTTAACCCTCAGTCTTCCCAAAGAAAACAAATCCCCTCTCTTAAAACAATATACCACCAAGAAATTAGGGAGTTCATTTTGCATTTTACCTGTCCATTCAAAGTGAATTGTATTATATATGCTGTGTAAGAGAACTAGCCCTCTTTTCCAAAACCTTTCACTCTGAAATTGTTTTTGTGAACTTAGTCAAATTCTGATAGTTTTTTTTTTTTACTGTTTCTATCAATATATTCAGCTTAATCAGTGTTTAGATATTCCAATATTTATGTAATATAATACATCCTTTAGTTAATACTCTGTTTCTTGTGAATTGTTGATGCTTAAAGAAAGCCTGCCCCAGCTGTAATTCTCATGACCTACTGTATATGCTTGTCTGGGTGAGCTTTTCATTTAGTTAGGCCTGCTTCAACTATTAATTGAATGGTTTGCAGGATTAAGACTGCATTAGAGAGAACGTTACTAAAAGACTTGATCTAAATTTTTATTGTAACTAACTGTTATTACATTAAGTAGTCAATGATTCATCCCCTTGTGACCCTGTACTGGACTGATGGATGATTCATCCAGCCTTGCATTTTCCAAAATCAGTACAGGGTTGTCTTGAATCTAGAGCCAATTCCAGGACGCTTAGGGATAGCCCATTCCCTGACACACACACACTCAGAAATTTAGAGATATAAAATGAACATTGCTTTTGTTTTAAGGGACAGAACCAAAAATGTTCAGGAACATCTAGTTGTGCGAATTGTTAAAAGCGCTATGTAAATAAAATTGAATTGAATTGAGCTACTGTGATTCAAAATGAAATGCATAAATAATGAAGTTTAAGAATTCATTTGACTTTAAAATCAAGAGATACCATGTAAAGTTGGGGTAATGCTGGTCTAGATAACAGGGACATACTAACTAGGACACATGCACCAGAAAAATTTTCTGGGAAATAAACACAATGGGTTTGATATTGTCACATCTTCACCAGCACTCCAGGCACCTGGAGTACTGACTGGGGTTTCGTGTGTGCCTATCATGTTTCCTTATTATTTGCCAATCACCCTAGCCCTGATTGCCCTCATGTGTTCCACCTATGCCTAGTGTTTTTTAAGTCAGACTCTAATTCTCTTAGCCGTGTGTTTGTTGGCATCACTGCCAGTCTTGTTGTGTGACTTTGTCCTGTGTTCTTCTAGTTTTCTGTCTGTTAGTTACCTAGTCTCTGTGATCCCATTCTTGCCTTGTTTTCTTTTGAGTCCATTGCTTTATTCACCCCTTGTATTCAGGGCAGAGTCTGGTGGTTCTTTTCTTGCCATTGTTATTAAGCCTTTATCAGACTCACACTTGCATCCCCACCTCCCTTGTTTCTTGGCCCTGCACCCTGCATTTGGTGACAACCATGACCGATATTTTAATTTTTGCAAGTAATATTTGGCCTAGAGCAATAATGAATAGTTGGAGTGCTTCCAGTCCTTGCCTGCCAACAAGAGTGAAGAAAGCTGAAAGGACACTGGATATTTGTCTTTATTAACTCTCAGTGGTGTGGTCTCAAACATGGGAATATGAGAGAGCAAATCCGCTGCCAAACTTTGAACTGCTGCCTGTGAGCCTGAGGCTCCGCTACCTGCCACATGAGTTCTCACACGTAAATGCCATGTGTTAATGATCCACTCTCAGCCAAGGCGGATGCTGCTTATGAAGTAATACACTCGTTTGGCACATGTTTTTAGATACAACACCACAGCGGACTTTATAATGGTCTCTGGTAATATTAATCTGGCCTCTCTACACTGCAATAAAATGCAAGGCAAGGGAGAACAGGACCTCTGACCTATTCTTTCCAAACACCTGGTCACCAAATCCCAGCGACAGCAATTATGGGTGGCTGATTGGTACGTGTTCTCTGGGCTGTATGATGAGGATGTTGGTGGACTTGGCATCACTCTCGCACATTACATCACCTTTTGTGTGGCCGTAATTATTGCCCGCAGAAGTTTCCTGAATTATGAGCCCTGGATGAATTATGAAAGATTCACTGTTCAATAAGGAGACACTTTTCAATAAGGAGAGGAGAAATCATTCCTGAAGGATTTTAAGAGGAAGATTGTGGAGTGGAAGTGGGATTGTAGGGAGACGACTGATTGTGAGCCTGAGAAAAACAGCAAAGGAGGATGGCTTGAGTGAGAAACAGAAGATGGCAAATGAGTTAAACCTATCCTTTAACATGTTTGACACAGATACCTACAGCCAAACAAGCAGGCCAAGTTGACCCTCCTCTGTTAGGCTTTGCCTCTGTCCCAGGTCCTTGTTCCACTCAAGGAAGCAAGGAGTTAGGGCATCTGTGCATGGGCAAGGTAGCAGGCCAGAGGGCATCAGCCTCAGACTGCTTAAAGCATGTGTATTTCAGCTGAAAAATTTTCTTGTGCCTAGTTACTGTGCCCAAGCAGGGATACTCCAGTGTCCCTAATGAATACAGACCAGTGCTAGTGACATCCAATGTAATAAGGACATTTGAGAATCTGGTCCTTCGGCATTGCAGACTAATGGACTTCCTAGACTGACAAGAGTTTGCACATCAGGCATGCCTGTACATGCTTTGCAGAGCCTACTCACACATGGACAAGTCCAGAAACATCCTGAAGGATCTCTCTGACTCTAGGAGTTATAGAAAAGAGTGGTTCAGACCTTGCTTTGTGTCAGCTGCCATTCATTTGTACAGTACTTCCAAACTCATCTAACTCCACTCTGCTCAGTGTTCACTAATCCAACTCCCTTTGACTCATCACTGTTGTACCTACACTAAATTATGCACCTATTTTCTACCTCACTTGTACCTTCTGCACAATCATCATCATTTCTTTCGGCTGCTCCCGTCAGTCCGGTCCCGCCACAGCAGATCAACTGTCTCCATCTCCTCCTGTATACGTATTGGTGCGAACATAAGACGAAGATTTTTTGCCGAAAAAAATACATCTAAAAAACTGGAGTTGTCTTATTTTCGAGGGCTAGAGTTTAAATGTCATTATACAACAGCAGATGCCGTAAATTATCTGCCTTCGGGCTATCAGTCCTTTGTATGCAAGTATGAGCTAGAGAAGAGAGGCTAAACTAAAAGAAATACTATCTTTGCTCCAATGTGACAATGGCGAGTGCTAGTAGGGAGATAGAAAGAAGCTAATTAGAAGAGGTCCCGCCATCTTTCAAATCCGCGATGTGGGAACATTTTGGATTCAGCGTGCAATATGATGATGAGGGAAAAAAGACGGTAAACATACTCATTAGGGTAAAATCTCATTAGGGTACCTAATGACGGTACGTACTTAATTTTGCACTTCGTTATTTTTACATTTAATATTGTCTATACAAGTATGTAACCTGTTAAAATAAAAGACAGAAGGCAAATTAGGCTTACTTCCAGGTTGTCAAAGCATAGACAGAACAAAAAATGCTTAGACAGGTAGTTCACTTGTTAAACCTAATTTAAATATTAAAGTGTAAAATAGTCAAAATAACGTTCATTGTTTAATTAAAGGGTGATGGTGTTATTTTCTTCTTAAATATAAAGATACCGAAACCATACCGTTACCATGGTCCGAAAACCATGATACATACTGAATCATGGAAAAACTGTACCATTACACCCCTACTCACCACATCCATGAACCTCGTTTTTGGCTTTCCTCTTTTCCTCTTGCCTGGCAGCTCTATTCTCGGCATCCTTCTCCCAATATACCCAGCATCTCTCCTTCGCACATGTCCAAATCTCACCTCTCTGGCTTTGTCTTCAGACCGTCCAACCTGAGCTGACCCTCTAATATACTCATTCCTAATCCTGTCCTTCCTTGTCACACCCAGTGCAAATCTTAACATCTTGAACTCTGCCGCCTCCAGCTCTGCCTCCTGTCTTTTTGTTCGTGCCACTGTCTCCCGCCCATATAACATAGCTGGTCTCACTACCATCTTGTAGACCTTCCCTTTCACTCTTACTGGTACCTGTCTGTCACAA
>JAACJT020000095.1:11178791-11203197 GCA_009936485.2 Gymnarchus niloticus | reverse complement strand
ACACACACACACACACACACACACACAAACAAACAAACAAACAAACAAACAAACAAACAAACAAACAAACAAACAAAATGTTAGAACATCCGATCGCATTGCACTGCTTCTTCATCCATCTTTATTTATTCACAGGAATGTTGCTGGAAATGGACACCCGGACTCTCCTGCAGCTTTTCAGTGATCGTTCCATGCTGGAGACTGCTGTTCAAAGAGCCCAGGCAGCCATAGTAACAGGCAGTTCACCTAACATGTAGATAATGTAGACTCTACCCACTAACCTGTCCTGTGTTATAGGAGCACAGTATTTAAGGTTGAATGTTAAATGATCATGTGGTCAGAAGTGTTAAACCAACTGTCAATTGTTCCAGTTAAACATTGCCAAAACCAAGTCATCACATCTGCAAAAGTCAAATTGTTGATTTTTTAAAATTTTTTTTTCTGTTTCATTTCTCTGAAGAAAGTTTTGTTTGAATTAATTGTTATAATACTAATAGTCACGTAATCTTGTTTTCAGAGTCTGTACATTATTTTTGATAAAAATTATAAAACAGAAAGTCAACAATCATGTTATCATATTTTTAATGTGTGAAGTTGCAGTTAAAAAAAAGTCTGAGTAATAATTTGTAATCATTCCTAGATCTGAGTATTATTATATGACGGATACCTCAAAACAACATGGGCTTAATTTACTGTATTGTCTTCCGGGGCCTACATCTTGACATACTGGCAGTGTTGAAAAAAATCTGTATTTAGTGAATGTAAACATGTTACAATTTGTGTTGATTCTGTTGCTTCATTGAATGTGTGGAGTCTGTTTTGTGTCAAATCTTTTTCTGAATGAAAAGTAGCTAAAAAAGAATATTTCATGTGCAATGCATCTCATAATTAACTTGATTTCAACCTTTTTTTTGCAGCACACTGTGTTGAATTGTACTGGGTCTGAGTAAAACTTAATCCTGTATTTGGTGATATAAATTTATTATCATATGGATTTTTTAAATATGAAAATAAATTATTTTTAATGACATTTTTTTATTGATTTGCTCCCTCCATCCACCTACCCCTCTGACTGCTCCTAAAGTGTTTTATTTCTTTAAACGGTGCTGGGCCAGCCCAAGGCACCACAATCTTTAGGTACACTATTAATGGACAAAAGTATTGGGCCACCTGCCTGCACAAAGTCTAATTTCAAAGCCAAGGGTATAAATAAGAAATTGGTCTTACTTTGCCTCCACTCTTTGGGAAAGGCTTTACTCTAGATGTTTGAATATCATTGGTGGAATTTGCTGCCATTCAGCCGTAACAGCTTCAGTGAGGTTGGGTATTGATGTTGGGTCATCGGGTCCCTTTCTGTTTGTTTGGCCTATGACATCACAACTGAACTCTAGTTGTTTATAGAAGTTTCCACATCACAATCACTTCACTTGCAGTTAACCCAGGCAGAATTTTGATACTGACTTGTTGGAAAGGTGGCATCTTATGATGGTGCCACGTTGACTGTCACTAATCTCTTCAGTATGACCCATTCTGCCACCAGTGTTTGTTACTGGAGATTGCATGGCTGTTTAATTATACACCTGTCTCAGCAATGAGTATGGCTTAATTATTCAACTCAAAAAGTATGTGAAAACCCTATTAACTGGTGTCTCAAAAGTTTTGTCCGTATAGTATACACTATATAACCTTACCTGAAATTCCTCCATGACAATTTCATCATTGACAGTTCTGGAAACATCCTAGGAGCTCCCATAAGTTTCCAGTGGGGTCAAGATCTGCTGACTAGAATGATTGCTGCATACAAATAGGATTAATATAGATGTTTATAAAGACTTGTTGCTCATGAAATAATCTAGTGACCATTCATGCTTTATGGTGTGATACTTATTCCAGAAAATTCCACTTCCAGGACAAGGGAAATGCTTCACAATAGGATGAAAATGATCAAACAACACAGGCTAGCTTTGTAAGTTGTGATTTGATTTGTTTGACAGACTTTTAAAAACTGGAATTTCTTCATCTTATTTCATTGTATATTTTGTCCACAGCTTCACATTTTCTGACTTTTACATATGTATGTATGTCATCAACTGAGAGATTATAGACTGATCCATAATGATGCTAGTGTGTCAGAAGCTGTTTTTAATACACTGCCTGGCCAAAAAAAATAGTCACACACTTCAGTCTTTCATTTGACCATCCTTAGCTTTGATTAAGGAGCATTCATCGTGGCATTGTTTCGATAAGCTTATGCAATGTCTCAACATTATTTTCATCCTAGATCTGCATTCATTTTTCATCGAATCTTGTATTGACAACAGGAGAGTCGAACCACTCCATAAAGACTTCTCTACCACATCCGAAAGACATTCAATGGGGTTAAAGTCAGGACTCTGTGGTGGCCAGTGCATGTGTGAAAATGATTCTTCATCCTCCCTGAACCACTCTTTCACAATTTGAACCCAAAGAATCTGGCATTCTTGTCCTGGAATACACCCATGCTGTCAGGGAAGAAAAAAATCCATTGATGCGATAACCTGGTCATTCAGTAGAGTCAGGTACTCAGCTGATTTCATTTTATTGCTGCACAACTTTGCTGAGCCTCAAAAGACTGTTGGCTCTTAAGTGCTGTATTTGCTTATTTAAATTGAAACGTGACTATTTTTTTGGCCAGGCAGTGTTGTTATATGCACTTGAAGTTACCGGTATACTTGATTTTTTTAAAGAAAACAAATATATTTCCAATCAATATCACAAGCAATTTATCATATGTCATTATGAGAACTATCGGAATTATCCCTCGTCTAAAATCGACAGTGACTTACTTGTGCTTTTAGATAGTCTAATGCATTTAATCCAACAGCCATCGGAACATGCATTTGAAAATCACAATGCCTTTGGTAACTGCTTTTGATTTAGATTTATATAATTTTGTTAGAATTATGCGGATTTCAGATTTTGTTTATACATATGTATATGTTAAAACTGCAGTTATTAAATAATTCTGAGGACTTCAGATGCAGGCATTTAACTGAGCAGCAGTGTCACACTCACTGATAAAATTAAAGTGGCGGAGAGCTTTGGTCACTTTTGTGTTTTTTTTTCTTTCCAAGAATAACCAGTAAAGGCTAGATCTTACTGGCTTACAGGTCTGTTTCAAGATGGCTAAAAGCAACAACAGTACAAAAGCAATTTTCTGGAGCCAATGTTCATAGTTCAATGGCCATGGTTTCTCTTCACTTTAAATACAGTGCAAAACACTGGTAGAGAATGCTTTTGTCCTTCAAAGCTGTCACTGTAAAATCCCTCACCCCACTCTTGGTGTGAAAGAGTCAAAAACATTAAAAGGGAAACTCAATAGAAACTCATTAAGAAGAAACTAATATCAACCATACTCATCAAGAAAAAGTGCAGCTCCCCTTCTGTTGCTGTTGTATAGAGATTTAGTTTATTTAGCTGCTTTGTCATTTTATAAAATTCACTCCGAGTGAGGCACCTAATCTCTGGTAATACTTCTTAAGGCAGTACACTGTGTATATTAAAAGCACTGCCGCTGAATAATGAAGACCTTCCCAAGACGGTCTTTAAGACAATGAAACCATAAAGCCAGCCATATACTTAAAAAGACGCCCGAACCAACTGAAAGTAAAACACCAAGGAACACGTCGTGTCAAACAACCATATACTTAATTAAAAAGACTTAAGCTTCGGGTAGTCCAACCTACCAACAGAAGGGGGCAAACAATGATATTGTGTGATTCTGGGTCCTTCACTCCAAGTTTTGGGGTGAATCCTTGCCAAGAAATTTTCTTATTAAACCTTTACTTAACCTCTTTAGTCCCAGTGAGATTTAACATCTCTTTTACAATACAGACCTGACTAACATAGACAGCAATAAAAAGTTTGACATAAAAAAAAAAAATGAAACACTTCAAATGAATTTCCGGTCATTAGCATGTCGTTAAAGTCTGACGGGACCTATTATTTTCACGTGGATATACATGAATGAGCTCGGCCAGTGTTCTCGAGTTTGTTCATTTTGGTTGCAAAACTCTGATCAGGTAATCGAATATGTTTTGACCGACTGTAGAGAGGGGGGTGGTCTCAGCCAAAGGAAGCGGTGTACACCAAAGTTTTGATTACCTGCCTGTGCAAGAGCACCACATTTTTTTCACCACAGGGCACTGCATATTAGGTAAGCAACATCATTTCGTCTTTTTCACTCCAAGTATATGGCTGGCTTTAATTGGTGGCCTCCGCATATGCAGAAACTGACTGAAGAGACATGACTTCCTTTTAACCTGTGACTTTGGTCCTCAACTAATGCCATCAAGAATGTCAAGTAGAATACACAATTGAATTAAATTGATAAAACTGGAAATTAGCCCAGTAAGTTCAAAAAATATAAGTCACTTAAACCATAAAGTGGAACAAAAGATACACATGATACACATTCACTGTGCTGGTTAAAAGTGAATATACAAAAAAATGAAAATACAGTATCTACATGCACCAGTATTAGGCTGAATTAATATCTGAGCAAATGTGATGTCAAGGTCACCTGACTAAGTAGAGAACCAGCTCTTCCAAGCACTGGGGTCCTTTGGTCTTTTCTGGCTCCTGTAGAGGGCAGCACAGCAGCTGGCTTCACTGAACAGTGAGTCTTCCTACACAGCTTCCGTAGCTGAGTTGGTCCACGGTGAATTCAATTCAATTCAATTTTATTTATATAGCGCCTTTAACAAGAAGCACTATCGCAAAGTGCTTTACATAGTCCTGGGCCCAGGGTCCCCAGAGAGTAAGCCAATGGCAACGGTGGCAAGGAAAAACTCCCTCAGAAGGAAGAAACCTTGGAGGAACCAGACAATGCTCTCCTATGTATCCAAGCCAGTCCTTTTCACCAGTTTCCCTATGGTTCCTTTACTCAGGAGACGGAGCAGACGGTGCTGTTCTTCTGGCTCTTCATTGCCTCCCTCCTCTTCAGCTCCCGGGAAATCCTCCTCCGGATGCCCTCCAGGTAGAGCTCCCTGTCAAACTGGCCAGCTCCAAGGGGAATACTGGAAGGCATGCCAATAGGGCATAGCTCTATTATCCATGGCACAAGCAGAATGCACAACCTATTGGTTCACTTTTGTACCAGGGTAAATGCCGACTGATATCTTGAGCTTCTAAAAATAGCTGTCCTGTCATTATATAGAAATTGTGGACTGATCTTGTTACTCACTTGTCCCGGCCGGGGCGAAGTTTGACCAGGAAAATTCCGATGACAGGCCGATGATCCGATGTCCTGATGGATGAACAGCAGGTGTATTTCGCCACAGTTATGTCGTCCTTTTGCCTGCTCCTGTACAGAACACGATCCTACACCAAGGAATAGCAAGCTTCAGCTATCAAGTCAAAACAGCAATGGGCTCACTACTGCCATTCTTCACGTTATCTCCAGAAAAATAATAGACCATTTTTGTCTGGCATCTCCTTGCCAATTCAAATTTATAAATGATGCTATGAATTGGACTGTAGGTTAAGAGAAACAGGGAAAGTCACGGTTAATTGAAAAACACTACACTCCTTACCGTGTATGAGGGAATTCTTTTCTTTGAGGTGGTATCGTAAACATCACAACCAATGTCAAACTTATATGTTGGGAGGAAGTGTATAGGGGCTTCCTGGAACCCCTTAAAGATGGAACCTACAGTAGAGTGGAAAAGACAGTTATGTACGTTTATTTAATGTTGATTCACTGCAATTGAACAGACCGAATCCATAATAGTTGAAAAGACAGTTATGAACATTAATTTAATGTTGATTCACTGCAGTCAAACAGACTGAATCCATATTAAGTTGATCTGACATGGACTACTCTGTAAAATAGACAATGATTCAATATACGATATTCAGTATTAGATAATATTTTATGAAACTGAAAGCATTGCCATTTTGGTGGCCTTGAGATATGTGCTTCATGTTGTCACACAGGTCATCTTCTCCAGTTGCCCAAATGGTGAAATTATTTACATTTCGTTAAATAAGTGCACAGCCTCATGCAGTAAATTTTAAATGCACGCATCAAGCACAGGACCCTCGAACCCCCAGGCTGGCACTGTGTGAGAGGAGACGGTCTCCCTTCAGGCACTCCAGGCTGTCCAAAAATGTGTAGTTAGGCAAACCAACATCCCTAAATTGCCCATAAATGTATGTGTGTGTGTGTGTGTGTGTGTGTATATGCCTTGTGATGGACTGACTGGCCTTCCTAGCGTAATCTCCAAGCCCACAGTGACCCAGTGACATAGTGAACTGGAGAAGTGGTGTGGAGAATGGAAAGATGAATAGCAAGATTTTTCAAACAAAAAACATGTTCCTCAACATGATAGAAACTCTATTGTTACTTCAAATGGAAGAATCAAGTATTATCTGTAATGAATCTTGATTAATGAATCAACATGTCTTTAATCGGATGCATAGAATAAAACAGTACTAAAGCCATTAGCTCAGCAGGCAATGATCCTCAGACCTGGATGATTATGCATTCACACTTAGAGATTAAGAGCAAACATACCATCTGTCATTTCCTTAGAGAGTTGGTCATACTGCAGTAAACAGCCCATGTCATGCTCCAACTCCTCCTTCAGGATAGCTTCCACTCCTTCGCGGTCCTTACAAAGGCGGAAGTTGAAGTCCCCAAACCAGAACACTTCATCAAATCTGGTTGTGACATCCGCTGAAAACATTAAAACAGAGTGATGCAAACCAGATGGCTTGTTTCACGAAACACCCTTCATGGCAACTCAAGCCACACAGACTTGGAAAGGAGCCTCGAGGCACTCACAGGTGGTGGAGCGATATGAGTTAGTGTCAGGAAGGCTTCTGGGAAGTGCAAGAGCTTCGATAATCTTGTTATAGTCCAGAATTCGCTCATATACTTTGGTATCTCCAGCTTAAACAGAATGGAACACACTGATTTTAAAATTTTCCACAATGCTCCTACAGATCTTTATAGTCATTAATGCAATGCAGAATTTTAAGGATATGTCTACAAAATGTTAAGTGAAAGGTTTTAAAACTAACGTGTGTTTAGACCATGTGATAGCACCTGGCTTCGTTTTGCCAAACTAGAAGGAAAAAACACTCACAGGTGAAGTGAGACGTAATGAAGAGGAATGAGGTGCCGAAAAAGGTGAAGCAGATCCCAACAGCGCCTTTGGTCTTGATCTGAGAGATTATGCGTGTGGTGACTGTGGCGTGTTCCACCTCTGCCATGGCACAATGGTTACAATATGGAAATATCAGTGCAGGGAGCTACGTTACTGTAATGTTATAATAATAGTGGCTTTCTGACACTAACCTGAACAAAACCAGATGAGGTCCCTTCTGATAAAGACAGAGAGGTACAGCACTCCATGAGTAGCGGCATACAGCATGACATAGTAAGGTCCCAGAGTTTCCTGTAGACGAGTCTCCCATTCTCTTCTGCTTAGATAGAAATACGCAAGCATCAATCACAATTCCACAACATTTCTGTAAACTGCCAGATCTTTAAAATCAAAGAATAGCTTTGGATATCTTTGCATAACCTTGCAACAGTCACAATTTTTATGATGGCTGCAAGAAAATCAACATGATACAACACCTGTCAGCACAGCCTTCCTGTACCCCAATGATGTAGAAGTCCTGAGCGAATTCGGAGTCCGTAGGGAGCAAAAGATCATCCAGGTTGGCAGGGAGCCCCTGTGGATCAGACAGTTGTAAGATTTTACCATTCATTTTCTAGATGTCTTAACTGTTCTGAGGTGAACAGGCCATTCGTGAAAACCTTGCTCACCTTCTCCCCTTGCATGTTCCAGGTTACAATGTAAATTCCCACTCGTCTATCCGGAAAATAACGCTCCAGTTCCTCTATTCCAAGCAATGCACGATGTCCCAAAACACTACCCTCCAGAAAGCTCCTAAATGAACACAGAGAATGCCGAGAGAGTAAGATACAGAAAGTAAAACATCAGGATAGCTCAATGGAGGCTCAAGCTAGTGTTGGCAAGGATGACACTGTTGCAGAATCCTCAATCACTTATATGTCCGTCTCATGATACATCAAGCCATGTTTTGCTGTGAATAAATTCTCATAGGCTCCAAGCCCACGCCATGACCCTGACCAGGATGAATGATTAGAAGATAAATTGATGGATGGATGAATCCCAATTAAAAACCACAGTTCAGCTCCTAATCATTCTGAATGACTTATTTCTGAACTGAAAGCTGCCCTTTATTCCTTATCAACAAAGTACTCTGTATGATGATATTCCAGCTTCTCACAGTCCACTTTGTTCTGTTATACTCTCTCCAAACTACTTCTACCATCTCATTTAGCTGATCCCAGCTTTCTCTATCAATATCCTTTGCTCTATCCATTTACATGCACAGTCAAGTGTATATCTGTTCTGGTAAAATTTGGTTTCAAAACAGGTTAAAGGAAGCTCTGTGCAGGGCTCCACATTCTACTTACTGGTTTGGTTAGGAATTTAGTGCAACTGAACAAATGCTTTCAGGGATTGGTTTAGCACATATCCAGAAAAAGAAGCAGTCTGATAGATTTTTTTGACAGTAAACTTGACTGTAAAAAGAACAACCTCAAGCTGCAAGGATTACAATGACTGCTGGAACCCCAGAGACTAAATAAAAGCTTTAACCAACCTGTCAGCAGAAGCTCTTTACCTGTTTCTTACATCCCTGGGTCTGATTGGGTTGAGCACACTGGAGGTGGACTTCATGGAGTTGAGGGAGCTGTTATCAGACACCATGGTCTCTAGTAAGCGGCTGTCACTGAGGTTCCTGTGCAGGCGTTCTGATCCTCCTCTCCTCCTGAAGCCATAATCCACACAATCTCCGTCTATGCGATTAGCAGTCCTTAAGGATGTGGAAGTGGTGCAGAGTTCTACTGGAGGCATTGGCCCTGAAGGCTGTATTGGAGACAGGCGGATCTTGGAAGAGGTTGCGGTATTTAATATTGGCTCACAGTGCTTGAGGCTCTTTAAGCTGTTCCTGCAGTCTCTGACCGGGTGGACTTCGACTGGCGTCTCTGGAAGGCTCTCGTCTATGGACCATTGTCTATTCGAAGCAGGTGGGTCCACAGAATCACCCTGAAGGGAGTCTGATGAAGACCCAGTCCCTGTCCGGTCGGTTAGACTTTCCTGGCTTGTTTTGAGGGCCTTTAACCTCCTCTTTTTCACCTTGGCTTCCAGTGATGAGTTTTTGTTGTTCATCAGGCTTGGGGGCTTTGGGAGGTGGGGATACCCTGACGATGAGCCTGCATTACCTCCACTGTCCACCTCATCAGCAGGGAACACAAGGGTGTCACTGATGTTCTCCTCCTCGTCTGTGCAGGATTTCTCAGATCTCTGCCCACTGCTCAGCCGTCCAGAACCTTCTACTTCAGAGGTTCCTCCTGCCCATCCGCCATTCGGCGTGTTCATTTTCATTTCCAGCACTTCGCAGCCCAGTTAGAAATTATTCATAACAATACAGTGAACGCACGTTTCACAATGCAGGATGGTAATAAACGCAGTATCATCCGATGTTGTTAAAGTAAAACTACCGTTAACTAGGCAGGGTGCTAAACTATAAGTAGAGTTAATTTAAATTTTTCTATTAAAACATATATGTAATAAATGTACAATACTGAAAAAGTGCGAATACAGAAATAGAATTTTTCAAAAATAACAAAACTGACAATTTCCCATTAAAAGCTTGGAAAATGTAGTATTAGATATACACACAGGATAATCGGATCATTCT
The DNA here is from genome assembly GCA_009936485.2 of Gymnarchus niloticus. Classification (NCBI taxonomy): domain Eukaryota; kingdom Metazoa; phylum Chordata; class Actinopteri; order Osteoglossiformes; family Gymnarchidae; genus Gymnarchus; species Gymnarchus niloticus. The sequence goes on along the minus strand of JAACJT020000095.1, from coordinate 11,193,411 downwards.
GCCGTGTTAAAAATAAAAAGGAGAGCTCGAATATGTATTATTGTAGAATCATTTTAATCAATACGGGAAGCAGCTCTGCAATCAATAACTCGTAAATTGTGTACGTCTAAAGATAAATGTCTATTTCGATTCCAATTTGCAGTTACTCTTTAACATAAGACAAAGAGGCCGTAAAACCAGATGTGTGTTAGCAATTAACTTTCCATGGACCTCCCTATGCAACTTTCATGTCGTAGTCGGATAGCCAAGGTCGCCATCATGCAGTTAGCATGCTAGCGTGTGCGCAACAAAAAAGCAGACAATCTGACGGTGCTAGCTCACTAAACGGCATTATAAAATAATGACAAACATCTACTGTTCCACTATTAGAAAACCGTTTTGATCAGACTGAAAACTACAAGCAGCTAGCTATTTTAAAAACGCATTTTCTATCAGTTAAATTATTGTAAATTATTATCAAACTTAATTCGTAAGGAAGCACTTAATTTTTATATTGTGCCCTCAAGCTGGAGCAATATTAACATGCTGCTCTAGAAAACTCTAGGTTGTTTTGTTTTCCTTTAGCTAATACACACATCACAAACTCATCACTTCCTTAGTAACGGGAACACCTGTAACCAAGTCCCAGCATCGGCAGTACCGGAAGTAGTCTTCGGGGCGACACAGCGACCCCTTCCGCGTGGAGGAGCGACGGACTGTTCGTTTAGTCGTTACTAAGTAAATGTAAATGTGAAATATGGTAGTGTTTCTGCATATACCAGTCTGGGTCTAAGTATGCTAATGCTATGCTCTGTGTAGACGGGAAAAATTGAAAATTCAAGTTCATTTCAAAGGCAGTCAGTCAGATGAGATATAGAAACAAACATCCATCCATTTTAAAGAAGAACAATCAGCATACGGTTATAATTAGATTAGAGCTGCCTAAAGGGCACACATGGAGCAAAGCAAGGGACATCCTGGAAATATTACAGTAGATATGGCACAAGTACACACTAAATATAACCACAAGTGGTTAAGAACGGGTTCAAGCACGTGGTACCATGCCCAGGGATAACATGCACACTTGACTAAAGCAGAAAGCAAAAGCAGTTCTGACCATGGAACAATGCAAAGAGCTTTGATTTGGAGTTTGAAGCAAATAGTGTTGGGCTAGGCAGTTGGGAAGCATAAGCACCTAAGTACATGCTTAATTTTGGTTAATTGTGCTTGGACAGGTGATGTGTGTGTTCTTGCATTTGCCGGCTGATTTCTGTTTGGTGACTAACATTTTGCCTTAAAAGGAGATGGGTGTGGGTCATGGTGAGAAAAGGGCTAACATAATGAGATGTGGTAGAGGTTTGCTAAATAAGTGCACCAGAATTACAAATTGTGTTGTAACATTGAGAATGCGTTGATAGTTGTGACAAAACAGTGTATATTTCTTGAGAGTTAGCACGAATGATTTTGGTCACAGTGTGCATCCAACAGAGAAAAACTAAAATACCTAGTACAGTTGTCATATGAACTTCTTTGCCAATCTACAGTATGTTTTACACACTGCATAAACAAATCAAATACACAGTTGTCACAATTTGTGTGTTGCTGTATTTACTGTATACATTGAATTCAACAATAACAGAAACTCCATTGAGATTGTTCTGATTTTTGTATCTAAATTTTCTATTGATTTCACAAAATGGGAACGAAACTGGCCATAAAATATACATGTGAATGAACCAAACTGAAACATCCATCAAACCATTTTTTTAATAGGTCCTTTTTTGTATAATGGAAAAAAATTAAAAAACTATTCAGAAGTCTTCCTTGCTTTTTTGTTTGGCCACATAACTTCATCCACATCACATGGAATGTTCTCTCTAGCCAAGCAATGCTGGAAAAATCTTCTGGGGTACCTTATCCAGCCCTGACAGTCCTCCTACACCAATGTCAGTGCATGCATCCAACATAGCTTGTAGATTTATGGTCATACACTCTTCAAGAAACTCCTCAGTAGGATTTAGAAATGGTGAATATGGTGGAAGGTACAAGACCAATAACTGTGGTTGATCCTGGAACCATGTTTGAATGCTGTAACTGCTGCATGGTGCAAACTGACATTGTCATAGGTTACTGTGTAGTTGGCCTCCTGCTGTTAGACATCTAAACCTCCTGCAAGAGGTGCAATGAGAATGTTGTACAGAATGTCAAGGAAGCCAAGGAGTTGGGTGGTGATATATGGTCCAATGACAGCATGGTGATGGAGAGCAACATGTATGTTGATGGCAGCACTCAGAGTAACATTCCTTCCACAATGACCTTTTGCCTCATCTACAAAACCACATTCATGATGGACTGTCTTCTTGTGCAAGCCCATACCTCCTTCTCTTCATTATCCGCATCCTTTACCTCTGTGGTGTCCTATTCCTCTCCCTCTGTTTCCTGTAAGGTGTTCCACATTACAGCAGGTGTCAACAGAGGCCTCTTTAGAGTAGTTGCCTATTTTTTTATTCATGTATCTACTCATACCTAGTAGTCCAACTTGGAAGGCCACTGGCTGAACATTGAGTGCCAGATGCAGTAGATTCCTACAATGAATTACAGCAAATGCGTTATATGCACTTCTTTAGACATTTCAATGTATTTGTGCCTCTTTTCATTGTATTCTATTTGAGAAATTTCTTAAATTTGGCTTAATTTTCCACTCTTTTTCACACTGAAACAGAAGTGTAGAAAAAAACGTGGTTTTTGTTCTGGTGATGTCACATTTCAGTCACTGATTTCCAAATGTATGCATTTTGTCTCATAGCTCTCAAAAAAGAAAGGCATAGGAGTTTATCATGAAAATTGTGTTTAGAGATGGTGACTGTGTGAAGTGTTTTGCAAAGAGAGTTTTTGAATGAAAGTCAACTGCAAGAAATGTTTTGAATTTTGTACCAATAGCTTAAATATAAGTTGCATGACCTTTGAGTATTGAGAATTGTGTGCCAGTATCCTATAACAGTGCGTTAGCAATTCTGAAAAACTGTAATTATTAGCTGATCTTTAGTAATGTTGGAGTGCAAAATGATAGTGGGATTGGGTGAGGGTGAACTGCCTTGATGTGGAGTTGTCTTTAAAAGGTATATAATTTTGCAAAAACTAAGGACTGGCTGTTGGACATGAGTCATAATTAATGATTGTTGCTGGTTGCACATACACATGCAGGCCTACTTGTGTTTATAAAAAATAAAACAGAATTCAACAACATTTCCACTATATTACAAATTCTTCTTTCACTCTTTTACACAACCTTTCTTCCAAACACATGTAGAATGGATTGCAGATTCCTCCTCCTTTACAAGAAGAAAACAGATTTGCACAATAAGCGTTTTACAATACCGTTGCAGATTAAAATTTCCAATATGCATGGAAAATGGTCATATACAACAAAAATAAAGCAAAGGCTATTTATATCTAATGATATTCATATAGCTTAGATAAAATTAATTCTTTCCTCCAACCAAATAGGCTGTTAGTTATCCTCCCCATAACTAGTACTTAGCCAAAAACTTCCAGATACAGAAACTAAAGAACATACAGTTAATCAGGTATTTCTAGATCACAGTGTTCTGGAACACATTGTTATTCTTGTTTAGTTTATGTTTCGAATGCTTGTATTTTGGATGATTGTCAGAGTGCCGATCAACATGACAGCCGTGCTGGAGAAGCGTTTTAAAAATGGCGCAGAATGTCACAATGAGCAAACACCTACATGGCTGCTTCTGCATGTTACCAGTTATAGACCCGATTAAAATAAAGTGCTAGCTAAACCTGACCCTCTTTTTTTCAAAATTGCTTCCATTTGTCATTATAAACTACCAGTGCTAAAAAGCTAACCAGATGTGATTTACTTTCTTTGGTGTCCATCTATGAAATGACCTGCAAGGACTTCATGTTTGGTTATAATTACCTTCTGGCCGGACACGTTTTATAGCTCTTAATCCAGCGCTAACATGCACTTAGTTCCTGGTCCCTCATCAGGCACTCAGCCTAGCTACACCTACACTATTAGGTAGCCCCTTAAAATGCTGCATGCCACATTGCACAAAAGTATCTGCTAAATGCATAAAATGTACATATAACCACAAGTGGTTATGCGTGGGTTCAAGCATGGAGTGCCAACAGGGACCACATGGACCATTGACTAATGCAGAAAATAAAAGCAGTCTTGACCGTCAAATAACGCAAAGAGCGTTGATTTGGGGATTGATGCAGGCAGTGTTGGCCTAGGCAGTTGGATGGCATAGGCTATGCCTACCAACTGCCATGTGCCCTCCAACTGCCATAACAATACTGCATGCTTCAGTCCATTCTACCCATTCCAGCAATGTTTGCTTCAACCCCCTAATCAACACTTTTTGCGTTGGAGGCATAGCTGATCAAAAAATATCCCAAAAATCCTGTGTGTGCCATTCAGCGTGGCCATAGGCCACGCCTCAAGCACCTATGCTCCCTTACTGTCTGCATCAGCACTGCATGCTTCAACCCATTCTACCCATTCCAGCACTGCTTATTTCAACCACACCCAAAACCTACTTATCACCTCTATATATCCTGCAAGTTTCATTCTCCAACTTGGTCACACCTTTCAGATGCACACCTTTGATGAGAGCATGAGCACAAAAATCAAAAGAAATCAAACAGGGACATGGAAATTTTGGGTAAAGCATGCAAGAGGTCTCAAAGTTACATAAAGGAAACTATTTACAGCACAGAAATCACTCACTGGAGATATGGCTGTTAAATACTGCTGAGTTCATCTCACAGGGACATTTAACCTTTAAAAAAAGGTGCAGTCTCAATCCAATTCTCAATCCTTTGAATGGCGAGCGTGGGGAACCAATTAAGAGCCATCAATCATTTTTCAAGCAAATTGGGATTTTCTTGAGAACTGTTTTTTTTTTTTTTTTTAAATAGGGTTTCACACAGAATGCGTTTGAACCCTAAAAATCAGGACTAAAACAATGTGGCTCTGTGTGGAACATACTTGAATCTTAATTCAGTCAGCAATTCAGCTTACTGCAATTTTTTGGATTGCAAATGGAAAACAGTACTTGCAGGAAACCTATGCAAAATGACAATATTAATTTTAAACACATAGCCAGGACAGCAATCAAAGCCTCAGCAGTCAAGTTCTCACTCACACCAACCAAAATACCCAAGAGCGCAAAAATATTTTATTTAGTTTTTCTGCCCAAGAATTTTACAGTGTCAATTCTGAAACACAATAGGCTCCCTTCAAATGAAGGATTTCATGTCAAAAGTATTCAGTGGTCTACATAGAAAGAACTTCAGGGATTACAATAAAAAGGATTCCACATATGTTAATTATGAATTGGGGGAAATAAATCACAACAGAGAAAAGAGTGGCTGAAGTCAGAGTAAGATCTTCTCTAATCGCTCAAATGGTGTCTGTGATCCATACACTGAAGCGCTTAGTACAACTGATCAGAATGGCAAATCTAATGCATACAATGGTTAAATTAGAAATTTTAGTTCCTTTGCACACTTTTGACTACAGGTCATAAGTACAATCAGATATACAAATTAATTCGATATGTGATTAAAAATGGCAACCAGTCCTAAAACTGCTGTAGAAATCATTCACTCAATTCAATGAAGACATGCAAGTTGGGCCCTGAACGGATATTGAGAAATTTTAAGACCATGGCTATTCACAACTAGATGTTAAGTCGGCAATCCAATAAATATCTTAAAATAACCTTCCAACATTCAAAGATAGCTCACTCAGGTAGACTAGACTCCTGATTCAAGCCGCTATCCCTTCAAGAAACGTATTGACATTAGGTGATTGGGAAAGACAAGAATGGTTCATATTGCACTTAAATATCACACAGTTCAGCTCAGAGACTTTGAGGGTTCCTCCTCATCCTCCTCTCAGAACAGGATCAGCATATGATCAACACAAGTACCAGGTATTTCAGGACAAATCAATTTGGTTTGTGATCTTTTATATGAGGTTTAATTTTACTTCCTTATACCAAGTGAAGGTACAGACATGTGAAGAGATACAAGAGGGTCAGCAGCTGAAATTAACACCATTTCTTCCAAATTCCTGGAAATCTGAACATCTTAGCAGGTGTGATCCTGCCACAGGCTTAGAAGGGTCATCCTTCTGAAGGTGTTGACTACTTCAGGGCTGGATACTTCCTCTGTCCAAACCGACCCTGTTTGGCTGCACCCAAGGGGGCACTTGGCTGTAGGGTGATGGGGGAGATGCATATCAGGCAGAAATCAAAAATCTGACACTGACAAGCAGTCGCAGACAAAACAGTATTGACAAATTTGGCAGAGGTCCTTAGGGTCAATGTACTTTTAATAATCAAACTGTCAAAGCCCACAGGTGCTGGAAGAATGTGTAAAATCAGGATCCTTCCCCCCACTGTTCTTAACATCCATGTCGTAGAACACCTGTGCTGAGCCCCTAATAAACACAGATGCTGGAGATCAACATATCAAAACACACCTGTGCAAACTGGGAGGGGTTGTAGAAAGTCACAGTTCCAGCTGGTTGCCCAGCCTGACTTGGTGTTTGGGTGGGAACCTGTTGGAACCAAAAGTTAACATGGTGACCAAGAATCAGAAATCAAACATTTCTTTGGTACTTGACCAGGGTTTCTGAATCTGTATTTGGGTAGAGAATACACAATCTTACAATCAAAATCATGTGTTAGCTTGGCCTCCACCCACCAGACAACTCCTACTTTTTACTCAGGCCTGTGAAGTAAATGAGGAGGGGCCATAGATGGATGGCCAAACCCAACCCTCTTTAGTTCACCAACAGAGGTCCTAAGAGCTTAGCAACGTTGCTCTCATACCAGCACAGCATGGTAAATAAAGTGGCTGCTGGACGTCATGCTTGTTGATGTTAATGGAAGCATGTGGTGCGTTAAGGGGTTAATGCAGGCATGCACGCAGCTGCACAGGCAGAATGACAAGGACGGGGCATTGATGCCTCTGCCTCCAGCAGTGTAATAATGGGACTTTTCAGCCTCCATCCCTATGAACTCATGCCAGGATTGACAGATACAGAGATCTGAGCAGAGTAAGAAGTGATCAAGGTGACCCCAAAACCACAGCCGGCTGGACTTGTGCTCACGAGTCATTGTGATTTAGAGTTCACAGTGATTTTGTCAAGCCAGACAATAGACTGATCTGGTCTCCTTGATGTAGTTGGACCCACCCTGGAGACAGAGGCTGCAGACACGTGGTAGGGACAGGGGAAGGGGGGCACACACAGTGATTTGGGGGAGAGGTAGAGAACGTCCTGCTGGATGTACCTGGTTCAAATGCTGACTCACTTCACGTGATAAAGAACTCATTGAGCTAGAACGCGAGAGCTAAAACAGCAAGGATAAACAAACGAACACAAACGACAAGCCAACATTAATACATGCAAGTGTCAGCCCACAGGATCCTGACTGGGGCACATTTTCTAGGGTGGGGTTTTGGATCAGTAACTTTAAAATGCAAGGAGGATACACAATCCAAGTTTTGAGGTAACCAGCAACAAGCACCGGTTTCACTATGGACAGAACACAGCTGTTTGAATATATTAAATTTACACATCTATTACACTAGTATCTCTCCTGTCTCTGTCTTTGACTCATAGATAATGCAATTTTTTTTTTAGAAATGTAATTTTTTCAATATTACATTCCAAAGTGACAGTTTGGCTCTAGTTCTTATCCTGTGATGAATCCATCGATAGGGAGAAACACACATTGCAGATATTAACACACAGAACCTATTTTACACCGCAGGTAAGGAAGTCCACCATTAAAGCTGCGAATGATTATTTTACATCCGTTCACTTTTTACCTCGGCAGCCATTTCCAGTTCTCAACAGGCAGATACCCACGACAAACCACCCCCAACCTACTTAGCACCCTCAAAGGCCAGGGTGAGAATTGCACATATGACATGTTAGCAAACAAGTCACCCAGATTTCATAGCACTGACTAGGAGAGTTAACAGTGACTAGACAAGTCATTCACTTTGGTGCTCGCAGAAGGCAGGTCAGTAGGTACTGATTACATATGGGCCTGCAGCTGACAGCTCCATTTCATTTCAAAATGATGCTGCTTGACCAAAAAAAGATCATTCGCAACAATGGAGCGAATATCCACACAGAATTTTCCACCTCTCGGTGCAGCTGCATTAAAAAACTACCTGCTCATGTTAAAGACAGGCTTTGCTGGTGAAACAGCATTAGGATTTCCTAGCCACAACTCTGCAATGAAGACATCTTTCTACTGACAACCTACTAGCACTGATGAGATGATGTAATGGTTCATTAACTGCAGAAATAAGAAAGAGGTAAACAATGAAGTCAATCAGAAGTGAAGCAGAGAGACAACCAGCCAGAATGGCACTTTAGAATCAATCTTTATGTATTGCACTTCTCACAAAGATTTTGACTGAAGACCCTTGACTAATATTTATGCTCCCAATAAAACATTTGATGAAGTTGCAACACACACACAAAATATGATTAAATACTGCATCAACATTTCACATGCACTTGTTAATGGTCTGTTCTAGCTTATGAAAAAGTGTTGGCCTACAAGGATGCACCCTAGATGACTGGATACTCTGACAATCACAGTCAGTCTCCTCTACATCTCAGTGGCAGATGGCAGCAGGATGACCAGATGAGAAAAGCTCGGAAGATCAGTCTAGGAAACATTTTTGGAGTCATATTACCTCTCCTGCTTGAGTGCTGTCGACGACTGGCGCCCCATCCTGACTGGGGGGATAAACTGCCTCCTTAGTCATCTGGGGATAAAGTCAAAAATTACTTAACATACAGAACCACAGAACATTGCTAAAATTAGAGGAAAGTATGGAAATCCTTTCATGCAGACGACACACCTGTGCAGTACCCTGTGGTGCCAGACTGACCCTGAGACCCAGGTCTGCCTCACCTGTGAGGAAGGCAGTCTGAGCCAGAGTCCCACTCACCTCTGGAATGGTACCCTCTAGCGGTTGCTGCTCCTCGGGGGCTGTGGACAGCACATTAAAATAGAATTAACAAGGTTCAAAACATACCACTACCAGTGCGTTAAAAACAGCAGCATCATTGACCTCTGTATCTTTGTTCATGTACGACTGTTTGTCTAAGTTAAGAAGTGTTGTGCATTAATAATAAGACACTAACTAACCTGCACCAGGTATAAAGACGTTGGGGGGCATAGGCATGGGAGCCAGGGGTGCGAAGAGATCTGCTGGAACAGGAACAGAGCCTGCAGGCTTGTTGCTAGCACCCCCTGGGTTCAGTACATCCACATATCTGCTCCTGGTGCCTATGACAGTTAGCAGGTCAATGGATAGAAGCAGCGAGCTCTCAAAATACACCCCCCCCAACCCAACTGTGAGGGGGCTCAGCACCCAGATCAGTAGGGAAAGAGTAAAGGGAAAACCTGGATAGCCAACAGAAAAATCTTAGTTCGTTCCCAATAAATTGACCCATTCATTTCTGTTCCTAGTCCAAGAATAACTCACCAGCTTTTCGAGAAAAGATGTTTACTTGTGGTCCACCACTAGGTGGCCCACTTTGACTGCCGGGGCCAGCCTGAGGAGCCATCTTGGGAAACGTGGATGGAGGAGGTGGTGGTGGTTTATTCTGGGAGGGAGAGAGAGAGAGGAAAATACTCTATACCAAAAGCAATACATTTTACATGACTCTTCAAGGATATGAACAGCTCTCAATCCGAACGTGCACTCAATGTTCAGATTTTACGTACCTCCTCCTCTGGTTCATCTGTGTTAACCCATCTATTTTTTTGAGAGTCCCAAACAATCTATGGCAAAAAAGACCTACATTTAGAGGTTAAACCAAACATGTTCAACATGCAAGTATATCAGGTTATTACTGATACACCAACATGGAAATTGAGCATTAGCATTAAGGAATAACAGAAATTCACAGCCGCTCACTTAGCTGCAGCCCTTATGTTATCTGCTTCAGGCTACACACAATTTACCACAAATCTTGTACAAATCCTTTAAGCAAAAGAAACTGAACTCAGAAAAAATGACCCTTTACTACTTCCCAGATGTTTTCTTCTGGGGTTTTAAAACAATGTATCCAAGATTAATGCATGAAAGCTCAACTGACAAAGTCAAAGTTCAAGATCGCCATTGCCCATAGTGACATTCAGCATGCCATCTATCCCTAGAAAAAGCCAGACACTTGTGTTGCCGACACTGCCTATTTGGAAGGCCACAGGCCTGATTCCTCACCGACTTGTTCTTGTCATCTGGCAGGTGGGCCTCGGTTTTTCCCTTACGTGAGAACCAGCCCAGCCACCCACTTCCACTGCCCTGAAAGAGACACAGGAACACAAGACCACCATTTAACACCAGCCCGACCATACTCTAAACAGAAATCCCACTTTTCAGCATGGGGCGGCTTTTGATACCTTTTTGGGTGATTCTTTTTTGGACTTCTTTGATTCATCCTGGTGAGGAGGCTGCTCCGGAATGGGCTCGGGGTTCGACAGAGACGGCTTGGCTGCTGAGTTGCTCCGCTCCCGTCCCATAGAATGAGTGGACGACTCTGAGGTTGTGCGGGATCGCAGTCCCTGACCCTGGCCGATAACAGAATATGAGATGGAGGTCGGACAGAGCAAGACGCACGTTTGAGATGAACGACGGTATAGCACGGGCTGGACAAAGAAAATGGCAGGGAGCAGATATCCAATAGTCAAAATATGGCGTGAAGAGAGTACACAGGTCTGACATGAGAATAAGATGTCAAAGGTGTCAAGACGAACACTGACCAGCAGCTCTGTTATCTGGTAGGACTAAGGGGGATAAGAACACAAAGTAAAGGAGTCAAACCCTACCGTATGCAATGAAGACTGGGAGGTTGTTCTCGACCTTTTTCCGGAAGCCTGGTCAGGGACAAAGGCAGACGGATTGCTGTGTAATGCTCTAAAGCCATGATGGCCACCAGCCATGCTAAGTCAACACAGACCCATGCCTCACCATGTTTGCCATCTGGTCATAGAAGTCCATATGGGGGGTGAAGGTGCTCCGGGAGGGGGAAGCGGGCTGGGACGAGATCTGAGGGGGCACCTGCTGCTCAAGGGGTGCAGGGGATGCCACTGTGGCTGAAATCTGAGAAGATGGTTGAGAAACAGGGTAGGCTTGGGTATAGCTGGGCATGGAGAGCACAGCCCCATGAATCGGGCCCTGTTGAGGAGGTATGGTGCCAGGAGTCGGATAAAGGTGACTGGGAGGAGCCGGGTAGAACTGGACACTCTCGATAGCAGGTGGAACTGGGGGTACGGAAATCATGCCTTCGTCCAAGATCGTGGGGGGGGCTGTGAGACAAGCCAGAGGCACATGTATGTTATATGCTGTCAGACCAAACATTATGTTCTCACTCTGTATATCCACAGCACACGCAAACACAATTCTGTACGGCAGCACCTGGAGGCATAAGCTGTACTCCAGGCAGGGGCTGCCCCGGGCTCGGCAGCAGCGACATCATGAGTGTGTTGTCCGGATTGGTAGTCATGTCCATGGACATCCCCGTGTGGTCCGGGGGGGTAGGCTGGTCGAACTCTGAACTGGGGGTGCTGCAGACATACTGCTGGGGGGTCGCCCTGTCAGTGCTGTAGGAGATGACTCCATCCTGTGAGCAGCAAAGCAGACAGATGCATCCTTATTAGCTGGATACCTTATATAAACAGAATTTGTGAAGCTGTACTTGTGACTAAAGACGTCAGTAAATGGCCTCCCCATGGGAGTCAAAGTGTACTATCTTTTGAAGCTGAAAACAGGGCAAACTGGTTTAATTAGTGCAATAATTAAGAGAACAACGAAATAGACTGAAAACCTACATGCACTGTGGCGAGATAGGAACAGGGCTGATAACATATCAGTAAGAGTGCCTCTCTTTCAGTGCGTAAGTATTTAAATGATGGATAAAGTCCAGAGAGAGCGGGAAACGGCACACTCACCCTGATTTGACCATCCAGCTGCCGCAGCTGAAACAGCCAATCGGGCTCAACAAAGAGCTCCTGCTCAGGCTTCTCCTTCAGCTGAGGGTCGAAGAAGCGCAGCTTCGCCGACATCTTGGGTGGGAGAGAGAGGCGGTCAACAACGGAACCAAGGAGACCAGAAACTCGGCTTATCTTAGTCAGGGTCATGGGGGTCTAACCCAAGCAGCACGGGGCAGAAGGGGACATCCTGGATGGGATGCCAGTCTCTCACAGTACTTGGAGATACCATGTCTTCAGATTGTGATAGGAAATCAGGGTTCTCAGAGGAAACACGCACAACACAGGGAGAACATGCAAACTCCACAAACCCCACCTCCATAGACTAGAAAGCCGATTCAAACCCCAACCCAGGAGGAGTGAGGCAACCACACCACCCCATTAAACTGTGTAACAACAGCACACCAAAAGGTGCCAAAACACACCAAAAATCAGGCCAAGCGTTCTCCAGGAAAAAAGGAATATCTAAACCAGTACAAAAATCTGAAATTGTTTTCAACTGTGCAATTGAGACTAAGCCAACAACTTTTACTGTCACCTAAAAATATCAGTGCATACTAGCAGTATGCAGAAGATGTGTAAGTTTTTGCGCATGAGCTCAGCGTGCCTGAATCAGCTGGCTGATAAACATGGCAGAATGGTAGGAGGCCATGGTGAGCACAGCCTTGGAGATGACCTCGCAGTAGTGGAAGGCCTGCGCACAGAGCCCCGCCTCAGCCAGCCTGCAGGCATAAAGGAACTTGTAGACCTGCAGGGTGAGAGGGATGGTCAGAGGTCATGTCAGTGACAAAAAGTTAGCAATTTCACATCCTTGGGAAAAGGAGCACCTTTGCCACTATTTAATGCCTAAACAGCCCTAACCTGTTTCATGATGTGTAAAGATGGTATTATATTAGTAAACTCTAAATTCCCTCCAGAAGCTTCAGCAGGTTTCATGCAGGTAATTAATTAAAGGTGCTGCCTTAATTCAGACCAAATGCATTCTGGGAGAAACCCATACATTCGAGGTGCTGGGTACCTGAAAGTTTGGCAGGGAGCAAGGCTGGGAGCCAAGGGACAGCGCATATTCATAAGCTTCAGTCCGCTGGATTGCTACATTGGAGGCAAACCTGAAGAACGGCAAGCTGGTGGGGGGGGGTGGGGCAATAAAGAAAGGACCAAATCAAATTCTGAGTGAGTAAGGAGGCGGGCATTCAGCTGAGATTCATTTAAAACAGTACATGCAAGGTCACAGCTGCAGTATGGCAGCTAGTGTGACTGTCAAGGAAGAGGGAGGCTTCAATGGCTGTTGCACCATGAAGAAAATGGCTGTATTAATGGACACTATTAAAATATAAGCCATGTTGCCTTTAAATACATCAGACAGAAGAAAAAAAATGGTCATTTGCCTGTTTGGGCTTTTAAACAGGATATCTTGACATACTAACAAGTAATGCCGTGTTAACAACCTTTGTTATTTCAGCTGTCACTTCTCACCTGTGATTGGAGCCTATCAGCACCATCTTTGTGCTCTTCTTGGTGTAAACGCCCAGTCCAACTTGGGCCATCATGTAGCAGAAATGAGCTGCATCAATCAGTCCTTTTGAAGCTGGAGAACAAATGCAAGCCCTGATTTAGCCTATGATAAAGTAGCCATATCCCTATCTGCAGGTTACAGTAAATTTAACACCTCTTAAGAGATTCATTCTATAAATACTACGTAGATTTTGATGCCTTTTAGAGAGGAAAAAGCCACATTTTACATGAAAGCAGTAAATTTCATGTTTCATTTGCTGGGCACGGTCAGCTGAGTTCTGGCTCCTTACCCAAGGTGTCCCCCATGGTGGCAATGGTCCGCATGTCGAGGTCCAAGGCATGTGTGAGGTTTGAAAGCACCATAGCCAGGTGAGGGCGCCAGTCTCCCCATTTCTCATCTCCACAGCACTACAACGGGGCGGGGGGGGTTAAGCACCTGCTTCACCAGCAGCACAGGCAGAGAAATGGCGAGGCTTTACTTACTGTAGCTGCAGCTGGCATCCTCCCAGACATCAGCTGGTACACCGTCTGCAGTGGGTCGTTGATGGGAAGGCTGTTGGCAAACCTGATAAATGGGGGGAGAGGCAGGAAAAGATACTACCACGGGAGCAGGAGGAAAAGATACGACTGCTGCGCTGCCTTTAATTCAAAACAAGACAACCAAGATCTGAGAAAACAAATGAAAGATGGAGGGGGAAAAAAAAAAAAAAACCTTAAGTGACGGCCAGACCTACCTGGTCATAACGCGAGCGTGTGTCCTGTTGTCCATTTTGCTGGCAAGGAGCAGAGCATGTCCCCAGAGGCCATTCTTCATGGCCGACTCCAGGGCATCCTACAATCAAAGCCCGTCATTAGCATATCGCTAACTGATGCCGGCACATACGGTACTGGCAGCTTTCAGTTAGCGAGACAAGAGTGGCAAGGCAATGCCAGTCATTCTGAAAGTCACTGGTCCATCATATCAGTACAGTGTGTGAGAAACACACACACACACACACACACACACACACACACACACACACACACACACACACACACACACACACACACAAAGG
>JAACJT020000095.1:11134423-11175961 GCA_009936485.2 Gymnarchus niloticus | reverse complement strand
CTGCTTCAAGGACAGTTTCTTTCCACAGGCCGTCAGGCTACTGAACAGTAGATGACCTATGCCCTCTGCCTCTCAGTGGCACAGAACTTTCCCTAGTAATAGTCATTGCATCACTTACACAATTGCCCACTACTACACTTTATTCTCACTGGCTAAATACAAACAGGCAATAATAAGTGTAATTTTGCACTGTCCTGTCTCATGCACTGCCTTATGTCTATGAACTGTAACTCGCCATTACCCTGCCGTCTGTGTTGCACTGTCTCCCTTCTATTTATTGTAAACCTGTACCATGTTTTTTTTTACCCCCCCATGCCCTGTTCCCTCCCCTGCAACTCTGGCACAAGATTTTCACTGTGCTCTCTGAAATACAAGACAATAAAATTTGACTTGAAAAGACGACTAAAGGATTATGGGTATAACAGCGCTATGGGTACACTCACGTTGCTCGACGGCTGACCAGCCACCCTCGGAAGGGTAGGCCGATGGGTACTGATAGCCCCCGTCAGTGTTGTCGGGGTACTGGCCATAGGTGTAATCCACGGGTATGGAGGCAGCCTGGCCAGGAGGCTCGTAAGCAGCAGAAACGAGATCCTGCTGACTCCTGTATACCTGACTCTGCGGGGGGGGGGGAGGCAGAGGTTGAGAAGTATGAGTTGTAACGCGAGACGGTTGGTTGGGAACAGAGGACACGAGCCACACACTCGAAAAAGACTGGACACTGCTGACCAAGACTCCATACTGAAAGGGTGAGGGGCTCAACACTGGAACGTCTAAAAGGACAAACATTTGTCTTTATATGTCACATTGGCATTTGGGAAAGGTATAAAGAATGGAGCCTGGAGAGTGCTGCTCATTTATTAAGTTATGTAGCACGACGATATCCCAAAAGTGACAGCTATTCCTGGTCAGGAAATTTTTAGGAAAAAATTAAAACGTAATGTATTTGGACATTGAAATATTTAAGGTTCAAGTTCCAGAAGCTTATTACGAAAACCATTCCAGCTTCTGTGCAAGTTGTAAGCTGATATTTCCAAAAATATCTGTTTTGCATAAAAATTCTCATGCGTGGAATAGCCAAGGCCACAGAAGTCAGGCCTTGAGAAGGTACATATTTAGTGCGAGTCAGACAAAACTGGCAGAAGCACACCAAATCTCTTTCAAACGCCTTTTCAAACTGCAGCGGCTAGCTGTGCATAACTGCACACACTCCTGCAGGTGCAAGCACACATACACACAAAAATACAGAAGTGAATTTCTGTATTACTGTGAGGGCGTCACATTGTCTCAACACAATGACAGGTTCCTAAACCCAGTAAAGAAAACTGAAAGAAGGCTTTGTGGGAAGATCCTTTTTGTAGAGTTTTCTCAACCTGAACACCTAAAACCTCCAAAGCTCTCACATATGGAGACACACATACAAGATCAGGTTTCTTGATATTATGAAAATTTCTGATTCCAACTGTTTCTGTGGAAATGTTCTGAGTGCACACTAATGGAAACGCATGCATGCACGCACCTGTTGCGAGCGCGAACTGAAGCTGCTCCGGCGACTGTGGTGACTGCGGGAGCTGCGCAGACTGTGGCCTGAGCGCTCACTGTGAACGCTGTGCCGGTCGATGTCGTCCCTGTACAGGTCCCGCTGGCAGGCATACTGCTCGTCAAAGCTGGCATCGTATCGTGGGTCGTATCGCCATTGGTCATCGTAAGCCTCCCGCCTGAGAGACACAAGACCCGACCGTCTCAAAATACACTCATTTTACAGACCAAGAAACGTCTCGTGGATGCCACCACAGGAAAGAGTTCTACCTGTTGGGGTACGGCTGGTTGTAATACATCTCCCTGCTCCTGTAGGCCTTGTGGTCGTAGTTATACCAGTAGGACTGGTCATAGTAGCCTCTGTATCGGGGGTCATAGGTTGACAATGGGTCATAATGTTCCCACCTCCGATCTGAGAAAGAGGACGAAAAGAAATGAATGACCCATTGACTTTATAAAGGAAAGAGGGTAACAGGTGTAGGTATAAGCACAGAATCGCAAGACTGGACGCTTTACCTCCATAGTCATATGCTTGTTTATAATAGCTGGCATAATATTCATCGTAAGCACTGCGGCTGGCTCTCTGGTAATCTTCAGGATAGCCTTGTCTGTCAGTCGGAGGAGAACACAGAATAGCAGGACACACTGCTTAATGTCGACCATAAAAAAAGCAGGCAAGCAGACTGACTTATACATGCGTGACCATTACACTGGACCACTGGTTAACTATACTAGTGCAGTATTCAGTTCCAAGAGGGAGTATCAAGATAAATGAATATTGGAACAGAGATATAATGCTGACACACAGGGGGAGCAGTAAGACTCCAACCATACCCAGAACACAGACATATTAGATGCTTTTCGCCAGGAATATTTTACAGCAGAAGTATTTTTACAGCAAAATAAAATCCTGCAAAGTTTCCAATTGTAGTATCATGGTCATGTTATGCCAATATGTTAAAGAAAAACATGACTTTTCAATACTCTTCACACCAAATTCTTACTGTCTACATGTACAAAAAAGGTAGAAACAATTAATCTCGCAACACTGGGTTCTGTTCTCAGGGGCTAAGAGCCCACCATTGGTGAGCTGAAGCAAACACAAACAAAATGGGATTAAGAAAGGAGGACAAGTGGGTCGAAGGGGACGCCACCCGTCAGCTTAATCTGCATCATAATCCACAGTGATAGACAGGCCCATCCCTATAGCCACACCTTAGAATAGCATCGTCACACTAGACAACAAGTAACGCCCACCTTCCCACAGCAGTTAGGGTATTCTAACCACCTCTCTGTGGGGACCACATAATGCCACCAACCCTCCCAGTGTCCCGGGCCACACGACATATACATAAAATTCCTATAAGTGACATAACATGAAAAGCAGTCCAGCGAAATTAGTGTTCCGTTTAGGTTCACACTGACCTTCCCTAGATATATGGAGAAGCAAGTACAAGCATAGAGACAATTACAAATATTTTCCGTGAGTACCCTGAATGCATGCAAAGCCATTTGGCAATAACAGAGGCTCATTCAAAGCATGCCGGGGCAGCCGATTTGCAGAAAAGTAGCAGTAAGGTTCACATGACAACTCGGTAACAGCTGAGATCGACAAACCTGGATGAGGGTCGATCTGAGTACTGACTGGTTCTAGAACTGGGTCGCTCAGGCTGCTCCCTCTGCTGGTACCGCTCGGCATCCCTGTAGCCTACGTTGGATCCTTCATATCGGCTGTAACGTGGATCATACCGTCGGTAGGGATCGTCCTACACGTGACAGTTACGGGTCAGAGGCAGCAGGCACACATTAATGAGCAGAGTGCAAGCCTCTATCTCACCATAGACCTTGAACTCACCAGCCTGCCAATCTCAACATTGTTTCACTTTTCATATCTGGTCAGTTAAGTAACCAGTCAGAACTTTTCTAAATACATAGACAACTGAAGTTCTGCCTGACACACTTCATATTTATTTTACTTCACAAAAACACCCCCATATACGTGAAACAAAATTAAAACAGTACCTGGTAGTATGGCTGTGCCTTGGGGTCACAAGAGGGGTAGGGTGGAGGGTAAGGCAGTCTGCCATCTATGTACTCAGGATAGGCACCCCCGTAGTAAGGTCCATACATGGGTGCAGGCACCGGTGGGATGCCTCCATAACCTGGCGGACCAGCCAGCACCGAAGGCGGCCTGGAGGAATTGCCTGGCTGAGGAGGGTAAGGGGTCTGCTCCGATCCACCTGCGCCTGGAAGGAATGCCCCAGGTGGGGCCTGTCCTGGCACTGGTGGTTGAAGATACTGGTTACCCTGCAGAGGGGTCTGAGTGGTTTGGTTTGCAGGCGCGTCACCTGCATTAAGGTGAGGCCGAGACTCGGACCAGTGGGTTGAGTCCGGGGCTGCCTGCTGAATATTGGTCGCTGCCGCCCCAGGCGGGACACCAGGGTCGGCCAACCGCTGGGACTGAGGCTCGTTCTGCCCGCTCCCTCCCTGCTGTGTGTCTTTGGTCACCTGTCGGTAGAAACCTGCCAAGTTATTGAGCGGCACGGCTGGTTTCAGTACCGGCGCTGCGGGCAGAGCTTGCTGGGATACAACAGAAGGCACGCTGCATACATTGGGAGCTGTGCTCTGAGAGAAGGACATGGTACAATCAAGGAACTCAAAATTAGCAGGCTGCTTATGATTTTCTGCAACAGGCAGAGCTGGAGAATTAACAGGGGGAGCAGGGTGGCTGGGACCAGCAAGTTGATCGGCGTGAGGAAGACAACAATCGGGCGGCCTGCCTGTGGATACTGCGGGTGGATTATCACGTTTTAGGATTTGCCTGCTCTCCAGCGCCAGATTGAGAGGGGACTGATTTGGAGCAGGCCTGCCACCGGAATTTCCAGGACAGACTGGTGAAGCAAAGTGCTCCAGAGGATTGGAAGATTTTGGGGGACCAGCGGGCACTGTTTTTGCACACACCTCTGAAGGCTGTTGTAACAGCTTGGTTCTGACATCGACCCCTGAATTCTGTGGCAATTCATTAGAGACCATTGCAGGACAATTGTTTGGTGGAATTAGAGAGCAGTTTGTTGAAGGGGGTGCAATCAAAACAGGTTGATTCTGGAAGGATTCTGTAGCTGGGGAGGTAACGAGCAGAGAAGCATAGCCTAGACTTGCCTGGGGAACCTTTGGGTCGGGCTCAGATAATTTCGGAGGGTTCTCAAGGTTCTCTGATGTGTTGTCTGGTCTTTGAGAGAGATGAGGAGTGTGGTGGACAGCTTGCAAGTCTAGTGGACCATCCTCAGGGGGCTGAATTACCTCAGCACTGGGTTGCTTTACTAACTCATGTGCGGGTGGAGCAGCAGGGGCCAGCACAACGTTGGCATTTGCGATAGCCAGCTCATTCTGTGCCCAAAGCGTGGTGGCAGGACTCTCACACACAAGGCGACTTCCGTGTGCTCGAGAACAGGGCCTCTTCTCTGGAACCCCAGCACCAGGGTGCTGTATGGAAGTCATGAAGATGTTCTCCAGGTTGTCTGGTGGCTGCTCTAAGTTGCCCGGAGAAGCGTTGGGGACACTCATCCTTAGAAGGCCACTGCCACCCTTCTCAGCTACCATTCGAGCCTGGTCAATGCCAAGGGGCCTGACACCAACACTGTGGGCATGGACGGGCTCAAAGGAACTATTGGCGCTGGCCTGAAAGATTCCAGTGGGCTTTGGTGGACTTGGGGTGACAGGCTGAGAAAGTTGGCCATGGCTCATTTTGGTTGATACATGTTGTTGTGTTCCTTCTCCAGCAGGGGACGTGTCAATCTGCTCAAAATACCCAGCCGAAGAGTCTTCTGAGGGCTTGGCCACCTCCTGTTGGATGAAGGTACCCACCATGCCCTGGAGTCGCCGGGTACCAGATGCACTCCCATGACTTACGTTGCTGTAGCTGGATGACACACTCTCAGGCCTGACTGGTCGTGGTGCCAAATCTGGGGTCTCCAAATTAGGCCCACCCTCATAGTGTACACCACTATGGATAGCGGTATTAGCCTGCCCTGAAACAGGGTGTTCACTGATGTTTTGAGCCATTTTCTGTGGCTCGTTGGGGAGAACCTCTTGGTTTGGCATGCATTCCAGATTTTCAACATGATCAAACTGTCCTTCCTGTTTTTGGGTGCCACTCACAAACCTGCCATCATTCACATACAACGCAGCAGATTCACCTGCAAACTGGGCATTGCCATCTGCAGACATATTTATATCCCCTCGCTGGGAGACCTCAGATCCAGCCTGTAATGGCACAAGGGACATTTGAGGATTGGGGGGTAAAGTATTCATCCCATAACCTACCCCAATGGCATCCCCACCTGAAAAACCATTGACTGCTTTCCCTTCTCCTGTAAGTGTCTCCTCATTTTCAACATCGTTTTCTTTGAAAAAAAGGGAAATAGTTCCAGGATCCGCAGCACACCACATGGAGCCTGAGGGACTAGAAAGAGGTGCTTGCTGATCATTTGAAGAACTGGGTCGATTATCACTTGAGCTCCCACCCATCTGGTGATAGAAGGGCTCCCGTGAAGCTTGGTTGAACCAAGGGTTAGGTACTGTGCTGTTTTGACCGAAATAGTTGTGGGCCTGGAATTGAGAATTCTGTTGTTGAGTGACAGCACTGTTTCCCTCAGGCTTGCAGTTTTCAGTCAGAAATGGTCCAGTGGGGGAGCTTTGTGGACCACCCAAACCCGGCTGAGCTGAATACATCTGCTTCTGGGCCTGAGAATAAGGAGAAGGAGCAGCCTGAGTTTTATGAGGAGAAGGGGCAGGTGGAGGAGCTTGAAGAGGAGGGGCTTGAAGGGGAGGATCAGGGGGACAAACAGATGAGAATGAGCTGGAAAGCTGAGATGAGTCACTTGTGGGCTGAAAGTAGTTCTGGACTGAAGGAGGGCGACTCCCATGGTCAGATATCCATGGTGATACTGCTGGCTGCATAACCTGGGCCTGGTACAATGCAGTCTGAGTCTGAGGTAGGCCTCCTGCTGGGACATAAAATCCATGTTCCTTGGTGTTTAAATAGCCTTCCTCTGTGCCAGGGGCATTTGAACCTGCAAGGTTGCTTGGCCCAGAGAACTGCCTGGGTGGTACAAATGAGGCAGCTACATTTTCAGGTAATAAGCTGTTTGCCCCCAAGCCGAAGGGTGCAAGCGGTGGACCCTTTGCAACTTCTTGCGGATGTGCCTCTTGCCCTGGACTTGGATCGGCCGAGACAGATGCAGCAGGCAGTGGAGCTTGCATAGGTAGGTGGCTACTGTTGAAGGTTGGCTGGTGGTTTCCAGCAGGTGCGCCAGATGTGCCTTGTCTACCAAATGCAAAGGGGTCCGTCATAGGCGGGACAGGTTGAGCCGGCCCCAGCATCGCACTGGAACTTCCTGTTTGCTTATGAGGCCAAGTCCTTCGGAAAGCATTGGGGATGCCCCCCAATGGTGGTGGCGGCGGCGGCGGTCCAGTTCTTGGTGGGGGTTGCATCATAACACTTTACTAAAGTAAAGGTTTGCTGCAGCTTCAGAGTTCGACCTTCTGGAGGCCTGGCTTTGAACTCAGCTGCAGGAACAGAAAAACAGATAATTGTTAAAAAAAATAAACCGCTATCGTAGCACAAAGAGTAGCAACTAAAAACACGGTTATGTTCTGGATGGGGCTACAAACTGAGGAAAATGCAAGTCGTTTGGATAAAAGCTTCCTTCAAGCATCTGAATTGTAAAGCTGGGTCACAGCATACAAATGCAAACTAGGGACAGCCATGTGCTTCCTTTGTTCAAAGAAGCAGGTTAATGCCATTTAAATACAACTACTGGTGGAAATGAAGTGAATCTGATATTTCCATGGAAACAACAAGCAGCAGCAGATGTTCACGTTCGGGGGGGTCATCCCAAAATCCAACTCAAGAAACAAATGCATAACATAAAAACCTACAAAAGCAATAGAACAAAAATATTATGATATTTTACAGGTAACCATTTTACACTTTTACCGAATATTTCAGCACAGTTCCAAGAAGCTTCATATCTTTAAAACACTGACTTAACGTGTCCCCGCCTAGACCTAAAACTGAGACAACTTTCGAGAAAATCAGCATCCGTACAGTACCTACTTGACATCAGCAGCAAGTACACAAAATACGTACTTTAATTATGCATATGGACAGGCAAGGGCTCGGGTACTGCGCTGTCAGATCGGCAAAGCGTCAGCGATGCGGGACTGCGACTTGCCCGGCAAAGCTAGAGACTCGGGGAAGTGACACGAACACTACAGGCGAAACACTTTCCAAGTACGATTTCACTAAAACAGACTTCATCTAAAAATAGCAAAAAAACAGCTCAATCCCAACAGGACCGGCGACGAGGCCGAGTGGAGCCGAGGGACGGGACGGGACAACAGGTACCCGGAGCCCAAGTGGTCGGAAATCGATGATGTGTCACAGATCCGCTTTCCCAACAGGATGTTACAGCTGTGTTTCTACCGAACCCCACACAGCCTACCTTAGCTTAGCCTAGCCTAGCCTAGCCTAGCCTCACCAGCTGTATATCCACATAAACAACCGAATGCGCCAGCGCCTCGTACCGGGCGGCCCACGTGTGGTTCCAGTCATTAAAGCATTGGAAAGCTCGTATGAACATAAAACCTTACCTTGCACTGACAAAACACAACTTGCTATCAAGCGGAATTAAATGGAAATTCTTACAAAAGAGCTGGAGCACGGAGCGGACACACGGCCGCCATCTTCGGAAAGCACATCCTACTGGGCTACGTGTACCCGAAACGTCACCGCCCCAACATCGAGCTTAACGTTCCAAGCTTACTTAATCCTCACGTTTTTAAAATATATTCTTATACGCGGAGCCTAAAACCGACAGGACGTC
Organism: Gymnarchus niloticus; assembly: GCA_009936485.2. Classification (NCBI taxonomy): domain Eukaryota; kingdom Metazoa; phylum Chordata; class Actinopteri; order Osteoglossiformes; family Gymnarchidae; genus Gymnarchus; species Gymnarchus niloticus. The sequence continues at coordinate 11,167,535 of JAACJT020000095.1, read as the reverse complement.
CGTTTTAAGATGATTAAAATAAGCTACAAATATTTCAGAATGTTCACTTAAACGTGACCGGAAATTGACCCTTATAATAGAGTTCTGCCATCTAGAGGACTGAGACGGAAATTCTGGCTGAAAAGACGCAAGTAGGTGTAGTGGACGCGTCTGCCATTACCAAATTGGGTCACCTGCAAACTTTGTTGTGTTACCAAGTACTGCCCAAACACCGTGTTACGTACGACGCTAGCGAGCACGTACCTCATGTGCTGGCATAGGCAGTTGTTCAACAGCCAAAGCTGCTTTTGCTTTTTGCTTTAGTCAAAGGCGCATGATGTCGCTGCTGGTATGTGTGCTTGAACCCGCTCATAACCACTTGCGGTTATATTTTTATTTGCATTTTCCATACCATCCCAACTTTTTTTGATTTGGGGCTGTATAAAGCGACGTCTTAAAAGCGTTTTGGAAATAAAATACCTGTGAAATTCAAACCAGTGTGCGATTTGGAGAAGATGGCACTGAATAACCGAATTGCAGTGAGTACAATGGAGCATCTGAAGCACTCAGGGGAGATGGGCTTACAGCTGAAGTGAGCTACATTTTCAAATTAATTTGTTCATTATTTGGAACACTTCTGATCCACTCCATTAAACTGGTTTCATTCTTCCAGTCCTTGCAGGACTTTGTACTGTCTTTCATCCCTATTATTTACTTCAACGTATCTTATATAATGCTATATCTTATATAATGATATATATATATCATACTTCTGTTCAAGCCATGGATTGTCCATAACAATACCATGTTCAAACACAAGGATGTCCATATGTGTACATGGTAGTAGAGCACTCTACGCTAAAGGTCAATGATCGATTTTATATTTGTCATCTGATTTGAGGCTGTCTGTTTTTGTCAGTCAGGTGAAGAGATTAAAAGAGCTATTACCTAGTGCAGCGTAGTCAGGAAAAATGCATACGCTACGTGTAAAACTGTCAAAATTGCACTTGTGATACATTTTTTTAACCAGCAGAGGGCGTTAAAGGATTTATTCTTCTACCGATCCATGTTACACAACTGTGTAGTGAGGAGATGCAGATACGCTGGACAGGATACCAGTCAATCGGAATGCACAGAGTCACTCATTATTTTGAAACACCGTTTTACACATTCTTTGATGAGGAGAGGACCTCTACCTCATTTTACACTACAATTCATATTTTGTGTACATATGCTACCTCCCATATTTTATATTTCCTTATTTATATATTTCTCCTTATTTATTTTCCTGTATAAATCTCTGACACAGGGACTGCACTTAATTTCGTTGTACTCGTTACAATGACAATAAAGATATTCTGATTCTGATTCTGAAAGCAAAGTTCCTAGAGGAAACCCACATACATATATCGGAGGTGGGTCATTGAGGGAATGATTCATTGTAGTAGTAGTAATCATCCCCGATCTTCTAACTGCTTATCCTGTACACACAATTTAGATACATTACTTACCCTAAGGTCTCAAGGTGTAGCGGAGACCGCTCATAGATCCGGCTCGAAGGAGCAAATGTAGCAGAGACCGCTCTTCGTTCCCGTTCTTCGGGAACCGCTGATAAATCAAAGGACCGTAAATACTGTGTAGATCACTGTCGGGAAATACTATCCCGGCGCTGTTAGTAGATTTCAGCCGTCCGTTCTTCAGATGGGTCGTCCATAACACCACTGTTAGGATCCTGGTTTATCTTAATTAAGGTTCAAGCAAATTACGTTCCACGTACACGCTGAACATAAAGTAGGGCCCTACAAAAACTAACCTTTTAAAAGTTGGCCAACGGCCTATCCAAAAGCTATCTCACAACGGCTGAGTTTAACAGACATTTATAGTCTTAGGATATCATCACCTAACGTAATGTTAAGGTTCTCCGTAACCTAGGAGATCATTGTGCGTAACATTTAAATTGATAGTACTTAACGAGGGCAATAGAACACAATATTCTACCTAAATTATAGAAGATTGTAGAAGACCGAGGGCCCTTTCTACACAAGGAATCCCACATAAAACAGAGAGACTGCAAATTCCACACACAGAGTGGCGGTAGTATTTGAACTTCTAACTCTACAGGTGGGAGATAACAGTGCTACCCACTGAGCCACCATACGCTGGTTATGATACATCCTGTTCTTCTAGAAAGCTCTCTGCGCTCTGAAATGTTAATTGTATGGTTTATTCAGCCATTATTGATGAGAGAAACTTGCCTATTGAAAAAAATGCAGTGTGTTTATTAATGAGCTAAGCAGTGATGCAGTATGTGTATATACTACATATATAAAAGATACCTTGACTTTTCAAAAGCACAGACCCGAAGACAGATAGGTATTTTATTAATCCTTGAAGAGAAATTCACACTTTACGTTTTAATTTTCCAGGTTTTCAATTACCTCCTTGTGAGGTATTGGGTGTCCCACCATACTGAGTGTTAGTTTCATGATCTGGTTTCTGTGCTTGATTCCCGCTTGCTGTACTGGTTCATTTTGCTCTGTGTCTTGTGACTTGATTGTGGAACTCAAGCCTATCCCAGACAGCACTGGACACCAAACTGTACACAGTACACAGTGGAAGGGATTGTAGGCCAGCAGTTCCCCTTCCTTTGTTAAGAAATTTGTTCTTTTTTTGAAATGAAAAACTCTGCTCCGAGCTCCCAGTAAAAGACCTCTGGATACCAGAGGGAGTTTGGGCATGCCGGCAGTTTGGCTAAGGCCTGTTTAGCCAGATATCCAGTGGGGCTTTTTTGACAGCAAATTTACACCAGATCTCCCAAGATGTACACTTAACAAGCATACGGCATCAAGCTAAACAACATCTTGTGCAGTATTTTTCTCTTTTATTGTTTGTCAGGAATGACCTCCTTCATTACACACCTATGTATTTTAGAGCCAGCTTGCTTTTGGTGTTAGCAGATAGCAAATGAAAAGCCTGTCTAAGTGTAATTAACAGTTACATGATTCAAAGCTTTGGGTCTGAGCCAGTCACCGATTGGCTGACGAAGGCAGTGGTGCTGAGGGAATTCAGTCTAAGTTAAGGAATTATTATAATGTGGAGATCAAAACCAGAACCACAGGGCCCTTAGACCTGTCACAGATCGGGAGACATTCTTCAATCTCTGAATGAAAATCTAGTACATGGGAAGCATCTTTTCGATGTGTGTGTTTCTTGTAGCTGAGGTTGGTTTGACAGTAATTTTTAAAATTTTTTAAATTATTTTTTAAACAATGGGTGCCAGTATATGGGGCGATCTTCATGTGTTGGCCTGGGTCCAGGTCTGGAGGGCCAAATGCACAACAAATTTTTGTACCATAAAAAGGTTTCATTCTGTATGGCCCACGAGTTCCTGCCAGTGCCCCCTGAAATGTACCAACCTGGGGTTTCCTGTGTTGTAAGAGAAGTACCGCTGACATGCCAAGATTGAGAGCTGGATCCATTTGGAAAGATGACAGACCTTGGAGTAGGTTAATGAGGTGACTAAAGAGGTGGAATGGTGAATGGAGAGCAACAGGTGGGGGGAACCGAGACCATGAACCAAGGTAGGATTCGGGCTACCAGAGGCAAGGAAAAACAGGTAGGGAATAAAGGAAAAACTTGGGCATGTGGGTAATCACAGGTCCAGGAGTGTTGACAAAATGTCAGAGGTCAGTTGAATGACAGAACAGTGATCTGGGGAAGCTGTGGTTTTTACATAGGGCTTGGTAATTAGGAGACTGAACATACATGCAGGTGAGTGAGATCAGTCTGGTAGAAGAGCAGGGGCCCCCTCTAGTGGCAGGAGAGATGATGGCATGACAGCTACACCCATCATTCATCATTAAGGACCTCATGAAATTTCCCCTGCTGCAGCTCCTGCAGAAGTAGTCTGGCAGCAGGCTGGAGCATGTCTGACTTGAAAGTGGTTTAAGGACCTGGAGTGGCAGTGTATGTGTTTATTTTATTTTTTTATGTTCCATCTTTTAATTTCTAAACACTAGGTATAGATGGAAATGCATTGCAAAATAAGCCTAGCATAGTGTCCCTTTGGCTGCCCACCAGCCCACAAAAACAGCAAAAACATATAGAACATTTGTGCACAAATTGTCAGCCAGACACAGCCCCCATTCCTAGTTCTCGCTTGTAAGCTGTTTTTCGTCTGACTGATTGACCTGAGTGTGGCTGACACATAAGCTCCTTCTCAGGTGCTCGATGTCAGCGGCGCAAGGGGGCCCACCTGGCTGCCTGCGTGTCTGCATCTGCCTGTTCCCTCCCACCAGGTTCACTTTCCCACGACATGCAGGAGTAAACACCAAGCCCTGAGATCACATCCTCATGGATTACCTGTGCCTTTGGACCTCTCCAATTCCCCATGTGACTCAGAGGAAGGGAAGTCTTATTTCTTGTTCAATCAAACAATAATGCAAAAAATAAGTCATAATCTAGAGCTTCTTTGTATAAACCGGACGCTAATGATGTCATTGATATTGTGGGAACTGTGGACGCCAAATAGTAACAAAATATAAATGGCTGATATTCATGTGGAGCTAATCCCGAGTTTTAAAACATTTACCACTCGGTAAATGACCGGTCTTGGTTTCTCTGTGGTCCTCATCAGTTAGAAACTGTACCTTGGCTTGTGCTGTGCTGGACTCATGAAACAATGAGACAGTGATAAGACTTCTAAAACTGATAGCTGGGGATTCACCTTCAGTACATACATGATGAACAGACACATTAAAATCTTTTCTGGTTGTTTGTTTTTTCTTACCAGTGATTCTGACAAAGCATTTACCACATCACAGTTAAAAACTGAATAAACTGGGAAAATCTGCTTTTTAACCATGAGGGTAACCTAAATACAATTATAAGTATAATATTATTTTCTTTGAATTAATTCTTTGTAAAGCACCATCGTGTCTCTCCAATAGCATCATATTTTGCCTATAGTTCCTATAATTATGCCTCTCAGAAGAAACTTGACTCATTTACACATCTGCATGTTTTACTATAGTAATGTACCATGGGTAGATTCTCCTTCAATGTCGTAGTGTAGAAACAGCACATGAATGGCTAGACAGAGACGCTCTTAGTTCTCGCAGAACTTTGGCTCTAATGAAATCACACCTCACATGTCAGACCTATGACCTAATTGATTAAGGAGAACAATACCAAGCAGTGCGGTTGCCCACAAGATCCGCTTTCTACCTAGCATGGTAAGCGTACACCCCCAGGCCTTGTGGGTGACATTGTTACACGTGCACGCTCCAGACACACGCTCTCTTTGTTGATGTATGAGCACGTGCTGTACTATTGCCAATGGCATCATATTCTCTACACGGTAGCTTGACGCCAAAGGAGACTGTGCTTTGTCCCCTTTAAGATGATGCTGTTTGGCCTCTAGAAAAGTAGACAGCAGTTTTCTCCTCCAGGGCCATGCAAGCCAGGGCAGGCCATCAGAGCAAGAGCGGCCCAATCCAGAGTTTGCTTTTCCGGGTACGTGTGTAACCCTCGTGGGTGCTAAAGAGGATCCTGCCCCAGCTCGCCCCATGGCCCCAGAGGAGTATTTGAAAAAACACGGGTTTCGATGAGAGTGTGTTGATGCAAGTGCCTGATACAGCTCGTTGTGAGACCGTGGGATAAGCAGATGTGGATAATGGGGGGGCACAGAAGTGGGGCACTCCACCTTCCACTGTTTGGCTGAGCAGGTGCTGTCATCGTCTCATCTCTGCTCAAAGGGGAACGAGCAAACCTCCATATACACAATGCATGCCAGGTTTATGATGTGCAGATTGCCAATTACAGTTATTGAAATTTCACTCTGAGAGTGCACACAACAACAGGCTAGATTATATCTCAGCTCCTTTATCATGATGTTTTGGTGCATGATTTTGAGGAGTGTTAGCCTAAGGTTTATTTGACAAACTGGACCCCATCATTGTCATACACTGACTACATGAGTCTTAAAGTCTATTCAAGACCATAGATCTGCCTCTGTGTTTGTTTAAATGCCGTTTAACCTCTGGCTACAAATATTGATTTTGCAGGCTGATTTCAGCACCTTCTCTAACTTGCTGACTGCCTTCATCTAACTCCTTTTCATGAAATAATAGCAAAGAACCTCGGGGGAGGTAAACATCCCTGTGGCAAGTGTGCAACCTAGTGGGGCGATGTCTGTTCCAACAAAGGCAGCACACTCAGAGACGTAGAGATTTTTTGAGAAGGGCAACCTTTCAGAAGTAATCTGAGTTTGTGACTCAGTTCTCAGAAAAATCGTGAATATCTAGGGGGATAAATGAATGATAAAAACTAGATTATGATATCATGATGATGCCGATATCAGGTCCAGCTGGGAACAGGAATTACTACAGTGTCCCAGGCAGAAAAAACAGGTCTTCAGTGGGGTCATTTCACTTTTGAAAATATGTACCATTAAGGTGTTTGTATCCAAAGGTCATCACTTTGTCCTCCATTCATACACAGAATAGAGACAATTGTGTCAATCAAATTCAAAACCACAGTATGCTTATTGTTTATGTCGAACCAGAAGTGAAACAGTAGGTTTTCTTTAGCTGGTTGAGGAAATAATCAATGTGGAGAAAGACTAATTAGCCCCCTGTAGACATATAAGGGAATGAATTCAGGCTTTGGGATGCTGAATTTTGCACCATAACATGGTTATTTATGTGAAGGTTTGTAGGGTTTTTGCCAAGGATGAGGTGTTGAAAAGTGTCTACAAAAAAGCCTGCATGTATTTTCTGGGTAGATATAATTTAAGATCAAAGGGAATACTTTTGAGGGAAATCAGTTTTAGAAATGTAGCCTCAGTTTATCTGTGTTTTTAAATGATCCATCACAGCAGGCTATTTTGAGTTTATTTTCTTAGATGACCTCTAATCTAAAAAAAATCAGAAATTCAGTTTTACTGCAGTTAAAGGCTGTTAAAAGTAACAAAAACTTTGAGGAGAAAACTCAGTATTATGAAGCTACTTTTATTGAATTGTAAGCGTTGTATAAAATTGTATATAAAATTATGTATATCACATTTCAGATTAGGTTTTTAATAATAAATTCAGTCCAATCTCAATTATTATTAGATCTGGTCAAGTTGAACCTGATTATTGGTAAACATATAGATTGCATTCCATCTGTCTTGGCCATACCCAATAGCCCACACTAGGTAAAAATCTTTTTAATAAGTGATTAAGGAACCCAAACTTATGACATGGCCTGGATGGGTTTTACCTTTCTGCTTTGTGGCATCTCTGTATGGTCTTGTGCTCTTGACACATTTTGTGGAAATTGTCCAAAGTGGGGTCGGTATTGTGCAGAACCTGTAACTTAAAAGAGCATTGTAGCCCAACTATAAAAGGGGTTTCAGAAAAATATAGAATGTTTGGTTGAAGAAATATTTGAAGCCGTCTTTTCTCAGAGATTCTTATTTATTCCCCCAGGGTTATCAAACGTCCTGGGAAACGGCGTGTGAAATGGACTGCGTATGTCTTAGGTGTTCTTCATGTTATTGCTAGAGGCCCGTTGGCGTTGCAGCACAGCTGGTTCTCCCATGAGATCTGTCACGCGTCTCTTGGAGGGCACTCAGGAGATTAGATGCTGAGAGCATTTGTTGTACAGTCAGATGTGACCTGAGGCATGCAGAATGGCACGTCTCTTCATGTCTTAAAGGTTCGTCAGGTGAAAAAGGTATTAAGGCTCCAGCATGGCTGTTGGGTGGGAATTTTCTCTACCTTGAACGACCAAGCAGATGATAGATAGGTGATCGAGTTCTGACAGCACCCCCCCCTCCAAGAAGGGCAATTATTTTTGTACCACCATCGGAACCAGGCAAGTTTTCAAAAAAATAAAAATGAATGATAGTCACACAATAGATGGGGCTTCATTTTAAGCAATGAATCATTTTATAGTATATTAGTTACCCCTAACTGGCAGAGTGGCGTTCACCTGTTATTTTTTATTATTTTCAACATGCCAGTTGAAAGGGAAGATACAAAAAATAATACTAGATATTTTATAAAAATACTGTATTGTAAATAGCATATCATATTGAAACTACTGCATCAAACTGCAATATTACCACTATGGAGAATTTGCTGGATAATAAATAGCTTGTCACACCTGCGCTGTAGTGTGCATTGCAATTAGATCATTAAGCAAGGTGTGGAAGATCTTGCTCTGAATCCTATACTAAGCAGACCGCATGGCTTGCTGCTCAGTTATTCTCATTGCTTTTTGAGTGGAAGACTTATTTTACATGTTTCACTGTTTAGTTTGTCAGGGTTTCAATATCAGATAGTCACACAATAGGTGGGAGGCACAATTAGCCAAAGTCTTTGGACAAGAAAACATATACTCAGTCGAAAGAGAGGCAGGATTTGAACCATCACCCCTGGAGTTGCAGGACATCTGTGCCACCCAGTAAGCCTAAATTCATTTTTAAATCAGTGCCTCAAAATAAAAAATACAACTCAATCATGAAAAGCAAAAATGACAAATTCATATGTGGAAAAAAACAAACGATGCAGAGCATTGTATTGAAACGTTTTATGAGCTCTCACACCAATTACTCACACACGTGCACAGGCAGAGCTGAGTGTGCCTAAGAGGGAGCAATGTATACTGATACCCAGAAGGGCAGTGATTGATTAGAACAACAACCTTTGTTTTCTGTCATCAACAGCAATACCACCACCAGCATTTAGTTGTGTCATGTCAGGGCTTTGGGCTGGAGGTAGATTGGCAAGCACATGATACCAGTGTACGTGTCTGAATAGGAAGCTTGTAGTAAGAGAGGATGACGTGCCATACAGGTAACAGAATGCAGCAAAACATAACACTTGAGTTTAAAACAAAACAGCGAGTCCTTCTGACCAATCAGAACACAGTCCTTCTATAACTGCTTTAGAGTTCTTCAAATGGAGGTTCCTTTAGAAGTACATTTATTATAAAATTTCTAAAATTTATTATTCATAATTTATTGCAATGTGGCTAGTTTAAATATTTGTAATGTCTTTCGGTATCCTATTATCTATCTATCGATCTGTCTGTCTGTCTGTCTGTCTGTTTGTTCCCTCTTGATAGTTGCATATATCTTGTCAGTCTAATGCCTTAAAACTAGGGAATACATATCAATGCTTGTTACTTTAATCTATTTGAGATTCAGGAAAGATTAATAAATTTACTATGACAGAGGTGATAGTTAATTAGATGTTATAGGTAATGCACATTTTACAACTTTTAGTTGTATACTTTTTTATAGTTATGCAAAATCAAAATAACTGGCATCCAGGGAATGAAAGTTACATTTTGGGAGAATAAAAGCAGAATTCTGCATATTTAAAAATAGTTTCTTTTCTCGCCCAGCAAGTGTTTCATATTTTTGCTGAGCTAATGTCAAAATCATAAAGTGTCATTATGACAGTTATGAAGAGTTTTGTTATTTTTAAAGACTGACAGGAAAGATGAACATTTCCTGGTACATTGCTGAATTTTCCATTAGGCCAAAAACACAGCCTGGACCATTTCATCGTTTCCGGATGGTGACCTTCGGGAGAATCTCTGCAATGAAAACTATTACTGTCAATAAAGTTTGATTAGAAAGCTCCTCCCAGTCTATCAGGGAAAAAATGGATTGCTCAGGAATGAAATCACTGTATTCAAATTACTCACAGTTGCCATTTTTTAGCATATGTTTACGTATGAATTTTTAAATCTAGTTTAGATATTATATTCTAATTTATATTATGGTGGTTAACATTTGAGTGCCATTGTGTCTCTGGGGTTGACAGTGTATCCTCATACCATTAGGGTTTTGGGTCCAATCCTCCCTCCATATGTGGAGTTTGCATGCTCTTGCAGTGTGTTTTTTGGCTAGCGTGGTAGGTAGCTCTCACATCTATGGGGTTGGCAGTTTGAAACCTGCCTGCCCTTGATCACTGTGTGTGGAGTTTCCATATTCTCCCTGTGCTGCAGGTTTCCACCGTTATTCCAAATAAACCTTTTTGTGTAAATGTGTCTTGTGATGGACTTGTACTCCATCCATGATGGCCAATGCTTTTTGGCCTGTGTTTAGCTTGAATGAGTCCTTCTTCTTCCAGCAGTGCCTGCCCTGGGAACTGACAGTCCCCAGAAGGGCTAATAAAAAAAACTCAGTCATGTAACTTTCATACAGTATGGGAAATGCTGACTGGACAACACTAATAGCATGCTACAAACAGGCCACGTTGCCTTGGCAGCTCGGTTGTATTACAGTACTATTAAAATGGCAGATGCTAACAGGAGGATGGCCCAAGGATGTAGGCAGGCCATGTGGTCTTTGCGGATCATATGATATCTGACCAGTTACAGACAGTGTGTCTGTGGAGTCCAGCCAAATAGGCTTGGTTCTAATGCATGACAGTAAGTTATTTACAATCAGATTGCAACAGTTTACCTGCACAGAAAGTAACTTTCCTCTCATTTGAGTTTCTGGGAGCTGCAGTTTATTTTTTATGGCCTTCTTTATGTGTTGATTAATACAAAACTCTTGGGAAAGGGAGCCTGGATATTTTGAGAAATGTAAGAAGTAATTAAAGGGACAGCACAGAGACTTTAATTGAATTAGCTTTGAATGAGGACATGTTAACGCCTGTAGCTCTATCTTGGAGATTTCCTATTAAGCAGTTCCTTAACTCTTGAGTTCCTAACTGAATGAGGCAATGAGCAATCTTTGTTTGTTGGTTGTTAGCAGCTGCAAACCATGTCTTGAACTACCATTTGTATTGTTAAGTAGACTTGTTTTATCACACTCAAGTCATTAAACTCCATCTATTGGGAAGCAGAGCAGAACACAAGTGATCAGTGGTGTAGAATAGGGTTTATTATCAATTCATAAGGTGGCAACTAATTAGGCCTTCTTTCCTTTCTTTTTGTCAGTGATGTGTTTTGCACTTTATTGAATTTTTTAAAATGGAAGTCTTCCAGGCCACAAAAGGCAGTATAAATTGGAAGTAATTTAGGGCTATGGTTGTTTTTCAATGTTATGCTAACACTGTTATACTCACAGTGTAAATTAGCCACCCAGCTAAAATTAAAGGTATTGTTTGCTTCATTGATAATAAAAGTCAAGCCTAGCTTTTTTGCAAAGACGACCATGAGCTATTGTGTTTTGTTTACTAATGTATGATTGTCTTATTAAGTCACTTGATATTATAAACTGTACCAACAAAAATTTCTGCTGGCTTTTGTTGTACGTCAACAAACATTCAAATTCTATATATGGCTAAATTACTCCAAACACACACTAGCCACAGTGGCCCGGAGCATATCTGTTTGGAAATGTCACACCCGGGCTACCTTATGTGAGATTTTGATCCATGTGGGCCATTAACCTAATCAACTCTGCCAGCACTGGTCTAGAGTGAGTCTTTTTACGTGGAGAGGGGAGCTCTAGGCAGTGTGCAGAGAATTAGATAGAGTTTAGATTCGGTGGAGGTAATTACCATTCCATTAAGAGTTCTGAAAGCCAGCATTAAGGTCTTGAACTGGATGCGAGCACATAGAGTGAAGAGAGACAAGGAGAGGTATAACATGGGAGCATTTAGACTGATCGAGTACCAGGCGTGCTGCTGCATTTGGAATCATCTGAAGGGGTTTAACAGCACAAGCTGGAGTTAGAGTATTCACCTGTCCAACACACTGGCTTCACAACTGCCCTGGCTCTTATGCTGTACTGGGGGATATGGTCACTTAGTAAGGTCAGAGTATATCAGGTTGATGCTTGTGTGCGCTCTCTGGAAGCACCATCGTTATGGGCATTTTGATAAATATGGTGACTTTGCTGTGTGCAGGTGCCAGAGGGATGTGCATTGTCGAAGTGTGTCAAACAGGTCCGGGGGAAACTTCCAGTCCCTTTTCAAATTCCCTACACTTCGTTTACAGCATGCCGAGACCTTGAGAAAGAAACATTCAATTATGTTCCGTGCGTTTGGTGCCAAAATTCCTGGGAAGCAAAAGGGAGGGGCTGGTGGATAAGGGAGCTGTCTGAAACCACCCAAGCATCTCTTGAGAGTGAATTAGGGTTTCCCTTGTGCCAGAACAGACCGGCCAGCCTTTCATTCATTGGCATAGGCAAAGAAAGCCAGATCTTAAAGTGTGGGAACAGAAGGGGAAATCCAGATAAATAGGAGGAAGTTAACTATAGGAAATGACAACGCTGAAAACAATAATGCAAACCGTTTCCGTGTTTACTGCCACGCAGAATGTGTGAAAACATTTTCAGAGGATATAGTTGATTATCAGAAAACTTTATTTGACTCTTTGAAAGCTCAGTCAGTATTTTTTATTGAACTGAAGTCCTGCTTTGCAGGTCAAGACCATCAAAGTCATTAATCCTGGAGAGTTACACTACCCAAAGGTTTGTGAAACAGAAGTAAATTCCTATCTTGGTTGTACTGCAAAAGGGTTTGTCACATTTATTTTGTAAAGTGTCTATGCTGTCGGTATGCAGTTCCAGTCCCTGGTGTATGTTCGTTCAATGCAGGCACTAATTAAAAGATGCTTTCTAAAACCTGCAAGAATCCCAGAGCTGTATACATTGAGCCAGTTGTAGCTGGGCAATGACTGGGTCATTAAATACTTGGACCTGACCTAGGTCTTGATTGAGCGTATCACAAATGGCTCTGGTGTTTCCAGATCCTTTAATAAGGTCCTGAGCCATAAACTTCAGCTGGTCATTGGTGCTTCCAAGAGGAAACCAAGGAAGACCAGGAGAATCAGGCCATTGGCCAGGCCCTACAAGCACACCAGACATGGAGCTGATTGGTTGCTGCTGTGAAGTGGAAGTATTAATAGTCAGTGGTGAAATGAGAATAGATATTTTATCAAAAAACAGTATTTTCCTTGGGCTGCTCTCCCCACATGCCAGAGATATGGTATCTGTCATTTATTACTAATGTGATGCTTTGGGTTACACATTATGAAATATATGGAGACATACAGTGAGGTTTAACTGCCTTACCTTTAAACACATTCCACGTATTATCATACACTAGTAACAATTACCATGCGACAGCTAATGTAGGGATATCAATACACCACAAGTGAGCTGAGAAGCATTTGTGCATTCATAGAGTGGTACTTTAGAGAGTTGTCAACCGCAAAAATTGCTGATGTTTATACAAGTACGTATGTAGTGAGGAAGCTGCTCACGGAACTGCTCAGTAGGCATCCAAGGAGACAGGAGTGGGCTGTGAAAGGCTAGCTGTCTTGAGATTGGGATGCGCTCTTGGTACTTCTGATGTGTGTTTCTTCAAAGTCTTACAGTAGTGTTCTAGGGTGGGCCTATTTCCACTGTGGATATGTGGGCTCCTGTCCACCCATCTTTGTTTTCACAGCTGAGGATGATGTTTGCACCTGAACACTTTGTACGCTGGTCACCTTCCAGAAGGAAAAGCTTGTTTGGAAAGATCGAGCAGTTATGTGACTCTGTGGGTTAGGTGTCAGTCATAGGTCCAAATTTTGCGGCTGGCAAAAGTGTCCATATCATCGTTTGGCCCTTGACCAAGGCCTTTAACCAAAATTGCTCCAGGGGTGCTGGACATCAACTGACCGTGTGCAACGACTGTAGGCTTTCAACGTAGAGAGCAAAATGGGAAACCATGAAAACTACAAATTTTCCATGTGAATGAATAAAGTAATGATTATTGTAAGGGAAAAAAAGAAAAACAGACAAGCAGAGACATGACGGGGAAATATCTTCCCACACCGTTAGATTTCATTAAGGGATGCCCAGAGTGGATAATGGGAGTAGAAATATTTCTATTTGTTTATGTACATGCATGTGATAGAAGACAAAGGTCAGTACAGTTACATAAATGATTATGGTCAAATGATAAAGGACAATTATCTTTTTTTAATTAGCTTGCATTTTCAGTTAAAATAATTCTAAAAATATTTTTGAAAATAATGTAAGTCCAAACAGCGAATAGAAACACTTGATAATGGGAATGGGTTAATAATAACAGCTTTATTGGAAATAGGATTTCCTTTTCACGGGTAATGTAGACAAGTCACCCCAGAGCACAAAAAATAAACACAGAATTAAAGGGGCAGAGTCAGGGACAAATAAACACCAAAACAGATGCTGGACCATGAGAGCTCTCATGATGGGCCTGTAGCCTGTGGTCCAAGTTGCTGGGGATGACAAAACCAGAAAGCATTAATTTGTACATTTTATTCAGGATTAGGGACAGATGGTACAAATCAGCACAAATAAACAGGTCACCTGACCCTCTCTTGTAAGGTGGATGGAAGCCATGCCCCTCTGAGGTAAAAAGTTGCCTCCCAGTGTGGCATTCTGGCCACAGTTATACAAACTGTTCTGCAGGGAGGCAGAAGGGAGACCTTCTTTAGCTACTACAGCTTATTTACTTTATACATATCTTTCAGAAAATGGCGGTTGGATTTCCTGTGCACATTAATACATATGTTGTTTCAGATTTGAGGTTATAAAAGATACAAATTAAATATTCCTGTCAAGTCCTGCTGAGAGAGGTGATCATGTACAAAATAGGCCAGGTCGGACTCACCAGTAGGGGACAGTATCGTCATTACTTACCAGGGAGTGCTTAGTTACTCACAGACTGACTCAAAATAATCTTACTTCTTCTTTACGTTCTCAGTGCGGGTAGTAATCAGATATATCAGTTATCAAGCCATTGAAAAGAGACGATACAGTTTTGTTCTGCAGGTATATGACTTTATTACAAACTTTGGTTCCCATTCCTTTCATCTGTAACACTAAAAGCAAATATTCTTTAGTGAAGTATATCTATAAGCTGTATATATCCTGCTAGTTTCATACCTTACAGGATCCACTTGAGAAAGCGCTTGTTTTCATTGCTGTATTGATTGGGTGAAAACAAACTCCCTCCGGGGTCCAGAGCAACAATGGCTGTTGAAAAAGTGAGATATGCGCTCAATCCTGATCTTTTTGAAGGGTGATCCTCCTTGGATCTCTCTCATCCTTGCCCAGAGAGACTGGATTTTTTAAAAGTCTTACTGATACAGTGCATTATGTGACTGAGGCCTAACTTCATCGCTGTTTCATGCTGACTTGCTGGAAGCTCTCGTGCAGACTAAGCACTGCTCTGCCCTGCATATCATCCCATCATCCACTGCTTGCTTTCAGCTGATTTGTTGTCCATATCACATAGTTTTTATGTATCAAAATGGACTGTTTATTATCCTGTAGAAAACTTCAATCATTCTCCTCCAAGCTTCCTTTAACTGAAGGATAGCATTTAGTTGTTTAGCTGTTACTTTTATCTAAGGGCATTTAATTACTGGTATAAACTACTTGATATTTTACAGGCATCCGGTCACTGTGACTATGTTAGATGCAGGGTCACAGCAGACGAAGGGTACACTAAAGATGCAATTTAGGTTAGTTTCAAATGTATTACCAAATGTCCTTAACAAGACTCCACGGTTATTTTTCCATAGCGGTGATCTCCTAGACTACTGAAATTAGAGTACTGTATTAGGACAGTGGTTAGCTAAAGTCTTACTGTAAGGAAAACTGTGCAAAATGTCAAGCTAAATAAATTACTAGAAAGATTACAAACTGTTTATCACTGCTATATCTGTAAGGCATCTAAATAAAAGATAAAAGTTTATGCTAAGCAACTAAATTGAAAGCTCACTGTTGATAATAGATGGGGTTAACGGTGAAGTCTTGTTGTTGTGTTGGGCTTGGGAGTTGTGATGTCTATTGTTTACTCCGAGGAGGCTATGACTCGGAGACCCCTGGGCTGGGGGTCCCATGGGGGAGGTGGTGGGAGCCGGGGGGCTGGGCCCGCTGAAGGTGATGGATTGGAACCCCCCGCCCACCCCTCTGAAGGCAGGCTGTCAGTCCAGGCCTCACATGCAGCAATGCTGACGCTCAGACGTCACATCTGGCACCGGTGCTCCCCCGAGGCCTGTAGGGGCATGGGAACCTGCCTCCTCTCTCCGACCCGGGTCTCAGCACATCCCCCACCAGCACGTCTCGACCTTCTCGCTCAATCTCTGTCATGCTCCATCACTCCTCCATCTCTTCTCCTCTCTTCCCTCTTTCTCCCACTCTCTCTATACATCCCAAATCGCTGATTCATCATAAAGACGATTTGCTATATCACTGATCCAACAAGGACAGAAGCAAAACAAGGCCCGCCCTGCTGTGTGTCCTACCATATGGCTTATTTCCGTTGATGTTCCCAAGGTGGACAGCTGCTAATTGTTGGCTTTGTGAGCCCTTTCTCATCTTGGCACGGTTGCGTCTGACCTCCCGGTTCCTCAGAGCTTCTGTGTTTCTCATGATACTCTGGGTAACAACTTCCTTCTTTCCTAATTGCCAGACAAGAGAATACACTGACCATAATAATGTAAACACAAACAAATACTGTAAAGTAAACACAGCTCGCATGGAGAGCATCCAGGTTTGGTTGCCTGTTTAATATCACAGAAATCTGTTGATTCCACCCCAAGCATATGTAAACTTTAAAACAGATTCCCTCATGCCCAAGCAGAACTGTGAAGCCATTAAATATTGTGTGGTCTATTAACAAACCGAGTTATTCTTAATACAACTAAGCTTCTTTAAGAATTATATATATTACGGTATACAATACAGATTTACATGTTACAGTAAAACTATAATTTGTCCTCTCCTATGGTACCGTATTTACACAATGACCTACTACAGGTTTCTGCTGGGCATATCAACACATTTGTATGCATAAACGGAGATAACCGTCAAAAATTTTATATGTAGATTAATAGAGGATGTTGTATTCTAAAACTGAAGAAAATTTCATTACATGTTGCTAGATGTTTGGAAAGATTTCCCATATGAAAAGACCAAGATACTCAAATTCTGTTCAAAGTAAAAATTATTCAGCAGATTGTGGCATGTATTCCCAATTGACTTGTTAATTAATTTTTTAATTCCAATATCTAAATATTTACATCAAGAAGATGGACACTGCTATCCCTTTATGCTTTCTTGTCTTCATAGAAAAATATCATGCATTTAAAAAGTATTCCAATCCTTTAAATTTTTTTTTCACATTTTGTTAGGTGCAGCCTTATGCTAAAATCATTTAAATTCATGAATCTACACTTCATACCACATAATGACAAAACAAAAACCAGATTTTAGAACTTTTTACAAAAAATACTCCTTGCAAGAATTTATTTTCCATTTAAATACAGTATTCCATGTTCAATATGTTTTTGCTTTATATTTGTCTTATTTTTGTAAAATCACAAGTGTAACCTCATGACTGTTTTATGCCTCAATTAGAGTACTTGTGTCATGCTCTGCCTCGCCGCCCCTTCTGTGTTTCCCCAGTGTGGCCTAATGGGACACACATGTTCTGCGTTTTACCCTCGTTAGCTGTCTTTAAGAGTGCTTCCCAGTCCTACTTGCCCCAGTCTGATCATTAACGTCACCCCAGTGTGGTCCCTGCCTGTCGGTTTGATCCCTGGTGATCCTATGTTTTCAGCCTTTTTTTGCCTTTGGATGATAAACCTCTGTGTTACTTTCTACTGGCTTCCCTTCATCATCACGACAGCTTGTAGTATCATTCTAATTATATTTCATACAGTGATGAAAAACATTGGCCTCCCCTACATTGGACCCTGCGCTTTCCAGGATAGGCTCCTGTCTTACTGAGACCCTGCACTGAATAAGTGGTTAAGGGGGATGGATGGTTCACTAATAACTTTTTTTATTTTCGTTTTTCAAATTAAGAGCTTGTTAATGATTTACATGCTTCACCAATAAAACATTTTCAAATTTCTTTAACCACCATTTAAAGATACTTCTGGTTGACAACAAATGTTAACCAGTTGCTTAACTAATGACTGAATGTTATAGCTCATGTAAGAGATTGTGATGTGTTTTTTTTAAACAAAGTGTGTTTTAAACTTGTGATTCACCTGGACCCCCAGGCCCTGAAGTACTGAAAAGGTTCTAGAATATTCACAGGGATCCAATTTGTGCACTGTTTGTGACAAATGGTATCAAGTTGCCTTTGCCTTGCCCATTCTTTTAACCATGGGTTTTAAGCACACGCTTATAGGTCATTTTGTGGGTGTCAATTTGCCTGTCTCCACCCTTCAGCTGGTTGACCCTCTTAACTCACACCAGCTGCTGGCATGTATGGACTATGGCTGCAGGGCTAAAGTTTCACTAATACCAGCTGTCTTTGCCATGCATGCCCATTGACTTCTAGTCACACATGCCCACAGGAGCCCCCTAAACCCCCACGGAGACAAGCCTGTTTCACACTTTCCCTGCCAAATGTTTCACCCCCCCACAAACTGATAGCCATCTCATTTTAAATCCACTGTGTCCCGTTCAAGCTTTCACTGCTCAGCTGAACATCAGCTGATCTTTTACCTCCACCAGTACTGAACAGCAATACCTTCTCTCTATTAGTTTACTTTTTTTCTCTTTAAACTTCTCTGTGGGTAAATGTAGATTAGCTAAATTCGACTGGAATCTTCACAGTGATGGACTTTTGTCAGTCATCTGCTTAAGGTCTGCTCTGTGGACCCCCTTAGCAGCAGGGCATAGTCTGATTCTAAAACCTAAAAAGCACAGCGTGAGACAGTTGTTAGACTCCAGAGGCACCCCAGGAGAAGTGATGCAGAGAACAGCTGAAATTAGCTGAAGATGAATATGTTCTGTGACTTGGCTTTCCAAAAAAGAAGCTGACAAGGAGAAGTCCTTGCTGCCCCTCCGGCTGGGGGCTAAGGAGTATCTAGGCCCAGGGGAGGTTCCGTGATAAGCCATATTCTGTGACCTTGAGCCATAATGGGTGAATCCTGTTGATGGCCTTTTTGCTACAGCCCAGAAGAGCAGAAATAGGGATGGCTGTTACTAAATTAAGATTCTTTTTTGTACATAATCAAGATATTTTTATGTCCTTAGAAATGTATCCAGTAATTTTTATATTTATTTATATATCTGCTTATGTAGAGTGACTCTATGCAGGTTAGCCATGGGAAACTCAAATTGCTTTATTAAGCTATCCATTTATTCGAAAAGATAAAGGATGTGATGGTAAATGGGGTGAGTCACTTTAGATAAACTGGTCACCCAAGTAGATTAATAATGCATAGGCAGTACTTGTATGTTCTAACTGTGTAAACTCTTTCAAAGAATCATGGGAAAAAAAACAAAGTTAGATGTTTTCCTCGTTTGTGACCATGGCTTGTTTTCAAGGCTGTTTATGATGACATCAGCATGGACTTCCTACATTGGGGCCACACTCAATAGATGGAAAACATCCATCTTTCCGTTGTTTCAGGCATCAATAGCACAGACTCATGCCAGTTACTGCTTATCATCCAGAGAACAATGTGTCCATTCAGAAATAACTCTTGGGATTGCTGGAATCGGCATCACTTGAATTTACTGGGACATGATTATCACTATACACACAATTGAACTGATAGTCATGGATCATCAGCCTACAAATGCACACAAAGGTGGCTGAGTCCACATTTAAATGTATTATTAAATACCCCCACTGACCTCAGTTTCAAGGTTTCAGAAACGGATCGTCTGTGAAATTTGGTGATAGAGGTGGATATTAATCTGTTGACCTGCTTCTTCAAATTTGACAGTTTCATTCATTCATCTAGCCATTCATCCATCCATACTCCAACAACTTACCTAATACAGGGCTAAAGAGAGCAAGACAGGTTTATGAAATTAAACTTTTCCAAGTGTTTTTGTTAAGCTATACATAAGAAGATTATATATGTGTACGTTACAGAAGTCCAAGATGGATCAAGGCTGCAGCCGTTGTGTCCCGCTGTGTCTTTTAGAAGCAGTCTTTGGGGATGAGAATAGGCATGCCTCTCCCCAAATAGACATGCCTCTCCCCAAATAGACATGCCTCAAAACAGTCTCCAATCTGTGACACAGTCCAGGTTTCCTCTGACTGTAAACTATCAACCCAGCCTTTGCACACACTTCCTCCCCCTGCGATCCTTCCACCCCCATCTCCATCCGCAAACTCTGTACAGATTCAAGGATATGGCAAAAAACAATGTTTCCTGAAAATAGGGGAAATCACAAACTGTTATCATTTTCTTTTTAAAACTTAAGATTTTCTCATTGTGCATTTATATTTTAAGGTTCCCTTAATTTGCCAACGAAAGATACAATACAGAACTATACTGTACATACATAAATTAACATTTATATAAATCAATATTTTTCTTAGTTTCATACGTTTTTCAAAGATTTAATTTCTTGATAGACAGATTTTGGCCTTTTTTGAACTTGGATGTCAACAGATTATTATGGCCCGAAATCTAATTTATATCCAGTTATAATTAATTGATACAGCAGACTAAAAACCAGTAAGTTGTTCCAACTAGACATCTGTTATATTCTATGTTTCATCCCATTATTCCCATTATTGTAATTACTTAACCATGAAGATGATCACAGATTAAATAAAATATCAATATTTCATAGCTATTGTCACAGTCCATCCATCCATCAGAGGGATCCACTATGAGAGGAGATCAGAGAACCCAGTGGGAGGTCATCTGAGCCTGGGAAGAACGTGCAACCCACTGGTGGGCTTCAAGCTCATGATATAACTTATTATGAAGCTTTGGTCCTCTCAAAACCAGACACAGGTCCTGAAGGGTAAAACTGTGTTTATTTGTTTTTCAGATTATGTGGGACAAGCAATACATATTACTGTTAACATGAAAATCATCCTAAAATATGCTTGAAATTTCATGGTTTTTGTTGCGCTTTACTCCTCTCAAAATTGCTTGCTCTGAAATATATTGTCTTTTTAAACACAGAACATTGTTTCCATTTGAACATTGTAACCTTGACCTCACATTGGATTGTCTGCAGATACATATTAATTTCCCCTGTACTTGAACAAATGTGTAAGTGTTGATGCATGCAGTGAAAATGTGCTTTAATCAGTTAACTTATGAAAAAGGTTACGGGTCAGTGGTTGTGCCCCATCTCCGATTGAAATTCAGCCATGTGACAGCCTGACAGTGTGAGGGCAGCATTTACTCTGTGTTCCTGGGTCAGAGAGGCCAATTCTAGTACACGTCCCAGGTCATTGATCTAGACCAGGGGTCTCCAACCCCGGTCCTGGAGAGCTGCTGTCCAGTAGGTTTTCTATCCTACCTGGCTACTGATGAGTGACACCTGTTCTCAGGTAAATACCAGGAACAGGTGTAGCTCATCAGAAGCTAAGTAGAATAGAAAACCTACCAGATAGTAGCTCACCAGGACCGGAGTTGGAGACCTCTGATCTAGATGTATTTGAGAAGCTCTGCCATTCCTCAGCATGTGAGAATCAGGCACAGAGTGCAGCTCAGCACCAATATAACACCTGTGGTCGTGACGGTCTGAGCAGATGCCTGCAAAATCCAGCGGGAGTCAGATTCTAAGATGTTCTCAGAAGGTCTAGATGGGACCTATGTAGCCAAATGAAGGGTTCAAAGTCACACATTTTCTGATTTCACCCGTGGAATCTTTCTTCTGTAAAGTACCCTGTGACAAATTTTGAAATGCATTCCATTTAAGATTATTTAATTATGGTTAATATATCTTCATTTAATAGACACCAGTGTGAAAAGTGGCTACACATTCTGTGTAAGCACAGTGCAGGAATTCTATTTATTGGCCAGCCAATAAGAACAATGCTAAAGTAGGAGTAACTTTAGCTCGTGGTATTTAAGATGCGTCACACGTGGTGCAGTATGAATTTAGGCAAAGTCCCAGTCTGTACATGTGTCCCTTAATCACTGTGCACCAGGGCAAGGTACAATACCGACAGGTGTCTGCACAGCAACCCAGGCCTGTGTGTGATGTTTGCTGCCACGGTGATTTATGGATGAGGTCTGAGAACACTCCATACACGACTGGGGAGCAGCTGACTGTGGACTCCTACCCAAGTTATATTAGTTTATTTTATATAGAGCATTATATGATTTCCTGTTTACATCGTCACTTCCTTTAAACCCATTGTGAAATTTTACGGATGGCTGCTAAGGTGAATTAACTGTGAAAGCCTGAAGATCTGTTTCTTCGTTGGCAGAGAATAGTCCAGTAAATACACTGTACTGTCACCCACGGTAAAAGGTTTTGACTTGTTTACCAGGTGCATCAATAGTTGGCGAATGATGGATGGGTCACTGTCCTGCTGAAACTGAGTGAGATTCAGCCCACCACAGGAACTTCAATCTCCCCACCCCAGGACATGACTTCATGTCTTCTGCCGAGTGTGTCTTTGATAGCTCAGTGATGGGAAGAGAATAGTCTTGGATAAAGCCTCGATTCAGCTCTACTGGAAGCCCCTGGCCATGTACTTTTATTGGCTGCTCTCCAGTGCCTAATTAGAGCTGGTGGATCTCTGAGCGGCTTGTTTAATTAAAGGACACAAATCTACTGGCACTGGTTCCTGACAATGAGTAAGGAGCTGAATTTAATGGTCTCTATTGGGCAGGAATGGGTCGCACCATAGTCCTGGGGGGGGTTTCTCCTTGGGGGGAGGGATGTGGGTGGGCTGGTCTAAAGCAACAAAAAGAGCTTTGTCCCATTGTGAGGCCTCATCTGCCCGATTGGTTGGGGCTGAATGGGCGTCCCTTTAGTGGCTGGCAGGAGAGCCGTGTGCCGCTGGTTCGGCACAAAGTCCAGCCTGCCAGAGTGTCAGCGTGCTGTGGAGCACGAGCAAGCTGGAGGGTGGGGAGCTGTTTATCAGGACGCTGGTGTGTGGTCGCCACGGCCTCCATCCGCAAGACATTACAGCCTGCCTCGATGGCTCTCAATGGGCCAGCCTGAGGTCCCAGCTGCCTGTCCTTGCCTTCCATTACTGAGCCAATGAATTCCCGCCAGGGACCATCCAAGGCTGTGCTCAAACCCGCACCAGCTAAAGCCTTGTCATTCTCTACAGCTGCTCATAAATTACATACAACTCAATATAACCTCTCTCTTCAGACTCAAGATTCAAAATACTGTATAATCAACTCATAGGATGTAAATTAACTATTGGAATTTACTTAAAGAATTTATAATATGCAATAGATTTTTTTTGTTTTAAACCAAAGAATTCAATGTGGATTGCGAGAGATATTTTTAATCGTTAGTGAATGATGCAAAAAAAAGCATTTCTGATTCTCGAGTTGCAGGTGAGATGATGAATACCATTGAATGTTAGCATAGCTATTAACAGATGTTTGCATAAACACATTTACACAAACGCTACCCCAGTCTATTAAAATCAAACCCGAGTGCTGATCAAGCTATTCAGCTATATGTTAAAATATCCATGGTAACTGCTATACTTCCTCCCGGTAATACCTCCTTCCTTCATTGGTTTACCTTAGTGTTAACTATATATTTCGGTTCTCATTCAATTACCTCAGTATCTCCTATTTATTCAGACCTAATCACAGACTGTCATACATGTTTATAATATATTAATTTTTGAATGTCTTTCACACAACACAGCATCCACCATTGGATGTGGAGGGGAAGGTGCAGGTGCCTATTAACATAGAGAAATCACTTGGTGGAATGCCAGAGATAGCACTGCTGGTATACCAAATCATGTTACATATATGTCCATTCACCACTGTCTTCCTAGGAGGAGGAGCAAGTATTGTCAAAATCTTCCATAGTGTGCTTAATAATCTCAGGATTAAAAATTGTATTTTACATGTATAACAAACAGCTCTCTGAGTAGATATTTGGCTAACTTCAACTGTAAGCCTATAATACTTATATTTATCGATATAAAATTACATTACTTATTATTCAATTGATACATAACTAATGTTAGTATCAACTGTTAATAATTAACAGTAATAATTGTATAATAATTTTACACAATAAAGAAAATTAAATTATAATAAAAACATGAAGTCAGGTGTTCAACATATATCCTCTCACGTTTAAATAGAGTTTGACAAGGTAATTGTATCACCATTGAGCTCTTCAGCAAGGATCTTAACCCCATTGCTACAGGGCCACTGTGTCATGCCCCTTCCCCAGTCTCACTCGTGAAGATACCACCTCACTAGCTGCGGAGCATGAGTTTCATTGTTTATATGCACAGCCGTGCAAGAGGCACATTGTGAAGTATTGAACTGCCTGATGCGTCTTACTGAGCATTCGACAAACCTTGTCCTTTGTGTCTCCTCGACCCTTCGCTCTCCTCGTGTGCTCGTACCCGTCCAAGCCCTGATCCTCCGTTCTAACCTACTGTGTTTCACCCCTGCTTCTCCCGGCTCAGGACTGACTAACCTGGCTCCTGACTTACCTCGCCTGCTCCACGGATTCTGCCTCAAGATCGCAGTTTTCAAGTCTGTTTGCCTGGTTCCCTCAATAAAAACAGCTTTGCTGAATTTGGGTCTCCCTGCCTGTTCTGTTGGCTACAAGACACACTAGACCCTGGCTGACCCCAAAACTGGCTCTAATCTGTAGGGAGAGCAAGAAGGAGTATGCAAAATCTGCTCAATTTCCACACAGCAATAAATGAAGTAAAACAGGGAGATGCAAATGCAGGAACTAAAAACAAAAATAGTTCCACCTCTCCTAGCCCTGTAGAGACCCAAAAGCACAGAGAGAAGAGTAACAATTACAGAACTCCTGGTTTCTCTGCCACATGTTGGTGTTTGTTGGTTTGAATTCCATCTAGCGTTTACCTGCAACTGCTGAATATTATCACTAAAATATCATCTGGGGTAAATTATTTTTGTTTACCGACGTAATAATTTGGCATGGGGTATACACTGAAAATATCAATAATTGATGCCTTCAGATTTATTTCATTATGAATGATTTAGTTTGCCTTGTACTGCATGGGACAGACTCCAGGCCCTTCTGACCTTAACCAAAATAAGTGTTTAGAAGATAGATGGATGGATGGATGGATGGATGGATGGGTAATGGCAATTCAATAAGAATTTTTTCTCAAATATATGCTTAAGTTTGTCATCAAAATGATGTAATAATTTAAAATAAAAGAGAAGAAAAATTATTTGCAGAGTGGTACATTATGCAGCTCTTATTAATATTATTGTGAAAATGTACTGTTTGGGACACTCAATTACATTGGACAGTAAAGTTATTCAAATACTTGTTGATACTTTCAACAACAGCATTGCCTAACTTACACCAACATACCTAGCAACTATCAAACTAATTTCATTAAAACAGGTGGGTGTTTCCGTGGGCACTGTTTGGAGGTCACATCCTTTTTGCATTTACAAATACTTCAACAGCAGCTACCATCTTGAACCTCCTTCCTCCTGTCTGTACTTTCGGTTTGAACATGACTAAACTGCATCACAGCTTCTGCTTTACTGTGTCATCCGTGGGAAAAGGCCATGTTCAAACACTGCTTCACTGGAAGATGCTTGGTGTCATGCCACCTGTCTCAAAACATCCAGTTTTCTTAAGACAAAATTGGCGAAGGTACATCATTTCTCCAAAGGAGGGTCAGAATGTGTAGTAATAAAAATAACTTAAAGAGCACAAGTCGAGAGTTCTGACACTGAGGTCTGTGCTGGGGACTAAATCTGCCAGCTGGAGCTGAGTACAGTTATATAAACTCACAGCAGCCGTACTTGAGGCTTTGTTGAAAAAAAACACAAATGGTAGTTGAACTGTGACAAGCCCAGGCTATCG
This sequence comes from Gymnarchus niloticus, assembly GCA_009936485.2. Taxonomy (NCBI): domain Eukaryota; kingdom Metazoa; phylum Chordata; class Actinopteri; order Osteoglossiformes; family Gymnarchidae; genus Gymnarchus; species Gymnarchus niloticus. Next base: position 11,141,812 of record JAACJT020000095.1, on the reverse strand, counting down.
CAGCGAGTGATCAGCCACACTAACTGCCTCCCGGGCCCTGTTTTGTGATAGAGGGAGAACCGTTAAGGTGAAGTAGGTCGACAGGTGCTGGGTTGGTGAAATCTGACACAGATCTCAGAGGAGCAGTGAAATCAGCAACTTTTCTGCAGGGAAAGCTTATTCCCAGGATCTGCTCACTGTCCCAGAGGTACTGGGGGGAGGAGGTATGCACTGTGACAACTGGTCCCTGTTTGTCCTTGCAAGTCTGTCAGTCAGACTGTTGTTGTCCTTGTTGCTGTAGGATGACTTCACTGCTTTTATTTGTTTTGCTGATTATTATAATTATGCTCATATGTGAAGGCAGCTGGTGCCATTTTTTCTGTTAAATGACAACTTGGGCATAAAATTGAAATTGTTCGTAACTCACAAATTGTGCAACCAAGCCAGCTGTAGATCTGCTGAACAGTTGTAGATAGAAAACAAACAAAAGGTTTTCCCTCTACTTGACATCTGATTTCCAACAATCAAATTTCTGTCATAACAACTTGTATATTTTATATTTCTTTGACTGATTTTTTCAGAAAGGAAACAAGGAGAAAGTATAAATAGCAGCCCGTGAAACCGATTTAACTGAATATGGCACGGTACATCAAAAAGGTCATGGTTCCTGATTTCATATGCCTATGTCTGAAGGAAATCATTTTGACTGGTTTAGACTCTAACCAATATGTAGACTATAACGACAGATATTATGGTTTTTACATGGTATCCATTGTTTTTATTTTTGCATGGTCTGCAGTACAGATGTCATGCTTGTTAAAAAATAAAAACTTCCTCTAATGCTGTCCAGTGGGTCCAGCTGCTCTCTCTGTCACACTCGCGAGAATTACAGGCCACCATGGGTAGGTAGGAACAAGGAAGTGTGAACATGGGGGGGTAAGAAGGTTATGAGTTTGTTTTGTGCTCCATGTGAATGTCTGTGCAAGCTCAACATGTAATTTCAGGCCCATATCCCATGATGGTCTGTAAGAATGCGTGTTTCGGGCCTTTCCCATGGATCAGCACTCATACCCCAGTGAGAACGAGCCCTGTGTTGGGCCAGCTGAAGGATGGAGCACAATGGATTTCAGGAAGCAGTTATGAGTTTCCTGCATTGCTGTGATAGGTCCACCTTGTGTGCATAAACATGCAAACAAAAACAGAGACTCGCACACACTTTAGGAACTGTTGTGGAGTCAAGACATTTTCTCAGGAGCTCGTATCAGTGCTTGTTGAAGAATACGGTGCACCACCGTCAAAGTAAGTGAAAGGTAATGCAAGGTCATGACACTTCCCAGAAGAACCACACTGAATTCCCACCCCACATTTCCATTACAAGGGTCCAGTCAAATCTGAACTCAAATCCAACCTCTGGACTAATGCCTATTCTCACAAGAGAATCACTCAGAATATATACACATGGAGTCCAACTCATAATAAGGAATGGGATATATTACATTTTTCAATTATTTCAAAACACTTTTTTGTATTCCCAACTGGTGGCAATTGAATGTCTGTGTAAATAGAATATGTTTGGAATATTAAGAATAGCCCACTTGTATAAAAATTTGTATGAGAAATAAACAAAAAAATCCAAATTTATCTAATGGGGTCATATGTCATGCTGTAAGCAATTCCAGGCACTTGCAGTACCAGAACAGAAGCACCAGATACAGCAGACAACTAGTGGGGTCTGTGATCCAGATCAGACTGTACAGTTAGGAACTGACATCTTTACTGAGAACACAGGGGATTTCCCAACCTCTGTCATTTATAGACCATTATGAATAAAATGCACTCTTATTTATGAGGACATTTTATTTTTACGATAAAATGGTCAAGGTGGCAAGCTTATTATCAAGCTTCAGTAAGATGCCAAGTCTTCAAATTGCATTCGTTAAATTCTGGAAATAATGTCTTTATAGTCAACAAGTGCCAGCAGAATGGTCAATGCCATTTTGAAAGCAAAATTGATGCTTAAGGGTCTGGCCCCAGGTGAGTACACTCACATCAGTTCAAGCTATAATCTTGAATATGCTTGAATATTAAGGTTACACACAAAATACCTGAAAGAGCCTATTAAATAAATGATGGCATTAGCATTCGGATAAATGAAAAAAATGTTTTTGAATTGGAGTGTACGACACATTCAATTATGTGGGACAACTTTGAGAAAATGAATTGGACTCAAGGAATTCTGTGAAACTTCCTTGAAAAATCCCAACTGCTGGGAGACTAAAAAATGTTATTTGTGTACGCAATCAGAAAGGTCCAGGGAACTCGATCCGAAGTCCGATCTTTATCATTCAAGACTGTTTGGTGGGAAAACAACCAGAAATGCAGGTAACTTTCAAAATAAACATACACACAATATCGAAAAGAAAATAATGCACATTATCATTTACAAATTAATGTTAAAAGTGATGAGCTAGACTTATTCACATTTTTTGAACATCCCAGCAAACAGGGAACGTTCCCACAACGTCCAATAACGTTCTCATTAGGTTCTGTTGCAACATTATATAACCAACATTCCTGTAACACTCTTAAAACATGGATCGGGAAACTTGTAGTGTTGTAGGAACATTTTTAAAATAATGCTTTTTTCCAAACGTACATGCAGGAATGGACATATATTAACAAATGAAATGAAGTTGACCAAACAAAACATGAACTATCTTGGGTTCATACTGTCTGCAATGAGATAAAAGTCAAAGTAAATTGAAGAATCACTGCATTTTTTTTTTATTCTAGTTTTCCATACGTTCCAACTTTTTCTGATTTGGGGTTGTATGTAATGCCAGTACACAAAGATGCATATTCTGGAATAAGAAGTACAAAACCTGGATTCCAGAACAATGGAAAAAATGAATGCACACTGATGAGTCATCTTTCACACTTTTTCCTAGTGATGGGACAAATGAAGCTTCAAAGCTTGTGGTGGGTGGCAGAATCCCAAATTACCAATTAATGTAAGCTATCGCCAGTATTGATTGGTGATTCGGGATACTCACACCCACCAAGGGTTTTGAAGCCTCATTTGTTCCATGACTAATTTTTTTACATCCATATGACTTAATGTGTGCACAAGCAGCCAAAGAATGCTCTCAATGTCTACTGCCAACTGTTAAGCACAGTTGGGGATTAGTAATGGTATGAGCAACCATCTTGTTATAGTCATTAGGTCAGCTGATCGCTCTGCATGTTATGACAGCCAAGGAATATGAAGCTATTTTTATAGGACCATTTCCCTTGAGAAGATCCCATATGCCACACTGATAATTCCCCCAAACATGCGAGTTCAAGAATGGTTTTATAAACATCAGGATGAAATCAAATGCCTTTCACAGACTCCCCAACCACCAGACCTAAATATTATTGAAACTTTATGGGAAGTTCTGGAACACAGGGTACAAAGCCGACAAAGAAAGCTTTCCTTCTTGAAAAACGGTCTGATATCGCACTACACACAATTAGGACTTGTATGATAGCATTCCAAGAAGGATTGAAACATCTACCGGCTATCCCAGAATGCATTTTTGACTAGAGGAGTGTGAGGAGCTGACTGGCTTTGAACCAATGGGAGAACAGCATTGTGTTCAGCCATCTATCTGCTGTAAGGTGATGTATGGCTTTACTGAGGCAATAAGGAAACTCCACAGCAGCTGTCCATCAGGCTTTGTAAGGTGGGCAGTCTTTTCTTACCCTTTGCTGAGAAACTGGGTGGGAGGACTGAGATCTATGGTCAACAGTAACAAAGGTCTGGTAATGAAAATATGGGGAGATGATGAAATTCCACAAACTGGTTTCCCTCACATTAGAGCACTTCCGTCTCCTTCCAGAAAACATAGTGTTATAGTCTTTGTGACCTCTTGGCAAAACTGATTTCCTTAATTCTTCCACAGATGACCTTCTAAGAAACATGTGACTAGGAGCATTTGCTGCATCAGCAATCCAGATTGGAAGTCCTGCCCAGTAAAAATTTATGTCAGGTTACAACTGGATGGTCACATGGACAAGTGGGATAACCCACAACTTTACTAATTTTTCAGTTTCTGTTGCCAATCACTTCTTAATGTAAATATGAACGTACTGTATGTACAGATGGGCTAAACTTACATCCAAAAGTTCGGTTAGTCCATGTGTCCAAAAGATCATTTAATTATCGGGGGGGGGGGTTAAAGAAAGTTTCCACTGGTTAGCATTGACTTTCAGTATTTTAGGCTCATAAACTTGAATTTTGTACCAGGAAGGCCTATGATTTTGGGCTGCAGCACAGGGTGCATACTTGGTTTAGTTAAATATACAGAGGCAAGTTTCTATGACATGTGGAGATGCTCCAGATCACTGTTAGCCCTGGCCAGAATTACAGACTCTCGCTGTGTAATTCATTAGATACTGTATTCCATGTTTTTTGGATATATAGGCAGTTCTGTTGGAATACAGGCTACACACTTCCTGTGTCACACTAATGCCAAGCTGATCTCTAATCAGTCACGTCCAGTCTGGACGCACTCAGCTTTTCCAGAGTATTAGCACACGCATAGTTCAAAAACTCATTGCTCACTGGATGTATTAGGGCCTTGGTGGCAGCTGGCTCTTTGTGAGATATTGTATGTTCATGCCTTACTGAGCATTTGTTTTTGTGCATGATTTTTACCTGATCTAATGGTTTTGACTTTTGTCTTGTGTTTTTGTTTTGTTACTGTCCACCATATTTCCCTTGCCTTCTTTATGATCTACTGCCAATGTTTTGATTATGGATTTTGGACTGTGATTTGGATTTTCTCTGTGTTGCTCTATAACATACCACCTATGTTTTGGATTACAGGTTTGGATTGTGATTTGAAAATAAATGCTGTCCTTCTGTAACTGGATCCTTCCTCATCATTGTGTCACATCAGGTGAGAGTGTTTTGAAAGATCTGAAAGCCCTTTATATGGGGCTACTCTCCATCGGGCATTGTTTTCAGGCACATGCTTTGGGGGATTACAGGTCATCCATTGTGTGGACATGATGTCTGATTGGTGGGACCCTTGGCCTGTATTGTTTGAAAGTACATTAATGCACTTTGAGGGAAACACTGCCCATTGTTCAAAAGTTTAAATGCACAGTATCTGTATCTCAATGCTGACTTCTCCATGCCACGTATGAATGAAAAAATCATCATTCTAACAAAAAATGGTAGGAAATTACCATGAATCTCATAATCCACAGAAATGCTAATCATGTTACGAATACAATTGGCTTAAACTTTAAAGACCTATCTGACCTGTCAACATGTGTGGACTTCTTCACAATCTTGATAAGAAAATCAATAGCTGCCCATTTTGAAATGTTTTGAATTTTGAATTGTGTGTTGAACCATAACTGGTTTGATAGAAATCATCAAAAAAATATTTTGACTAAGGGTACATCCACACTACTACATTTTCGTTTGAAAATGCAGACATCAGTCTCTGTTGTAACCTTTTGCTCACACTACCCCAACATTTTTAATCCCTGAAACATTTTTGAGATCATTTACATTTCATTTACATTTGTATATCTCTGAAAGCTGTGGCTCAATGCTACAGTGCGGATGGGTGAAAATGGAGAGTTTTGAAAATGCAGACTCAAATCATGGTCTGGTTTGTTTGTGCTTATCACGTGGCCCTTTTCTGATTGGATTCTGCTCATTACAATGTCTCATTTCCTGATATTTCACCCTTTACGTAGGAAAGCCATATTTCAACATGATGGACATACGGGAGTCGTTTCACATGCTACTTGTTGTGTTGCTTACCTGTATGCATTGAAGTTTTGTTTTGTTTAAAAATGCTGATTTTAGACAAAAATGTTGTAGTGTGGATGTAGCCTTAATGTATTTTAATGGATGAGATAACTACCATGTTCACAATGGTAATTCACCAAATATGAAATCATGTCTATCATGACATATTGTTATAATATATGACAAAATGTTGTCAGTTTCTTTATTTTCTATATTCCCAGGTCAGCTAGAGTTATCTTTATCCATACTATGTATATATTTTTAAAAATGTTTGTAGTATCATTGTATTATTTGGGGCAGGGAGGGGCTTAGTGGTTATCTCTGTTGCCTTAACCTTTAGAGTTGGGGGGTTTGAGTCCAGCTCTGTGGGTGGAGTTTGCATGTTTTTCATGTGCCTCATGGGTTTCCTCAAGGTAGGTTACTCCAATTTTTTCTTGCAGTCCAATGACAAAATTGCCCGTTGTGAACTACCGCATGTGTGAGTGACTGCACGTATGTGCCTTGTGATGGACTGGCATCTCATCCAGGGTGTACTCCAGCCTAGTGCCCCTGTGCTGCCTGGGCAAGGCTCCAGGCCTCCCCTGGGACCCTGACAAGAATTAGTAGTTAGAAGACAAATGGGTGGATGCATTATTGGGGGGTGACATCCCAAGGAAGGCCAAAGTCATGTGATATGCCCATTCAATATCTGGTGCCTAATTAGCAATGATATAAAATGCACTTCTGTTTTGTTTCTCAGTTTTTTCGTTTTAATCACCTAGACTCTGATATGAGAGCCTTGTAATCCTTTCCACAACCCACTGCCTGCCTTTTTTTCCTGTGTATTCCTGTGTATGCAAGCTGAAATGGCTGTCCTTTATCTTACTTCCCCTCTATTGTTTTGTTGAACCCGTCTCCACTCCTGTACCCAGAAACGGCCCCATTTCTTCCTTCCATCCCCGTGTCACCTGCTCTTGTTCATGGTCCCATCCAAAGTAAGTTTTTCCAACCATGCCCTGCATTTTGCCATTCAAGAACCCGCAGTGTTATCCAGATTGGTCCCAAACACAATACTGTTAAGCCCTTGTGGATTGCAGACATAAAAAAGCCCTTCATTTTGTGAGGAGTAGCTTAGACGCCAAAGGCAACTGACGGCCAGGAAGAGGATGTGATGCTCTAACTCTGACAACAATTGAAGAAATGCGGAAGTGCAGTCACAAACTTCCCTATTTATAGTCTGGCATCTAAGCAGGCCTTGAGTTATGTACTGCAGGAAGTGTAAAACGAGATGAGAACGAGGAAGCTGACACTGGATCAAGTTTTTCAGCAGACTGCTGCCACTGTCCAGTACATGGAAAAGGTAACCATTTCCACAGAAAAAGGACCTGCAGAGGGAAAAAGTTGGCCCTGATTTAGCCTGGCCGTCCGCTCTGAAATTTATCCTGTTCACACCCAGTCTCCACCCCTCCCCGCACATAGCAAACAGATCAAGCCATGTTCAATGACAAACAATCAGAATCAGAATCAGAATATCTTTATTGCCATTGTAACGAGTACAACGAAATTAAGTGCAGTCCCTGTGTCAGAGAGATTTATACAGGAAAATAAATAAGGAGAAA
>JAACJT020000095.1:11107168-11122333 GCA_009936485.2 Gymnarchus niloticus | reverse complement strand
CCAAAACCGCCCCCACACCCCCCCCCACCCCCCCCACAAGAAATCAACAAAACCGCCCCCCCCCCCCCCCCCACACACACACACACACAACCTTGTTTGGCAGGAAAGTATGACATGCCCAGTGCCGTCTTTCACATTTTTAATCCTTACCATTGTGACAAAAAACCCTTTCAAAGTGGTAAATGAATAAATTGGTGGGGGAAGTTCGATTGCACCAAGGTCACCGGGCATTAATGCTCTTCTGTGGCCTAGTTAGGGGAGGATGCTCTCCCTACTCTGACTGCTCCCTTCCCCTGAAAGAAGTGCAGGTGAGCAGCCCGGCTTTGAAGTCTGATAACATTAGCTATCAGTTCAGTGGACCGGGGACAGACCGTGCCTTGTTCTGAGACGGAACGGACACAGGAGACAGTAACGCCGAGTGATTTTTGTCTGAGCCGCTGGCATATGGCTTCCTCTCTGTCCACTTCTGAAACCAGACTGCAGTTGTCTAGAAGATTGTGTAGTTTTAGGTTTCTGTAGGTGTGTGTGTGTGTGTGTGTGTGTGTGTGTGTGTGTGTGTGTGTGTGTGTGTGTGTGTGTGTTTTTTTTTTTTTTTTTTTTCCTTCCTGCTTCTTTGTTAATTGTGCCAGTTTTCAATGGTCTTTATCTGTTGGTTGGCTGACAGTGCTGATCTTTGGAAAGTTAACCTTTGCTACTAAGTGCATTTGTGGCTTAGAAATGGGGAAGAAAATTCCGACCCAGTACACGTGTTTATGCGTGGTTTGTGTGATTCCTGGTATGAGCATACTGAATGTTCTCACCAGCAGACCCCACACTTCGAACCGTGCAACCCAAGGAGTCTTGACATGGCTGCTGTTGAGTTTAAGAAATCAACCAAATAAACACTAACTGACTTGTCTCTTGGGGAATTTTATTCCGGATCCTGGTGGGGTGTAAGCAGGGGAAATGAGATCCTGTAGGGGGATGGACCAATTTCAGTTTTCGGTGGTAGTTTGGAACCTTTGCCTTATGTTTGTTCCCACCTCCCACTCAACCAGATGCCCGGATAACTTTGTGGGAAAGCGGTGCCACTTACAGAACCCGTGCTCCAAGTCTCAGTGCGAAAATGGCGGGACTTGTGCTGTGCTCTTACACGAGAGCACGGTGGGCTTCACCTGTAAGTGTCCGCCGGGCTTCATGGACAACCTGTGCCTTACGCCAATCAACCACGCTTGTCTGAGCTACCCTTGTAAGAACGGAGGGACCTGTGACCTGGTCAGCGAGACTGAGTACAAGTGCCGCTGTCCCCCCGGCTGGTCAGGTAAGCATGCACGTGTGTATTATGTCTGTGTGTCTTGCACTCCCCGCTGAGTGCTGTTGTCACTGTGTGTACTTCAACCCAAGCCACCTTTTCGTTGTATGTTTCACACATGTGTTTCTCTACTCTAAACATTTTGTTGCCCCTGCCCCCCCCCCCAGGCAAAACCTGTCAACAAGCTGACCCCTGCGCCTCCAACCCGTGCGCCAACGGTGGCCAGTGCAGCCCCTTCGATTCGCACTACCTCTGCGCGTGCACGTCTGCCTTCCACGGTGTAACCTGCAAGTTGGATGTCAACGAGTGTGTCAAGAGCCCCTACCCCTGCAAGAACGGCGCAAAGTGCGAAAATGAGGTGGGCTCCTACCGCTGTGAGTGTCCCCGAGAGTACACGGGTCGGCACTGCGAAGTCCTCTACAAGCCCTGCAGCCCATCACCCTGCCAGAATGGGGGCACCTGCGTGCAGAAGGGAAACACCACCTACGAGTGCACCTGTCTGCCAGGTAATCCGCTTTTCATATGACCAGATTGAGGTGCTAGTTCTCCTGCTTTTCTTGTGTGATTTTTTTTTTTTTAATTGAATTTTATTTTATCGGTCTCTGTACTACACACCAACACGACTGTAAAGTCTCATCCCCAGAGAATGCAGATAAAATTTCTGTAGTTGAAGTCGACTAATTTTGATGGGAACTTTGGTGCAGTGTCAACACGAGTGTTCATATGTTTGATTTTATATTTACCAGTAATTGTTTGGCAGGCACTATTGTCCAAATCGAGCCAGCTTAGGTACCCGTGCCGCTAGGCTGGGCTTCCGATGATTTGCCAGTGACGTGCAGCATAGTCATGAGGAAGAGCGATATGGGCACTGGTCATACATCCGAAATGTTCTACAAACATTGTTCAAGAGAACCTTGTAAGTGACAAAATCAGAGCCAGATTTGCAAAAACAAGGAGCACCCTGTTGACCCAATACAGCGTCCGAAGGGAAGCAGCAAAGGGCAGAGTTTGAGGTACACCGGTTGGCAGTGAGGTGTTTTGAGAAGAGATGAGCCTAATGTGTGTAATTAATGCATTAGCCCCGATGCCTTTTCATAGTATTGGACTTTTGCTCATACATACTGTCAGTTGCTTTTTGGGTGCCTTTTGTTGTGCAACAACACAATATCTTGACATTAACAAAATATGTGAAAAACTGGGAGATTCGAAATTAACTGGGTATCGCGGTACTGTTTGCCGTCGCTTCAGGCTTGCGTGTGTGAGGCTGGGAAAACGTCGGCCTTATCATCAGGAAACCTCTGAGCGGTGACATCCTCCTGTTACCGCTGGCGGGCCGACAGGGAGGGGCCTTGTGCGTCTACGTCGGGGGCGGGGACCGAGTGGCTCAGGTCAGACAGGCATTCTCGCTGTGAGAAAAAGAGCAGAAGAGCTTCCCCCGATTTCGTTTCCCTCGCGCCTTTTGTCGTGGGAAGCTGGTGACAAAGAGGGAGGCGTTCCCCATTGTTCGGGTCCTTTATCAATTGTTTTTACATCGCTCCTTTTTAAGCTGATAATCCTCTGTACTTCACATTTTAACAGATTTCAGACTCCAATAAACAAGTTCATCTTTTTTTTATCCATACCTTTTAAAAAAGCCTTTTTTTTGATGACATTATTATCTGAAATGACTAAAAATGTTCCCATTTAACAATCAGATTTTAATTTAACAGCCAAAACTTTCTGGTTCTGTTGTCTTGGCAGTTGACTGTAGTTTTTTTTTTTTTTTTTTTTTTTTTTTTTAAAATAGCATAGCTGTACTTCCTGGAAACCATGCAGGCGTTAAATTGCAGGAAGCTTTTTTTCTACCCTTGAGGCTGGCACTAAAGAAATCTTATTTATTTTTTTTATTCTAAATAAGTTTAATCATATAACCAGGTGTAAAAGAGGAACAGGCAGGCTGTTAAGTATCATTCACGGATGGATTCCTTTATTAACTGAGTCTTCCTGATCAACTGTTTTGTTGAAGATGGTCAGTCTGCTTGTGGTTCAGTGCAGTGCTGCTTTTCCTGTCTGTTGATAATTAAACCTAGGCAGTCAAGTTAAACATTTGACAAAAGCATAAACTGAAATGGGTTTTATTTCCCTGCTTAACTGATAGGAGGTGGATCCTTCTCAATATGAAATAAAATGGTAAACTGATAACAGGAAGCAACTACCCAAGATTTCAGGGCCCCCAGCTCTTCAGCTTGGCAGGTTGCAAACACTAATTGATTGATGTGTGATAGCAGTGCGGTTAAATTGTAACCCAGCCTGACGGTCATCAGTGTTGGCGCTGGGCGAGCAGGCTTCACAGACATCCAGCCATTGTATAGATTGACTAGCATCCGTGGTACATTGAGGGGGGGTGGGAAACCACAGAAAGTAGATCAGAAATGGTCCTCACTGGCCTGGGTTGTCTCAGTGCTGTTTGCTGCCTTGTAGCCCACCTGTAAGTGCTGTGCCACACCAAGGAGATGGACCCAGCTGACAGTGGGGTATCTCCATCGTTTTCTGCGTGGGCCCCTTATCTCTGTGGGAGATGCAAGGCTCATACAGAGCTGCCACTTTGACCTGAGGTTATCCTACTGAAGAGGCGAGTTATGCAACCTGGACACCCACCACCAAACTAATGCCTGTCTTCCTGTGCCCCCCCCCAAAGGCTTCAACGGTCAGCACTGTGAACAGAACGTGGATGACTGCGTTGACCACCGCTGTCAGAATGGGGGGACATGTGTGGATGGCATGAACACGTACAACTGCAAGTGTCGGCCTCACTGGACAGGTGACTGAGTGACCCTCCAGACCAAGACCCCGCCATCCATCTCGGCTCTTCAGGATGTCACCTCATTCTGACTTTGATGTGACCTCGTCTTTCACCCTCCCCCCTCCACCGCAGGTCAGTTCTGCACTGAGGACGTGGATGAGTGCCAGCTGATGCCCAACTTGTGCCAGAATGGCGGTACCTGTCACAACACACATGGTGGCTACCATTGCGTCTGTGTCAATGGATGGACCGGTGACGACTGCAGCGAGAATATGAACGACTGTGCCAACGCAGCCTGCCACAACGGTGCCACCTGCCATGACCGAGTAGCATCCTTTTTCTGCGAGTGTCCCCATGGCCGCACTGGTGAGATATTCACAGTCTCTCTTGTGTTGCTGCCATTCTTGTTATTGTTGAATTGCTGTTGGTTTTGGGGTTACCAGCCTTGGTGTTGGTGTTGCCGGCCTTGGTGTAGGTGTTGCTGGCTTTAGTGTTGTTGTTGCCTGTCTTGGTGTTTGCCCTGGGGTTGTTGCTGTGGGTGTCAGTTTTGGTGTTGGTTTTTGTGTTTTTGGTGGTGATTTTAGTGTTTCTCTTGGTGCTGATGCATTTGGTGTTGGTGTTGTTGGTGTCAGTCTAATTTTGAATATTTCATATGACAATTATAATAATATTGTCATTTTTTTTTTCTAAAAAATCAATACACCAATATGAGATGCGTGCTTTCATTTGTAATCAACATTAGTTATACTAGTTTACTTCTTACGTGCGTAGCTGAAGCATGGCGCTCTCAGGTAATAACAACAGGCCATTGGTTTAATGCATGTTCTGTAGTGAGCAAGGAGCAGGTTGAGGAGACCCTTTAGAGGTGGAGGTATGTTCTAGAGAGGAGAGGAATGAAGGTCAGTAGGACTAAGACAGAATACATGTGTGTGAATGAGAGGGAGGACAGCGGAATGGTGAGGATGCAGGGAATAGAGTTGGCGAAGGTGGGTGAGTTTAAATACTTGGGGTCAGCAGAGAGTGCAGGCAGAGTGGAGTGGGTGGAGAAAAGTGTCAGGAGTGATTTGCGACAGACAGGTACCAGTTAGAGTGAAAGGAAAGGTCTACAAAATGGTAGTGAGACCAGCTATGCTATATGGGCTGGAGACGGTAGCACTGACGAAAAGACAGGAGGCAGAGCTGGAGGTGGCAGAGTTAAAGATGTTAAGATTTGCATTGCATGTGACAAGGATGGACAGGATTAGGAATGAGTATATTAGAGGGTCAGCTCAGGTTGGACGGTCGGAGACAAAGCCAGAGAGGCGAGATTGCGTTGGTTTGGACATGTGCAGAGGAAAGATGCTGGGTATACTGGGAGAAGGATCCTGAGGATGGAGTTGCCAGGCAAGAAGAAAAGAGGAAGGCCAAAGAGGTTCATGGATGTAGTGAGGACATGCAGGTGGTTGGTGTGACAGAGCAGGATGCGGAGGACAGGAGGAGATGGCGACATTTGATCCGCTTTGGCGACCCCTGACGGAACAGCCAAAAGAGGATGATGATGATGATTGGTTTAATGCATGTAACCACATCTGGGGTAGGCGTTCGCTGGTAAGCACATTGCAACACCCGAAAAGCCAGTGATTTGGTGGTCCACTCATGTTCACTGTGCATTTTCCACGCCCAGGGCTGCTGTGTCACCTGGACGACGCTTGCATCAGTAACCCCTGCCAGACGGGCTCCAACTGTGACACCAATCCTGTCAACGGCAAGGCCATCTGCACCTGCCCCCAGGGATACACCGGATCCGCGTGCAATCACGACATCGACGAGTGTGTTCTCGGTGAGACTCCATCAGCGGCGTCATATGGCCTTCGATTGGAGTGCGTCCGTCACGTCATGGAGTGATCGCACTGTGCGGGAGATGTGTACAACCATACCATGTGGTTATAGTAATAGGATAGAACACAGCCTTCAAATAAATGATGGGTTTGTTTGAACTACCATACGTCTGTACGAGCTACCATATGTTTCTTCCAAGGATTGCCATCGTATCATGGGGGTGTATGTTTCTGGAAAGGTGCAGGACCCCCCTCTTTGATGCCCCCCTTCTTTCTCAGGTGCCAATCCCTGTGAGCACGGTGGCCGCTGCATGAACACCATGGGCTCCTTCCAGTGCAGCTGTCCACAGGGCTTCTCCGGCCCACGCTGTGAGATTGACATCAATGAGTGCATGTCCAACCCCTGCAAGAACGACGCCACTTGCCTGGATCAGATCGGCGGCTTTCACTGCATTTGCATGCCCGGTATGCACCTTCACTCCCACGTCTAAACCAACGGTGGTCTTCCTGAATTTGTCCTGGAGTTTTTTGTTGGGGCATAGACAACAACAACCTGGAAATGATGCAAAAAGTGCTGTTTGCCATTCCTTGGACCTTACGTTTTAACCGTCTTCACAGGCCATAATCTGTTGTCTCAATCTCATCTCACTTAATAGCCCCACCCCCTATTGAACCCGAGGTCCTTTAATTATAAGTTCAGTCCTATTTCCTGTAACTCTGAAGCGAAGCCTGCCAGATGCCCTCACAGCATATAACGAGGTGCATGCTGTCTCTTCTGGCCCCATCAGGATACACCGGGGATTCCTGCGAAAGCAATGTGGACGAGTGTGCCAGCACACCTTGTCTGAACAACGGGAAGTGCGTTGACAAGATCAACGCCTTCCACTGCGAGTGCCCCATGGGTAAGGGACCTTCTTGGGACCTGGGGCAGGGGAACTCTACATGTAGAGGTGGGCTTGGTACTTCCGCTTAGGACATGGTGAGGAAAGTCTTATGGCTGTGGTTTCAGTGAACAGGCGAAATAAACGGACACCTCTGCCAGGCGCTCGTGCGGTCACTTAGTTTCCTGATGGCATCATGGGGAAATGTGGCTATTGTGCATTATCATTTTATCATTCATTTTTTTTTTTTAAGATCAGTTCCTTCCAGGCTCATTCTGAGTGTGTTGCGCCCAGTGGTAATTACAAAGACTGTTCTTTAAGCCTCAAGTTCTCATTAATTACTGCTGAGGTGTGATAGGAAGGTAAGAACAATTTTAATCTTTCAAAGTTCTTTTTTTAATTTCCTTCAGACAAGTCAGTGAAGTGGAGCCGATTCTAAAGGAAAGACGTAAGATGAGGATATCTGATAAGCAGCCACTTCCTGTTGGTAGATTGGGTTTCATATTGGAGAGCATTAATTGAGGAGTTAATGGCAGTGGACATGTGTGCCTGATGTCTGACCTCAGCCTACATTTCTTCGTCGCCTCTCCCAGTGTGTTTTGATTGACAAGGCAGAAGGGGCACAGATGGACCGCCTTTAGAACTGCCGTGGTACAGAATGCAGTTAAATCTCAGTCGGGGGTCTGAGGGGCCAGATTGGACATGAAGTTCAGGGCTCCTCCCCCCAGTTCCTGCTTGACATGCAAATCAGTGCTGCTTTGCGTTGGGAGTGCGTTGGAGCCCCTTTCAGCTGTGTGTGCCCTATATCCATGGAAACTCCAGCGCACTCTCCGAAATGCCCTGGTCCGAGGGACTTAGGGCAGGGCAGAAAAGAGTGGGAAATGGCACAGAGTTAGCATGGCCACTGCTGTGATGTAAAAGCGTAGTAGTAAATGGTGGAAAGGGTACAGCGTGTTGGAAAGTTGATCAAAGTAAATGCACAGTAGTCAGTCCTGTAGTGCTCAACACTAATCAAACATGCAGGGCATCTTCTGGTAGTTTTATTGGTGGGGTTGTAATGAAGATGACTGCGTTCCGGTCCATACTAGTCACATGTTGTGGTGGATGTTTCAGGGACCAAGGCAGGAAGCTTACTTGGCTCCTGGGTGCTTTTGCCTGAGACATTGGACGTGAGGACAGGAAGGGTGTGTGTGTGTGTGTGTGTGTGTGTGTGTGTCACTCTGTCCGCCCCCCCCCCTTTAGGTAAGATGGCGCCTTCCTTTTTGGTGCTGCGGTATTTACAATAAGAGAAGCTGACGAAGCTCTTGGTCATGTGGAGCACTACATGAATGGGATTAGCATTCCCTGCCCCCGCCACGAACATTCCTCTGTCGTCATTGTTTTATTCCCAGGGTTCACTGGGAACCTTTGCCAGAGGGACATTGATGAGTGCGCCAGCACACCATGTCAGAATGGGGCCAGGTGCGTCGACGGGCCCAACAAGTACACCTGCGAGTGTACAGAAGGTACGGTGCCACGTTTTTGCACCCAGCTTTCCTCCACATGTGAATCAGAGGGTGACGTCCGGTTAATCCATGTCCCTTCTCCACAGGCTACACAGGAACGCACTGCGAGACCGACATCGATGAATGCTCCTCGAACCCGTGCCACTACGGCACTTGCGAGGACGGCCTGGCCATGTTCTCCTGTCACTGTGCTCCTGGCTACACTGGGCGCTTGTGCGAGACCAACATCAATGAGTGCCAGAGCCAGCCTTGCCAGAATGGAGGCACCTGTCAAGACCGGGAGAATGCTTACATTTGTACCTGTCCCAAGGGCACCACTGGTACGCCATATTCGGGCTTCCCTGGGGGTCTCGGGGGTCACCAGGCTCCATTTGTACACTGCCAGATTATGCTTAGTTAAAATCCACAGCAGTTACACAGCTGGCTCTAAATGCCCCCCTTCTTAACCAGCAACTAAAATGTCAACTAGCCCAAGTGGCGGGAGGTCACAGTTAAAAACGCAGGACCAGGCTCAGGTTAGGCTTGATGTATTTGATGCGGGAATTTTCCCAAATGCAGAGGTTCACCCCGTCTGTGCCCCCAGGGTTCAACTGTGAGGTCAACCTGGACGACTGCAAGAACAAGCCCTGCGACTATGGCAAATGCATCGACAAGATCGATGGCTACGAGTGTGCCTGTGAGGCGGGCTATACGGGTGAGAAGTGTGGGGGCAGAGGCAGGCTTCTCTGTGGGTTTGGGGGGGGGTGAGCAGGACAGGTGGCCAGCGAGCTTGTCGAGCAACGCACGCGTCTCGGTTTACCTACGCTGAGTCGGGGAACAGTGGCTCCCAGTCCTCGGTCCAGTGCCCAGGCACGCAGATCCAGGCTTTGAAAAAACAGATTTCAATGACGCCGACCTTTTAAAAGACTTGAAAGTCGATCCTTTAAAAGGGGGGAAGTTGGTTGGCGCTTTAAGGACAACTGAAACCGACTCCACAATCGGGTGAATGGGGCTCTCCAACCACAATAAGGACATTTTCTTTTCTTTCTAGAGCTCTACTGATGTGTTGACTGTGCTGTCTGATGTAAATATTGTAATGTCCTTCAGAATCTATCTCTCTGTACGTGGATCTGTCCATATGTCTATCAGTCTAGCTGTCTATGGTGCGGTTGTTGGACACACGCTATGCACTGGACACACTGGAGAATTTGCTGTTTACAAACACACAGAAATGCCCCCATTTGCTTGTTCCAATGGGGAGAACGTCATGTGGCTCTGTATGATTGGTCAGTGAGTTGGGCACCGCCAACTGACCCACCTACCCATTTTTTTTATGCCGTTCGAGGGTTAAGGCAGTCTGCTGCCTCCTCCCTTTCCGTCAATAGATCCTTTATTTTTTTGGGGGGGGCTGCAGTGTTACACAGCCTCCTCCCCCCTCCATTTTTTGAGAACCTGTTGGGATTAAAATTTGTAAGAAGGGGCATTGTGGTTTAAGAAGGCACGGCCGTCCATTACCATTCCTAATTAGCAGAGAGGAAGTGGGTTGGGGACATGGGGCTAAATTCATTGGTTCGTTGGTTTTGTGGAAAATGAGGCCTGCCTTCCAGTCTCCTGAAACAACAACCACAGAGGGCAGCTTTTTGTCTCTCCACCCCCCCCGGATATTGTTTGTTTGCTCTATTGTTTTGCTCCTGTGTATAACCGTACATCCCGTTATGTGAGCATTCCCAGCTTAGCACAAAGAACCCTATGGGTGGTGTTAGGCTTAGTACCCATGTCTGGATGGTCATGGGTTCAAGGTCTGAGGCCAACAATGTAGATATATTAACGCTGGTCCCCTGAGTGAGACCCCTAACGCTAACTGACCCTACACTCTGACCCCAGGTTTTCCTCACTTATACATCACTTTGGATATAATTGTCTGCTGAATAAATAAAACACATAATCTGCAGTGCAACTACATCACTGTTTATTGATTTTCTCACTTCTCAGCTTTGCCATCAGAGCTTTCTTTGTGTGTGCATTTTATTAGCAATTACTCGATTTTCTTCATTATCACATTTTAAAAGTGCTAAAAGTATAATATAATATAAATATAAATGTCATATTTTCCACATAATGGCTTAAATGGCTTAGATATCATCCAAATATCAAAGTTCTTAATCACAATGCTGAATATTTTAATGGCGTCATTAGACTTTGGCTCTTTACTTTAGAGAAACTTTGCAGTTTGTTCTCGGACTTTTACTGGTAACTTTCAAGTCACAGCTCTTTGATCTTAACCACTGTGGCATCTGCTGTTCTTTGTGTGATGTGGTGTGGTGACTTACAGGGACCATGTGCAACATTAACATTGATGAGTGTACACCCAACCCCTGCCACAATGGCGGTACCTGCATTGACGGCATCAACAACTTCACTTGCCAATGTCCAGATGGGTACCATGATGCCACCTGCCTCTCCCAGGTCAACGAGTGCAACAGCAACCCCTGCATACATGGACACTGCATAGATAAAATCAATGGGTAAGGCTGGGTTCTGATTTTATACATAATATGTCAATCTGTCCATCCATGCTTAGTCAGGGATTGTGTGATCCAGAGCCTATCCTGGGAAGAATAGGATGTAATTCCAGATAAATCATGGAGGAAGTTCCAGCTCATCACAGGGTACACATTAATCTTAGAGACTCCAGGGCACTCCAGATTTGCTGAAAAGAAAGCCATGTGAGCTAAGAGGGAACGTGAAGAATCACATGGTGCTGGGGCTGCGTTCAAACCTGGCGTTATGACCGTGCCATAATGACCTGAAAATTATCACGTCTCTCCGCCTTAGTTACAAGTGCACCTGCAACTCGGGCTGGAGTGGCCTCAACTGCGACATCAACAATAACGAGTGTGAGTCGAACCCTTGCATGAACGGCGGCACCTGCAAGGACATGACCAGCGGCTATGTCTGCACTTGCCGAGCAGGCTTCAGCGGTTGGTTCCACCGCCACCCTAACTCCATTTACTGTAAACTGTGTGGTGCTTCCCCCATTCATACCCCAAAATAACTGGTGTGTCCTAACCCCCACATCACAGGTCCTAACTGCCAGACTAACCTCAATGAGTGCGCCTCCAACCCGTGTTTGAACCAGGGGACCTGCATTGATGACGTCGCTGGGTACAAGTGCAACTGCTTGCTGCCTTACACGGGTATGACGCTTGCTTCTCTTTTCCCTTGTGTGGGTTTCCTTGCGAGCATGCACGTGTGTGTGTACACACGCGTGTGTGTGTATTTGTCGCATTGCTGACAGTCGCTGCACTGTTTTTCATGGTGAGTTTACTAAGGGATGTTTTCTTGAGGGAAAATGTTTAGTTTCCGTGTTGATATCTTTAAAACACTGATATCTCAAGACACTAAAATCCTCACAAAACAGTTTGGGTGATGAGAGACACAGGAACGTTTTAATAACTTTGGAACAAAATATTCTGTAGTTTAGGCTCTTTGCACTTCTCCTGTTTTTTTTTTTTTTTTTTTTTAAGAAAACAGATAAAGATGTGGTGTTTTAGGCAGAGTGGTGACTTGTTTTCAGTCCCGTTGGAAAAATCCACAGAATGAGACACGGCTGCTAGTTTTTGGGTGGGGACTGCCGCTGTATCTATTTCCTGTTTCCCACTTTGTGAGTTCTGTATCGGGGCAGCCGGGGCCCACACAATGGCAGGAAACTGTGGTGCTGTGCCCAGACCCGTTGCCGTGGAAACAGATATGCAAATTGATCCAAAGCTCTGCCGAAAGCAAAAACTTTCGGGAAGATGTTCAAGTCCGCGGGGAGGATTCGGGGAGCCCGTTTTAGAGGAAGCCGCGGTGTTGAGCTGCTTTTCGGGGGGTCACCAGGTTGAACCAGTGTCTCGAACTCATCGCTTCTCTGTCGCAGGGGAGAACTGCGAGGTCCTGCTGGCACCATGCAGCTCCAGGCCCTGCAAAAACAGGGGCGTGTGCCATGAATCCGAGGATTACCAGAGCTTCTACTGCACATGCCCCAAAGGTTGGCAAGGTGAGCTTGCAGTGCTCATTTTCAACAGTCCAGCTCATTTCTTGCTAAATCAGCCCCCTTCCCTATAGAGTGGTACAGCCCACCCTGGCCCTGCGTGACCCATCACTTTCTCTACCACTTCCAGGCCAGACCTGTGAGATCGACGTCAACGAGTGTGTGAAGAACCCTTGTCGTAATGGCGCCACCTGCCAAAACACCTTTGGTGGATACCAGTGCACGTGCAGCAAAGGCTTCTTGGGCCAGAACTGTGAGACAGATTTAGATGACTGCAAGCCGAGTAAGTGTGGCGTCCCGTGGCTCTCCCTCTGAAATTCCTGTGTGTGCACTCACAATGCAGCCTGACCTTTGCCCTTTAACCCCCCTGCCCAGACCCCTGCAGCAATGGTGGCTTCTGCCGGGACAAGGTGGACGGCTTTGTCTGTACCTGCCTGCCCGGTTTCCGGGGCTCCAAGTGCGAGGAGGACATCAATGAGTGCGACAGCAACCCCTGCAGGAACGGCGCCAACTGCACCGACTGCGTCAACAGTTACACGTGCAGCTGTCTGCCAGGCTTCAGCGGCATCCACTGCGAGAACAACACCCCCGACTGCACGGAGAGGTATCCACTGCCAGCCATCATGTGCGGCAGCCAATAAGAATTGGTCTTTTCAGAATAGGGAATCTAAAGTTCCATATACTGCTAAATGTAACAGTAAATATAGTGCATAATGCCAATAATAAACTAATTAATAATACTAATCTACTAATTAACAGTCTAATTAATAATTATACTTCTTTATTATTACATTTCTTTTATCTCTTTGGGAGTCTTCATGGAGCAGGAGAAGACATTCTAATCAAATATATCTACTCCAACTTTGCATTCTTGCCTGTCCCAGCTCCTGCTTTAATGGCGGCACCTGCATGGACGGCATAAACACATTCACCTGTGTGTGTCCGTCTGGCTTCACGGGCAGCTATTGTCAGTACGACATCAACGAGTGCGACTCCAGGCCATGCCTGAACGGAGGCACCTGCCAGGACAGCTACGGCACCTTCAAGTGCACCTGTCCTCAGGGCTACGCGGGACTCAACTGCCAGGTGGGCTTTGGATGAGAGGTGATCATTAATGGTGGCGGGGAGCCAGATCAGTGCTGAATCTGCTTATTCCGGCTGCAGAACTTGGTGCGCTGGTGTGACTCATCGCCGTGTAAGAACGGCGGGACCTGCTGGCAGAAGGGCGCCTCCTACAGCTGCGAGTGCCAGAGCGGCTGGACGGGTCTGTACTGTGACGTACCCAGCGTCTCCTGTGAGGTGGCTGCCAAACGTCAAGGTAACCATGCTGCTTACTGAAAGATGATTGGCAGATATTTTTCTAGCGCTGTGATTGGCTGACTGATTGCTGCCCCACCACTGCCTGTCAGGTGTGGATGTGGGCCGCCTGTGCAGGAACTCAGGTCAGTGCCTGGATGCCGGCAACACACATTACTGCCACTGCCAGGCGGGTTACACAGGCAGCTACTGCGAGGAGCAGGTGGACGAGTGCTCGCCAAACCCCTGTCAGAATGGGGCCACCTGCACCGACTACCTGGGCGGATACACCTGTGAGGTAAGTGCCCATAAAACACCCTGGGCCTGAATGTCTGGCCCGTTTCAGGATTCTAAATGACAAGCACAAAACTTTTGTTAGAAATAAAGCAAATGGAGATAAAATGAGAAAAAGAATGAAGGGGAGGAAAAACTTATTTTCTGAAATGCTAGGTTATCTGGCCTATTATTGTTAACAGGTTCACATTGGTCCATTACTGTTTGCGCAAGGATTCTCATTGGCCCGTTAATCACAGTCCTCAGTTTTGTTTTTGAATTTGCTGGAAGCATCGTTAATGTGTTTTCCCACCCTTGTCTTGCAGTGTGTGCCGGGCTATCATGGGGTTAACTGCTCAATCGAAACCAATGAGTGCCTTTCCCAGCCCTGCCAGAATGGGGGGACCTGCATAGACCTGATCAACACCTATAAATGTTCCTGTCCCAGGGGCACACAAGGTCAGCACACCCCCGCCAAAAACCACACACCATCATAACAGATACTATTTAGGACCTGCAAGCCTCTGAATCCTGAAATAATCCATAGGGATACTCGGCTGGTTTAATAAATGTATATACCTCCACACAGGGAAATATTAATAAATCAATCTTATGTTTACTAACTGAATAAATGTGTTATAGACCTAGGTTAGTTCCCAATGGTAAGACGCAGTAGTCATTGTTTTTTCACAGGCGTCCACTGCGAGATCAACGTGGATGACTGCACGCCATTTGTCGACCACACCACGCAGGAGCCCAAGTGCTTTAACGGTGGCAAGTGCGTGGACCGCGTCGGGGGCTACCACTGTGTGTGCCCACCGGGCTATGTGGGCGAGCGTTGTGAGGGCGACGTCAACGAATGCCTATCGGACCCCTGCGACCCACGTGGCACCTACGCTTGTGTGCAGCTCGCCAACAGCTACCGCTGCGAGTGCCGCACTGGATACACGGGTATGAGGCCCACCTACGTGGCCTGAGCCTGCCATCGTCCCCTGTTCTGTACAACATTCCGCTGATTATTGTTCTATATTTTCATGCCTATATCCAGTGGAGAGTATTTTATTACTGCGGCATGGCAGTTTATCTGCAAGAGAGTAACAGATGATAAAAAAAAAAAAAAAGATACAGTACCATGTCGCTAACTCCCTCCAAATTAAGTTTTTTATTGTCATTGAGCAAATTAATTGTTAATGCAATTAATACTCACTTTAGGCGTTGTCATGTGATATGTGACATCGTCGTTCTTCTTCCCTGGTAGATGTCTGTGTTTGTGTCTCTAACACTGACCCCTGTCCCCCCCCCCCCCCC
>JAACJT020000095.1:11088943-11107068 GCA_009936485.2 Gymnarchus niloticus | reverse complement strand
AAAATTCTCACACATCTTCAGGTCGTTATTGTTAAATGTGAACCCCCCGTTCTTCTTCCCCAGTCGATTTCTGGGTTTTTGTATCAAACACTTACCCCCCCCCCCCCCCCCCCCCCCCCCAGGGCAGCGCTGTGACAAGATATTCGACGGCTGCAAGGGGAAGCCCTGTCGCAACGGAGGCACCTGCGCCGTGGCTAGCAACATGCCGAATGGCTTCATCTGCAAGTGTTCACCGGTAAGGAGGGCCGTGAACTCGGTGACATCAGCGCAGGGCAGCGCCAAGCGTAGCAGTGCGAAGCGACCGGAGACTCTTATTACCGCTGGTCGTCTGCTTCTCTTTACTGAACTGGAGGAATAATGACTTTCAAAAATAGTGAAGCAGACTTCAGCTGAGGTAAGGTAACAGTGTGTATGATACACCGCACATGGCGTACAGGTCCGCCACTCTCTCTGGGCGTGTGCATATATGCACGCACATCTGCACATATGTATGTATGTGTGTGTGTGTGTGTGTGTGTGTGTGTGTGTGTGTGTGTGTGTGTACGTTAGCATACAGCTACCAGTCAAAAGGTTTTGCACACACTAAGATTTTCTACATTATCAGTATTACTGACATCATTTTCACAAAAAATTCTAGACACCCAATAATGTGTATGTAAATGCTGTAGTTTGTCTTTGCAAACCATCAACTCCATCCCAAAGGAGATTTATGAATACTGTAATATAATAAACCGTAATAACCATAAACCATGCCCCAGGAGTGCTGGAATGAACTTAGAGCAATATTTAATGTCCCTTGAGAAAATGCCTTGAATTTGCTCTGCTCTTGTAGCTGCTAGAGGAGGTTACTTTGATGAACCAAAGATATGACCAGTTTTCTTACTAATAAAGGTATTTGAAGGATGCTGAACGTGAACATCTTATTTTTTAGCACTGAATATTGAGTGTCTAGAATTTTTTGTGAAAATTATGTGAGTAACATTGGTAATGTAAAAGATCTTAATGTGTGCAAAAACTTTTGACTTGTACTGTATATGTGCCGTCACACGGCTACATAGTAATAATCCGGCCACTCTCCTCAGGGCTACACGGGATCCACCTGCGAGTATGATGCCCACTCCTGTGGCAGCCTGCATTGCCGCAACGAAGGCACCTGCATCTCGGGCCACAAGAGCCCACGGTGTCTGTGCCCTGCGGCCTTCACGGGGCCGGAGTGTCAGTACCCTGCAGATAGCCCGTGTGACTCGGCACCGTGTTACAATGGTGGCACATGCCAGTACACGTCAGAGGTGCCCCACTTCCGCTGCGTCTGCCCCGCCAACTTCAATGGTCTCTTCTGCCACATCCTGGACTACGCGTTCCAGGGTGGGCTGGGCAGCGACATTACGCCTCCTCCCGAGGTGGCGGAGAGCTGCGAGGTGGCGCAGTGTGAGGAGCGCCGCGGCAACAAGCTCTGCGACAGCCTGTGCAACAGCCACGCCTGTGGCTGGGACGGCGGGGACTGCTCGCTTAACTTCGACGACCCCTGGCAGAACTGCTCGGCAGCGCTACAGTGCTGGCGCTACTTCAATGACAGCAAATGCGACAGGCAATGCAACAATGCCGGCTGCCTCTACGATGGCTTTGACTGCCAGAGCCAGGAGGGCCAGTGCAAGTGAGTTGGCTTTGCCTGTTTTATAACTGAAGGTTGTAGGTTCAAGTCCCAATAGGGACTTTTCATGGTTTAGTAACCTCGTTTAAACATTCTGATTTCAGAGGAAGGTGTACATATAAATCAGGCGGGAGAGTCTCACAAAGCTAAGCCAAATATGGGCCATTTGCATCAGCAAACATGAATGCTGGTTGCGATTCAAAGTTTATCACTAGGGATGGACGGACACTTAACATGATAGCTGTCATACAACAAGGAAGTACAGCCTCACAAACAACCACTGAACTCAGTAAGAACCTCTGTAATCCTGTCTAAATGAAAACTGCACATAGTGAGTATCACAAAGCTGTTATTTATGACAGGGCTGTAATTGGTGCTTGTGGCCAGTGCTAATACACAACAACCAGATGTCAGGAACACAAAACCTGGATCCCAGAGCATACGAATAAAATATCTTTCACCCTCTATCCCATATCTGGATGGGTTTATGTTTACAGATAGCCCTCAGCCCGTGATGCCTGTTGTTTTGGGCAGCCATCTTATAGGAGTCATTGGGTCTGATGTAGCTCTGCACAGTCTTAGAACTGGCAAGGAAGAAGAGGCTATTTTACTGAAACTGGTGCACTCTATGGCCCCATTAAGGCCCCCCCCCCCATTCCAAGATGATAATGCCCCCATACATACTGCTCAACAAATTCAGGAGTGCTTTCTGACCCACGAGATAAACACCTCCCATTGGCTCCCCAATCGTTTAGAAGTTTCACATTTCATTAATTTAGCAGATACTATTGTCCAAAGCGTCACACAGTGAGGCAAGTGCAACACAGGCAGACACCAGTTAAGGCGCTACCTAAGTTATAAGTGCCGTTAAGACATGAACATCATAAAACATTTATGGGAACCTCTATGGAGAACAGAGTAGCAGGTAGATTTCCACCTCCTTTAAGAACTGGAGGCTTTTCCTCTTGCAGAACATTCCTGTTTCCCAACACTCTAAGAAGGCCTGAAGCTGTTCTGAGGGCCACAGGGGGTCCGGCTCTTTATTAAGGCTTTGATATTAATATGCTGGTAGGCATTTCTCTTAACTTGGTCACCCCTGGTACGTGTCTATGATTGATTATATGTTCATTTACTACACACATTCTAAGTCTGGGGAAAGGATTCAAGCCAACACTCATACCTACTTTTGATTACTCATCCTATAACTCCACCTGGTAATACTTTTCTGTGAATACTCATTATTAGAACGCTGTGGTCTAGCTGTTTTTGAGCAGTTACTCCACAGTGTTCATGTAGGATTTATTTACCGTCATATTAAGTAGTGATTTTGTGCGTTCCACAGCCCCCTGTATGACCAGTACTGCAAAGACCACTATGCAGACGGCCACTGCGACCAGGGCTGCAATAATGCGGAGTGCGAATGGGACGGCCTGGACTGCGCTGGCGACATCCCGGAGAAGCTGGCGGTGGGCCGCCTGGTGCTGGTGGTGCACATCTCACCAGAACAGCTGAAGCGCAACCTGTCGAGCTTCCTGCGCGAGCTGAGCCGTGTCATCCACACCAACGTGGTGTTCCGCCGCGATGTGCACGGCGAGCCCATGATATACCCGTACTATGGCAGCGAGCAGGAGCTCAGGAAGCACAACATCAAGCGCTCGGTAGATGCCAGCAGCTGGTCCGGGCTCTCCGGGGCTGTCCTCGATGGGATGAGGGCGTCTGCGAGCGCTGTGCTGGGAGCACGCCGTCGCCGAGAGCTGGACCAGACGCAGGTTAAGGGGTGGGTCAGCTGACGCATTTCCTTCATGCCTATTGGGTGGCATGCACGGTCCTTCAGCTTAACCCAAAGTGGAATTTGACCCCCCTCCCCCGACCCTGCTCCCATACAGCTCTGTGGTTTACCTGGAGATCGACAACCGGCAGTGTATCCAGCAATCCAAAGACTGCTTCGAGAGTGCTACGGACGTGGCGGCTTTCCTGGGAGCGCTGGCATCCAGTGGCAACCTAAATGTGCCCTACTTCATCGAGGCAGTCACCAGTGAGTCCCCCAAAGTCACCCTCTTAGCCAGCCAAACATATTTCCCCACACGCAGCCAAAATCTCTATTTTCCCACATAAAAGTAGATCAGCTCCCGAAACCGCATTTTCACTTGGGCTGCATGTACGAGCGACATTATGTTTTTTTGCTAACCTACCTGCTTGTCGCAGCTCACGTGCTGACAATAGCTCCAAACAAATGGAACACAATTTTTCCACCTGTTCCTGCCACAGCCCATGATCACAGGCCCTGCAGCCCTCGCCTAGTGGGGTGTAAATACCAGGACTTAATTCATCTCCAAGGATTTGGCTGGTAGAGGGTTTTTTGTTGTTTTTTTTTTTTCTATCATTTTAGAATCGTTAGCGGTGGGGGGGGAGGGGAGAGAAGGAGAAATTGATCGGGAGAGCGCTAGAAGTTGGGAGACTTTGTTATCTCTCAAATCCAAAGAAATCCTCCGTCTTTGCAGCTTAAAGCGCGTGCAGTAATTTGAGGTTTGTTAATCCCTCTCCTTCCCCCTTAAAGAAGACACTGTAAAGTTGGCTCCTGCTTACCGAACAGCAGGATAAGGGGGGCTGGCTTTTTATGAGCAGAGCTGGTTTGTGGCTCTGATTATTCGCGGACGTTCCCGAAGCGGGCGAATCGGAGTTCTGGGACGTGGGCCGGCCAAAGGCGAGGCTCCCCACCCCTCTGACGGTACCTGCCGCCTGACGATGGCACCTCTCTCCTGCGCAGGTGAGAACGATAGCCAGCCTCCAGCCGAGCTCTACCCCATCTACTTAGCGGTGGCGGGGCTAGCGCTGCTGGCACTTGCCGCCGCCGGAGTGGTGGCGTCCCGCAAGCGGCGCCGCGAACATGGCCAGCTCTGGTTCCCCGAGGGCTTCAAGGTCGGCGAGCCGGGCAAGAAAAAGAGGCGTGAGCCGGTTGGGGAGGACTCCGTTGGGCTCAAGTGAGTGACACCGTCAGCAGGCGGCTCTTCAGCCTCCACCTTTTGGAAGTTGGGGGGGGGGGGTGACTTACGGAAGCTTGTTAGGTGCTAGTTAGTGGCTAATGTAACTAGTAGGCTCCATCACGCTTGCTGGTCACAGGGCACGAATCATTAGCACCTTCCTCCAACTAGTCAGCCACCAGTTAACTGCATTTGTGACCTTCTCGCTGTCTCGTTAACGGCATCTCTCCATGCCGGGACAGGCCACTGAAGAACTCCTCGGACATGTCCTTGATGGACGACAACCAGAACGAGTGGGGAGAGGAGGAGGCGTCCACCATCAAGCGGTTCAGGGTGAGTGGCTGCGTGGCAGCGGGCAGGGAGGCAGGGGGGAGGGAACCTCCTTTGTACAGCAGGAGGGTGTGTGAGTGGTACTTTGCTGAACAATCATACAGCGGCAGCTTAGGAACTTTAATCAATATTAAGTTTTCAATGTAAGCTGTAATTGTGCAAATATTACACATCTGGCTATCTGTATAGGCTGAAGACTGGGTCCCTGGAAGGTTGGCTGGGTGTGTTTGGTTTGCTAGGAGCCGGGTTGCCATTACTTTTTTTTTGTTCATGTGATTCAATGCGTTTATCTGGCCTGATTCGATGAATTACTTTGCATTCTGTTTGACTGAATTTTGCACATCAGTGCAGTTTGTGAACATGTCATGTGTTCCAACTGTGGCTTTTTGTTAAAAGTCAAAATCCTCCCCCCCAAGTTTGAGGAGCAAGCTGTGCTGGACCAGGATGAGCAGACAGACCACCGGCAGTGGACCCAGCAGCACCTGGATGCGGCTGATCTGCGTATCCCCTCCATGGCACCCACACCTCCACAGGGTGAGATCGACAGTGACTGCATGGATGTCAACGTCCGCGGTCCAGGTGGGTAACTCGCTTGGCTGCCCCACCCCTCCCCCTGATGTAGAGTGCTTCTCTGTGCCGGTCTCCAGTCACGTCACCCTTGCTTGCACTGGGCACGTGCGGATTCGAGTTACTGAGAGTGTGCAGTGAGCAGGCATAGGCAGAGCTGCGAACCCCGAGGCCACAGAGGTGAAGATCAAAGGGGCAGCCTGGGGGCTGATGTCCCCTGGGAGAAGCTACACAGTTCTTTTCCCCCAGTAATCCACCCTGACATCTCTGGCTTCTCATATGTTTTCTTAATGAAACGGTACACGGATAAACAGTTCAATTGAGTAAACCGCCATTTTAGTGCTCCAGATCGATGCTCCCCGGTCCTTGGGTGGGTCGTTGTGCTGGGATCGGATGTTTTGAGGAAATGTAGGACCCCCCACACCCCCTTCTGCAGCCTGGTCCCATCAGAGATTTCTCCCTTCATATTTCTGAGGCTATATAAAAATACCCTTTATTTGAATCTGTTAATTACAAGGTCCAGCCTAGATCAGCGAACTGGTCAGAAGTATGGTCAACCCTGCTTGGAGGGAGGTGCACAGGCTGCTGTGTTGCCTTTCGAGCCCTAACCCTAACGCAGGTGTGCCCCTCTATCCAGTGCTGTGGTCCCCTACCCAGCAGCAGTTTTCCTGAAGCTCATTGCTAAAGCTCTTTTCTTCTCCTTCCTCACAGACGGCTTCACCCCACTGATGATCGCATCCTGCAGCGGCGGGGGTCTGGAGACGGGCAACAGCGAGGAGGATGAGGATGCCTCTGCCTGCGTGATCTCCGACTTCATCTACCAGGGTGCCAATCTGCACAACCAGACGGACCGCACAGGCGAGACCGCCCTGCACCTGGCTGCCCGCTACGCCCGCTCGGATGCCGCCAAACGCCTCCTGGAGTCCAGTGCGGATGCCAATGTCCAGGACAACATGGGACGCACCCCGCTGCACGCAGCTGTTGCCGCTGACGCCCAGGGAGTCTTCCAGGTGCGAGTCCAGTGCTGTTATGCCAAGCTGAACACACTGTTCCACGAGGTTCAATAAACTGATGGGTTTAAACCCTATAAATGACCGGGTCTAGGCATGCTCGCCCTTCAGTGTTATGTGCAGTTTGTCTGCCATTAACAATACAAGTGGAGTTAGTGGCAAAGCGACCTCATGACTTTTGTCATTATTTTGGCCAAGTTTCAGCGTTACTCAAACATTAACATAATCGGCAATAAATACATTGTTGACTATTTCAACTATTTTGTTATTGAACTAATTTATTTCATATTATTTTATACCATAGATACTATTTCAGTATTATTTGGATACATGCTATAGTGCCTTTAAACAGGTATAGCGGCATTTGATATGGTAGGCTATATTATATAGACTATAATATAGTCTATGTTATGGTTTGTTTAACCTTTTTGCTTTTTCACACTTTAAAAAGATATTCACATGCCATTGTCTGTTTGCTGTAGTGTGTTTAAACAGAAGTACAGCTGCATTATGAATAAGTATGGTAGGTACAATCTATTCTGGTCTTTTTAGCCTATTTTATTTGGTATTTCACACCCTCTGGTGTTAGGGTGTGTCTAGAAACATTTAGGTATAGCAGACACAGTAGGTACAGTCTATTCTTTTTAGCCTATTTTGCTTTTCATTCAATGAGAAGAGACTATTTTTCCCTGTCTGCCATGAGGGGAACAGCAGCATCAGGCAGTGCCAGTTTAGCCACCTTTGCCGCTGGTCCATAACCAAGCAGACGGTTGTTGCAGATTCTGATCCGGAACAGGGCCACTGACCTGGACGCCCGCATGCATGACGGTACCACGCCGCTGATCCTGGCAGCCCGACTGGCAGTGGAGGGCATGGTGGAAGAGCTCATCAACTGTCACGCTGATGTTAACGCCGTCGACGACTTCGGTACGGTTTTCTAGGGGGGTTTCCAGTCAGTGGGTCGACCAGCTACACTGCCCTCAGGCCATTTAATGCATAAACATTTGTATGGATCAACGGAAGGACTCCTATCAGCATTTGGTGGTATAATACTAATAAAAATAACCTGAATATCCATCTCACTAGGTAAGTCTGCCTTGCACTGGGCCGCAGCCGTGAACAACCTGGATGCAGCAATGGTACTCTTGAAGAATGGTGCCAACAAAGACATGCAGAACAACAAGGTGAGGAACCTCTCACATATCCCCTGATGTGCATCACAGGACCCACACATGCATCATCAGCTGGAATGTCCGTCATTAAACCTCATATAAGCTGGGATATGGTCTCCCCAGTTCCGCCATTTTCCATCCCTGTGTCACATGATCAAACAGGCATGCAGGTTTAGCTGCACCATTTCTAAAGGGTGTTATTTTGTCCCCCCCGCATTAGGAGGAGACACCCCTGTTCCTTGCTGCCAGGGAGGGAAGCTACGAGACGGCCAAGGCCCTACTAGAGCACTTTGCCAACCGCGAGATCACAGACCACATGGACCGGCTGCCACGGGACATTGCGCAGGAACGCATGCACCATGACATCGTGCGCCTGTTGGACGAGCACAACCTGGTGTGCAGCCCTACCATGCACAACAGCCACATGGGCGCCACACTGTCACCACCGCTCTGCTCCCCTGGGGGCTACCTGGGTGCCGGCAAGCCTCCCGTCCAGGGCAAGAAGGCCCGCAAGCCAAGCGCCAAGGGCGTCGGCTGCAAGGATGGCAAGGACGCGAAGGCCAGGAGGAAGAAGGCCCCAGATACCAAGGGCAGTCTGCTGGACAGCTCGGCCGCGCCGTCCCCTGTCGACTCCCTCGAGTCCCCACACGGCTACCTGTCAGACGTGTCCTCACCGCCCATGATGGCCTCTCCCTTCCAGCCGTCGCCATCTATGTCGCTGAGCCACATGCAGGGCCTTGCTGAAAGCCACTTGGGCGTTGGACACCTGGGCATGGCGGGAAAACAGGACCTGGGTCGGACGCCGTTTGACCCTGTGCCAATACGTCTTTCGCACTTGCCTGCCTCCAGCCGCGGCACCGCCGGCCACATGGGCCTACCGATAGCCGGTGGTGGTGGGGCACAGTGTGACTGGGTCTCACGGATGCACCCTGGCACGGCTCAGCAGGGCCAGTTCAACACTGTGAGGAACGCTGCGGGGCAGGGTGCCTTACACCAAGCCGGCCCCTCGCTGCAGCATGGTATGATGGTCCCCCTGCACAACGGCATGCCTGCCCCCACCCTCTCCCAGATGATGAGCTACCAGGGTGTGCCCGGGGGTGCCCACCTTGCCGCGCCACCCCATCTCATGCAAGGGCAGCAGATGCAGCAGCAACCAAGCCTGCAGCTGCAGCACCAGAACTCCAGTGCCACCACCGGTCACACCTTCATCAGCAGTGACTTGAGCCAGTCGGACCTGCAGCCCGTACCAATTGGCCCCATGCCGATCCACACCATACTGCCACAGGAGACCCAGATTGTGCCCTCCTCACTCAGCCAGGCTGTGCCTAGCACCCAGTTCCTCACTCCGCCTTCTCAGCATAGCTACTCTGCCCCCATGGACAACACACCCAATCATCAGCTGCAGGTCCCTGACCACCCCTTTCTGACCCCCTCCCCTGGATCTCCAGACCAATGGTCAAGCTCTTCCCCACATTCCAATATGTCTGATTGGTCAGAGGGCATCTCTAGTCCTCCAACGAGCATGCAACCACAGATGGGACATATTCCAGACCAGTTCAAGTAAGGAGACCACATATTTCCCCAGCCAAGATGGACATTTAAAATGGTTCAAAAGCACTCTTTCAAAACAGAATCAAATAAAATAGCAAAGAGAAAATAAGATTTTTTTTATAGTAAAGAGGGAACAGATTGGACTAAAGGAACCCTTTTATATGATTTTATACTAATGGTGATAAGTATGTTGCATTAATTTTATATTTATTTAAGTACTTTATATTTTGTGTTGGGAAAATGACACAATGTTTATTTATCTTTTATTGTGTTTTCTGGTAAAGGAATCTTTGGGGCCAAAGAATTTGGCCTGAGACCCAAAGGGGAAATAAAGCTTTTTTAAGAAAAATTGTGGGCTGTTTCATATGCTAGTGCTTTTGTCTGCAACATAACAAAAATTAACATTGGTATTTATTGGAATTTTCATTTGTTACTTTAATTGGATAGTACACAATTTCTTCTTTGAAAACTGTGTGATATTTTATAATTCTATGTAAAAATGTACTATATTTTATCTGTTGAATGTTTTATATTATGTTTTTGTGTTTCAGTATTAACTTGATTTATATTAGTGTTCCAAGTGATATTTGACCATATCTGTTTTTCTTCACCAATTCAGATTGTATAAGCTGTTTCTTTACTTTTGACGTCTGTATTAGGTAATGTCATTTGCATAGTTAAGAACCTCATAGATGAGGCACTACAACTTAATTTTGTTAAACTGGTGTCATTAATGCACACAGGGATATTTGATTACACACTATTAGCTCAAACTATATCTGTAGTTATGGGGAAAGATTTCACATTTGGTGGTCATTTTAAGTTTGGCCAGGAAGTGGTGCTGCATTCGTGTCTCAGATGGTCACAGTGTTGGTATGAGTGGCGTTCCAGGTGAAAAACCCATTCCTGTCAATTAGCAGACTAATGGACAAAAATCAAATTGCTTTGTGAAACCCTGCAGGCAAATCTTATCACGCCTGATGTTCTCAGTTGTTTGTATACTTTAATTAAATGTATGTGGCACTGGTTTCATCGGCATGTAAGTTGTTTTAAAATGAGATTTTGTTTCAGAAATCTTAGTCTTATTGTCTTATTGTTGTCAGTATGAGATGTCAGCATAATCAGAGGGTTTTTTTAAGCCACACAGAAATGTCACTCAGTACTACTAAATTAAATATAAATATAGAATTGTAAAGCATAGGGGATGTGTGTAACCCCTATAGCTGAAGAGTAACAGCTTCTGTGGCTTTATAAATCATAATTTGATTTGTTTTGTAAGATACTCTGAGTATCCTGTGTGTGTGTGTGTGTGTGTGTGTGTGTGTGTGT
The DNA here is from genome assembly GCA_009936485.2 of Gymnarchus niloticus. Taxonomy (NCBI): domain Eukaryota; kingdom Metazoa; phylum Chordata; class Actinopteri; order Osteoglossiformes; family Gymnarchidae; genus Gymnarchus; species Gymnarchus niloticus. Next base: position 11,096,477 of record JAACJT020000095.1, on the reverse strand, counting down.
GGGGGGGGTCATAAACCAATGTATGAACAGGGCAGCTTTCGGTAGGAGGACAGTGCTGTCTGATGTGACATTGTGATGTCTTCAGAGGGGGTTCTACCCGCCATGTTTTATAAACTAGGCCGCAGAATCTGTAATATTTGTTTTTTTTTTTTTTTTTTTTTTTTTTTTTTTTTTTAATACAGTCATTTACCTGCAAAGTTATAGTTTGTTGAAAGGAAACTGTCAGTTTCTTTGTAGTCTTTCACAATACAATAAAGAGTACCATTTTGGATCTACAGTTCACTAATGTCAGCTGTGTTTATCTCCTCTGTGTGCTGCTTCACATTCATTCTGTGCATTTGTGTCTTCCAGCAAAGCAGCTGTTAAAAGATCACACTAGCTAAAGAGATGTTTCATTATAAAAATGTGTCCCTTTTTCAAAACCGCATATCCAGTACAGGGTCACGGGACAGGAGGCTGGAGCTTTTCCCAGGAATCACAGGGACCACCCTAGAGAGGATGCCAGTCTGTCACCAGACACAGAATCACACACTGTAGGCAGATTAGGTAACTGCATGCTTGTGGATCATGGGGAGAAACAGGAGAACTTTCAAGAAATCCACACGAACATGGTGAGAAGATACAAAATCTACATACATGCAACATAAGGAAAACACAAAATCTACATACACTGGGTCTGGGACAGGAACCCAACACGCAGCCCAAGGTCAACATGAGCCACTCTCAGAGATGTGCCCTTTGTGAGTATAAAGGTGCTTAGGGATGTATTTTACTATGACAAATGAAATGATCAACTAGTGATCAAAACGTTTTATATACTCGTCTAGGATAACAAGATACAGAAACACAAGCTGTGTACAAAACATTAGCAAGGATGATGTTCAAACAAGTAGTGAGCTTAAATTATCTTGGATCATGCTGTCAAACAAATCTGCTAATCTAATGCCATTTACTTGGTTAATTGTTTTCCTACAAAGATGGACACTAAAAAGGAGCCTGAATTAAATGCAAACTAAAAAATGCAGGTTGTAACGCGTGAATAATTGGTTTTTGTCGCCCCCTTGTGGACATTTTCATAAATGTCCTCAGTAGAAGCAGCTTTTGTCATTTTCCCTTTAGTTTGAATATTGCCGAAACTACGTCGCAATGCATTGGTCTCTAGCAGAGCCGGTCCTGATTAATTTGGTGCCCTAGGCAAGATTTTAGCTGGTGCCCCTTGCATCGCAACCAGTTCCACCACCAAACATTGTATTCATAGACTGACTCAGACAGAAACGGCATGTCTTTGAGATTTTTTTTTTTACAAACAAACAAAAACAACCTTCCACAATCAGTATTAGAGAAACAATTGACAGAAAAAAACTATAAATACAATATAAATAAGGTATTTTACAAAATTCGATAATAAAGAAACCAGCCGACATCAAAAGATTTATTGTGTCTAATCGGGGAGATGGATTAGCGTGAATGCTTTAAATATTGGTGTTAATGCTTTAAATATTGGCAACAATATTGCTATTCCATGTAGCTCAGTGAACTTGAAAACTCAAGAATTATGGAGTGAGTTCAGTACTCTGGTCAGGACCAAGTGCTGTTTTTTGAACCAGATGATATTAAAAGATTGTACAGGTGGCTCAAGATTCACAGGGGTGGGGATGAAATACTTCAAAAGTGCATTTGAAGAAGGAGGAGTATATATGTGACCATTGAGTGGTAGCCTGCATTATAATAATAGAAAGCCGCTAATGGTGAAACCCAGCCAATAATAACGCCTAAGATACATTACAACGTGTTACATCCTAAAGACAAACAGCCGAGTAGCCTAACTTCTAGAATTCATGGATAAAACTATTCAATGAGCGCTTCTCTCACATGAAGCATGATGTTTGCTTTACATTTAAGACTAATCAATAATGAAACGCAAACGTTTGCAACTATCAGTTACAAACAGGCGGAAATGAAAAACATTTTAATGGATTAATACAAGCAGAATGAACGTTGGTTAAGAAGATGCCAGTAAACATAGGCTACTGGTTTTTCAGGCATGACAGTGAATGAATAAAATGAATGAATAATAAAATTGAATTGAATTGAAATTGAATAGTTAAACTTGGTTTAGGTCTTAGAAGTCACACGGTTGATAAGCTATTGAATTTTAACTATTGCGAATGTCTGACGGCTATATTTAACATCCAGCTCCAAGCCAACTTTACATCGGCAAAGGATACTCGTTTCAGAGCGAACTTCAACGCTAAATCGCAAACTAGGAGCAGGTCAAAGAACAGTCCAATAACTGACTTGTCACTATTGATTTCCTGGTAAAGTCCGAATAGTGAAGAGCAGAGTACAGTAGGTAGACAGTCCAGTGGTCCATGATCAGAAAGGTAATTTACGAGAACAAGGATAAAACACAATAACAAGCACACGAGTAAACGTTAACGGGGACACACAGTTAAGGACTGGTAATAATTGTGATTGTGCATAGCAAACAACAATACCTTACGAAGGTCTGAGGTGAACAGGTACACTATTCGTCAGTAAGTTACTCTTAATGGGGGACGGGTGAAAGCTGTAATTATGACACACATACAGTCAGTACTTAAGTGACTGGGAGCTTTTGAGTTTCTGGACTGGTGAGTGTGATATCGTGGGCCAGAGTTGCATGTTACAGTAACAACTAAATACTTTATCAATTTATATCATGCTGCACATTAAATAATATTGAAAAACAAGAACAAATAAACTACTACAAAAAACTACCCTTGCATTCAATAACTGTGATGTTATGTAACTGTACTGTTGCTGCCTAGTATTTTTAATATTTGATGACCAGAGCTAAATATTGACTAAAAGCTACTGAATGATAACCAGTGTGTCACTTAATCTGAATGGTGTGACTTTGATTGTCAATCACTTTCCCATCATGCACACTGTTCTTCCATTCTCTTGGGAGCTGATGCAACCTGGCCATTATCATTATCCTAAGATCCTGAGAACTGAACCACTGGGAGTCTCTGAAATCCAAAGCATGGTCAATACAAGGTAGGATGCAAGAGTTCTGTCGCTTTGTAGAATTTAATACTCCCATTCTTTTTGCCTAACATAGTAGTGGTTACCGGGGCAACCAATTTCAGCACTGCCACCCCACCCCCCCGCTGTGATATTTTCTAAGTCCTAACCCCTCTTTAGGGTTCTCAAGCCTTTCTACCACGTTCGTGTTCCATCCATTTTCCCTTTATACTTATGATTGACGTTCTCTTCCAGCTCTGCCATGTAGCAGTGAAGTGCACGCTCAGGACAAGACCTTACCATGATCTCCTCAGCTTGCTCTGCCTCCAAGAGAATACCCTGACCATGCAAATTTGTGAACTAACCATTAAGATAGAATACAACACAACATCTGAGTTTGTAACACAAAAACAAAACACATTGCTGACTCAAAGTGTAAAAACTTCCGTTAAATATAAGCCACCAGCCTCTGCTTTTTTATTGCTTACACTGGGATATCAGCTAAATTCAGAAGCTGATTAGAGAAACCTTCACAGCCGCACCTGGTAGAACTGGAATGCTTCTGCTCTGACCAATACAGCATGGGCTGCATTCTGCTGCTAATGTCTATGAAGCCAAAGCTGATGTGGTGGATGTAGCAGAGGAACACAGCATGGGGAAAGTAATCCTGGAATGGGGAAGAGGGCAACTGGAGGAAAATGGTTGATAGTCTTCATCAGACTGACCATCATCATCACTATCTTGAGCGGTGTTGACTGTTTGATAGTCTGGTGAAGATGAAGGGGTGGACTATCCCCATATAGTGGTCCATGCAGATGCAAAAGAGGAAGAGGGGGGACAAATCTTCAATGCCGTAGAACAGTCATAGCGCATACCAGGTGTTGCTGTTTGTCAGGTACATGTTGTTAGCCAGCTCCAGCAGTGGGATGAAGCAGAAGGGGTTGTCCAGGATAGCTTGATGAAGACGTCTGAGATAGAGGAATTTGCTTTGTTTTTGTTCAAGAGCCACAGAACCATCACATTAGCTGGGATTTCTATGAAAATATTGATCAACTGTATGCCCCGATGAAAGAGGAGGTTGGCTGGCATGTGGTCACGTTTAAAGATCAGGGCTACGGAGGCTCAGCAGCCAGGTCAGGGAGGTGTGGCTGGTCAGGTGAAGGTACCAACACCTACAGAGAAAGGGGTGAAAGTGGTGGAGTGCCTGAAATAAAGGTAGGAGCCCCCACCCCCCAGTGGATGACTTTTCTTTGAATAATTCCTTTCAGGATGACTCAGACTGTATAACACAACCACCCACTTGCCTTGGTCCATCATCTGTGGACTTTCGACCAATACTATATTATTGCACAAAAACTGATCATTTTAATTTAAAAGCCCCCCCAAAAAAGTCATTTTTTCCTGTCCTTCTACTTTTTCACACATTGGATTTTAGAACCTAGCAAGTGTGCCATGTGTCCTCCCTGTTCACACAATGAGAGAAGCCTCTCTTCTGATCTTAAATTGGGATGACTAAAATTTAGAAGAAATATAATCTCAGGGAGAGGGCTAGACACTCCTTATGATGTGCCTACAATTTCATCAGTATTCATCTCATATTATTCAGCTCCCCTCTCCCAGGAGCAGTGTTACAGTGACCTCACATTTTGTCAGCGTAGAAAAACAGATTAGATATCGTCCTTATCATGTCCATGTGGATATGCTTGTGGGGTACAGGAACACATTTCAAAACTGATCTGTAGAGGTCTCGTTGAGTAATAACGATTCTATGCTTTGATTGGTCTGAAATGCCCATGGCACGTGTTCAGATTTTCAGATTCCCTTATGTAAAACTAGCCGTAGTATCTGATGTTGCTCATTGGCCAAAACGATGGGTCAACACATTGTCTACAGTCTTCCCCCAGTCAAATGGGACATCTGTGCAAAATTTGGAGCAGATTGGTCCAGCGCTGTGGGTTTGTATACCAGACAAACAGACACACAGACATTCTTTATATATTATACACGTCAAGACAGAAACTTTCTTTGTTTGAGATGCTGACCTTAGAATACAATCATTGATTTTTTTTCTTCACCTCCAAATTTAGGAATGACATACTGATTCAAAGAAACATTTAGCATGATGCTGTTCCTTTTGTGGAAACATCAGCATACCATATCACATACATGGAAAAAGGTATGAATCACAGATTATTGTGATTCATCATGTATCATGCTTCTGTTGACCAACAGATGAATCTGGTTTGGTTTGCCCCTGGTCACAGCTGGTCTCTCTCTTAAAAGAAGTAATCCCCCATATGGGGTCTTTCCCATGGGATCTAATATGGAGCACTTCTTTGTGCACTTTAGAAAGAAAAATGTTTTGGCTCAATAAAGAAAATGCATGCATCAGTTTGGAACAAGCCTTTTCACTTGTGTCAACTTCTGCTAGAATTAAGTTCATCCAATAAATTACATTGAATTAGAATGAATTAGTTTCCCCCTCACCTTTAAAAGTATTTTTAGTACCATGTACATTACAATTTGCATCATAGTTTTTAAGCTGACTGCACCTAAAAATTAAATTGTTATAGCAACTTTTGTTATTTTTAAAGGTACTTTCAAGTATTATATACTTCGAAACTATAAGTATTATCACAAGTTGATAATGTAAAAGATCAAAATTTCCCAATTAGTTTTATGTATTTGTGTGCACCGTAATTGAGTTTGTGACAACGTTGATGGTAATGTCTATGCTGGCTGTACCTTGCATTTCAACTTAAAAATCTTTCTCACTGCTATGTTACACCGTATTTGTCCCCCACCAGGGGGCGCTCCAGTACCCACCCTGGAACACCACCCTTACGCAATCATTACTGAATCGGTTTCTGCTTCTAACCTACAATGAGTCTGTGCTAAGTCATTGTTCTTGTCTCTGCGTGTTGGTCCTGTTGCCTTGGTTTCCCCTGTATGTTTAGTACAACTACTTTTTCTGGTAAACCTGGCTCCCAGTTGGCCTACATCTGGATTCCTGCCTTGCTGTGTATCTCCGTGATCGGATCCACACCGCACTCCAACGTGACACCCTGTTCAATAATCCGTTGTCAGACTGAGGTGTTGATGATTGTAGGAAGTGTATTTTTTAAAAAAGGTAAGGAAACCATATAGTAGGCAATAATACTATTATATTAAGCTCTGTGATTATGCATTAGACCACAATACCAAAATTTCAAAGTCAAAACAACTTTTTGGTCCACATTTAACACACTTGATTGCACATTAACATGAAAACTAAGGGTCTAAATATCTTTTTAACTCACAGTGCAGAATGTTTTAAATCTGCAAGTCTTGAAATGTATACATGTTGTGGAACTTTAAGGTAATATGGTTGCATGCATACCAAGATCTAACAGAAATATGACATGAGAAATTGTTTTTGCACAAAATATACAACAAATATGGAAACACCATAACAGATGAGAACACCCAAAAACAAATATCTGTGCTCCCTCCCAACATGAGTCTCCCTGAACGTACCAGTGCAACCAATACCCATCAATACTCCAAAGGACAGGAACATGCCTTAACCAAACAGTTCCTTTCCAGCATCCTTTTTTTCACTATCTTACATGGATGCTGTATTTACATGCTGTAAATAGTTAAATCTACTAAATATAGAGGAAGATGTGAAATCTTCAGAAGATACTATACTTGAGACTCATTACATTTACATTGGGTTTTAGACCATCAAGTTTCAGGAACAGATTCTGAAATACCTCAGATGTGTATTGGAGTTCTTTGGTATAGCTGAGATTAAGCATGAACATTATGCTCATCAGCAAAACACAGGACCTTGCAACATCAAGTCCCTGTGGTATTTTGGTTTTCGCTGCCACAATAGTTGCATCCATTGGGACAGACACTGTGTTGGCCTGGTCACCGATGATGGTAGTTATTACTTGTATGCCAATGTTTGCCTCGAGGTCTTCCACGACTTTGTAGAACAAATCTGATGTTTGGCTTAAATGCTAGCAATGAATAGCCAAAATAAAGCTGATTTTAGGCTATATGTTATTCAGTAAATTCCACAGATCAATGGAGCCATCATTCACACATGCACACATCTCAAAGTAAGTTAAGCAAACCTGCTAATAAGGTTGAGACAATGATTGATAGTAATTTCTTAAAACATACTTTAAGACATTTAATGACTATATAGAGTTAATTGGATTATTCCAGTTGATAGATTTCCAGCGTTTTCTCATATTCATCATAGAGCTAAGGCAGCACCTGTCATCAAATAAGGCAATATCGCACGAGACATTACTTTATATCAGAGTATAATAAAACACTTAAGATAATTATTCAAATGATCAGTTTTATGATTTCTAAGTTATGGTTTTGTACATTCATATAAAAACTAGACATTAACATCTAGAGCTATTTAGCTGTTTACTATTTAGGGGCCATGATTGTTCATTAGAAGGACAAATAATGAAGATGAAGCTCAAATATTTTGGGCACACAATGAGAAGACAGGAGTCAC
>JAACJT020000095.1:11060649-11088251 GCA_009936485.2 Gymnarchus niloticus | reverse complement strand
CAGGGCGGCCTGGCGTGCTGTGGTCCATGGAGTTGCGAAGAGTCGGACACGACTGCGTGACTAAACAACAACAACAAATTTAGGGGCCAATGGGGGGGCACCTTCTATGAAAAACTACATAGAATTTAAAACAAATTTTACCCACTATATCGATACTGCAGTTACATTTTCATATTTTAATTATATATTTAGGCAAAAAGTGTATTGGTTTCTAGGATAAAATGTGGCATTATCACCATTTTAGGATAGTTATGGATAATGCAACCTGTTTTCCGTTATCTAAAACGGTATATCGTTTTGAGACAGCAGAAAATTGAGGGCAAACGAGTACAGTGTCACAGCCTCAGGCACAGGTGGTCGACTTAAAAGTACGTGGTGAATAAGGGCCACAGAAAGTCACTGATAATTTCCCTAAACAGACATTATGAACATTTAAATAGGAGGTACAAAAGAATAACTAAACCAGAGGAATTCTAGCAATGAAATCTGATCCCAACGAAACATTTAGACAGCCTAATAAGTATTCGTATGGAGAACAAAATGCCATACTCCCACATTTCAGGCTGTCGAAGGGGCTGTTCTATAAGGATATATCACGTTAAAACAAAAATATGCTAGAGAGACACTACAGTTTAAGCAATTTAACATGGTATCTTATGAACAGAATACTTTATTTTATACAATTATGCAATAACAACGTATTTATACAAATGTATGCCGGAGAAGCCCCCCATCCTGATATCTTCAGTAGCCCACTTAGCAATAATGCCCCCCGTCCATTCCATCAAAAGCGGGCGTTGTATCAGACAGCCGAAAAGCAAAATGAAAGCTATTGCATCACAGCATCGCCTGTTGTGTGCCGCAACTTCTCGAAACGTAAATCACTACCTATCAGTAATTATTTAAAAAAAAAAAAATCGACGAGATTGATTACAATCATTTATATATATATATATATATATATATATATTTTTTTTTTTTTTTTGGAAAAGCACGTTTTGTGTGTTTGCTCTGATAATGGACATACAATGGTCATGTGCACTGGTTGTTAAATATGCGAGTGGAGAACTTTCTGGTTAATTAATATGAAGCCATAGATCGCAATTTGCCTGTGGTTATCCCGGGTGGGCAGGGCGCATGCGCTCCGACACACGTCCCCATAGAGACGGGCTTTCTGCAGCCTGGCGTGATAAGAAGGATCCCGTCCGCCCCGGCTCCAGGGCTCTCCGTTTATAGAAATGAAATAGGAACAGAAGCAAGGACATCCATATTCTAGAGTGGGAACTGTGAACATCTAGAAAAGGTATTTTCAAATTGAGGATATTCAGCAATCGGCCCGGCCTCTCCCATTGCGGCTGTCATGTAGCGATAGGCCGCGTCCGATCGGATCTGCCCGGACCGACACCTTCATTTTATTATTCCCATGAAAGATCACGGTCGTGAGATCGAGTCGTTTTATGCATCTTTCTTTGCTCCGTATCCCTGTCTTTTCCAAGCGGAGTCCTTGCGGTACTGAAGGTATGATTTATTCTCCTTATTAGCGGACCTGTGCTGTTTTCTTCAGCCCATTTCTGGTCATCTGGTCCCATCTCCATTCATGTCCGTCCAGCCGTCCTCTCTCTGCTGCCTGCCTGCCTGTCTACTCACACTATGTTCCGAACCACTGATCGGTGGCATCCCGCATTCTGTCTTCTCTTCCCCGTGTCCCCAGTCGTGGCATTTGCCGTCACTGGACGATGTGGGGAAATCGATGATCTCTGAGCAGAGGCTGCTAAAGCGGTCCTAGTAGAGAGCTACACGGTGTGATAGCCGAGCTTAGGCGGCTCCCTTCCTCCGGAACACCGTGGCCGAGCAGATGCCCCCATTGTTGAGAGGACGCCCCCCACCCCCCTACCCCGTTCTGCTATTTCGCTTGCATATTCACAAGAAACAAGTGATCTATTAGGGTAACCCATCGCTCAGGCGGTATTAATAAGACGGTGTCGGTGTCTATATCTTTCACTCCATTACAATGCTCTGTGACCACCCCCAACCAACCCGGGTGGGCTCCGGGGTGTCTGTTCACCGAGAGGCCGCTCATCTTCGCAGGATGGACGTGGACGGCACTCGGAGGAAGACAGAGGGAGCCCTGGAGGTCGTGCCTCTGGAGCTGTATGACTCAGCCCGGGCCAAAATCGACGCCAATCTCCGATGGCTCTTCGCCAAAGCCTACGGTATAGGTAGGTGAGGCGGCCGGGGGGTCCCGTGCCTCTTTCTGCCCAACATCATAATTCGTCATGTGAATTTTACAAGTCGTTCACATTTTCATGTCTGTGCTACCCTCTGGTACTGTTTTAATAGAAACTCCTTCGGTGTATAGTCATAAAAGCAGGCTATGAGTTTGACTTCTGTGTTTTTTGTTTTAAACCTTATTGTCTACGGTAGACAAAGACTGCTGCTTCAAGGTTGGAATCTCTTTCACATGTAAGATGTGAAGATCTGGTCGTACTGGATGCCATGAGAGACGTAGGCATAAGTAAGCTAGTAATATACTTCGCCATAAAATTTATATTAATGACGTCTTGTTTATCCATTTCAAGAGCTCTTCTGAGGTGTGTTCCAGCAGTAGTTGTTATGGGAAGGTGGTGTGCTTAAGTAAATGTGATTTAATGTTAGTCTGCCCAGCATTATTTCAGTCATAAGTGTTTGGTCTGTCATGACGTGTTCACTTGTTTCCTGACTTCCAGTCTCTTTAGTTTTAATTTCAGTTTATGTATGTACTGTATCTGGAATGAGGGTGTGCTAGTGTGCCCACTGAAAAATGAGCTGGATTTCATGAGCTTAGTGTTATTGTTAGTAAAGCCCAACCAAGGTGGCTTTCAGGGGTACCGGGAATATTCACCTCAGTGTAATCATTTTCAGACCTTTTAGAGTATCTAGTTGCATCTGTGGCTGTGAGAATGGTGCTTTGATTATGCAAAAGACATTTCATTTTCTCAGTATGAAATCCAGAAATTGTTGAAAGCTTCCATTTTGTCAAAAACTATCTTTGGTGTACCTGCAGAGGCCTGGTTGGCAGTTTAGGGGAAGATGAACCTGAGCTTGAAAGGGGTGTGTATGCGTTTCAGTGTTACAGGTCGATAGTCAGCAGTTGCCAAACTCCATTGAGAGCTGATAGCTTTGGCAGAGAGCAAAGCTGTACCTGGAAATCCAAACATATTGCACTGGATTTCCTCAGCAGATGCCCTCTGTTAGTATTGTACAGGGCTCTGTGCGGAATGCCCACTAGCTTATCATAGTCTGCCAAACATAGACCTTTCTGTTGTCATAGTTGAAGGGTCCAGGTACAAGATGATTTGCATCTAAAAGGCTAATTACAGAGATGATGTCACATAAACCACTTGCTTGTGGTGGTTCAACAGAATCACCGTTCCTTATCTTAATCCTGGGCCTTATTGCGTTCTGCTGGTTTTCAGCGTTTTTTTTTTTTTTAAACATCTAATTGTTCTGAGACATTACTGTTACAATTGGATGAGATTATAATGATGGTACATTGAACGCCTTTGTCGTGTGTGTTCCATGTTTGAGAGAGCAGGATTTGAGTTGCTTGTTCTCTGCTTCCTTTGCATCTGTCCTGGACATTGATTAGCGAAGGCTGGTTCACTAAAATGTTTGTGTTCGGCAGAGCTATTTCTGTTGCACATCTGGTTCTGAATGTTCTGGTATTTCAGACACGGTGTGTAGTTAGCTTCAGTATTAAGAGGCCATAGCAACATGTAGATGATATATATTTTGAGCTTATTAATATTGTTATAGAAGGCTGCTTTTAAGGTTTGGAGTGTGGTTGAAATAATGGGGAACAAAACACAACGGGCTCTATTACTTTAAAATTATAATGGTTTGTACCTTTTTGTTCATCCCCATGCAAAGGAGAATATTGCTTTTTTTTGCTGGACTGTTTATTCCTATAAGTGCATATGCTAGAAAGCACCTTCAGTAAGTCTGAGTGTTTCAGTGATGCTCATTTCAGTGCATCCAGATTGCCATGACGTGTAGTGCATGCATGAGTACTTTTTCGGGAAGCAGAACCTTAAAATCCTGCTAAGGCAAGGTGCTGCTGACTGCACTCTCAGTTTGATGCTTCATTTCATGGCTATAGAGGGTATAAATGAGTCTTGCATTGATTTAGGGTGAGTAGAGATTATCTTCATGGAGTCTTTATCAAACTTGCTGTTTTAATGGCTCTTGCCACAATCATTACCCTCTTAAAAAAATTTAAGGAATCTTAGAATTTCTAAAACTGTAATATGCAAATTTCCTTGATTTTTAAGTTAAATTTTTCTCAATGAAACAAATTCTGACTTCAGTAAACACAAATGGGTGTTAATGGATTAAAAGTAATATTAAAGACACAATACTCATTTTACAAATGCTTGTCTAAGGTTGTGTGCTTCTCTGCTGTGATCAATATATAATAAAATGCACTGCTTAAGTCGGGAGCCTGCAGTGGTGTCTTCCCCACGTCAGTAGCTTTAATAGCCTGTCCCCACACTATCAGAATCCAGGTTATGGTTCTGTGTGTGTCCATGTCCTTGTATGTCATCACACACACACTTTGTAAATGAAGTTAGGAAGGTTGTAACTCTGTTGACCAGCCTCAGGCCAGTGAGACTTGTAGTTCTTAGTCTGGTTAGGGATCTAGAATTGGTCCCTCAAAGGTACTTCTTTCTGTGAATGCTGGAGCGATTGAACAACACACTTTTTTTTTTTTTTTTTGCCAGTCTTCAGATTTTCTGGAAAATAAATGCTTCTATGACTTTCCCGTTAAAGGCAGTGACATAGCCTGTATTTCTCGGCATGAAATTACCTGTTTAATAAGTGTTATGTTGATGGCTTATACTTGGCCAGCCTGATTTTGGAATTATCCTTCTGCAGAACTGCTCCTTTCATGTAAACGTGAATGTTGGGGTAGGACAGTCCCGAAATTCTTTAACCATTTGTGGTCATGATAAATGAGGGTAGTTCTTCGGTGAAGATAACGTTCCATGGCTGTGCATTAAGGTCTGTGTAGTTTATGTAATTAAATGGGACATGTAGGGACATTGTGATTTTAGCCTAGTTAGGCCCACTTCCATCCGTCCATCTTCCAAACCTCTCTATCCTATTCCGAGTTGTGGGGAAGCCAGGGGTCTATCCCAGGCTGCCTTGAGGCAGCGGGCACCCTGGATGGGATGTCAGTCCATCACAGGGCTTGCACATGTATCTGTGGGCAGTTAGCTGCCCTGATTAGCACAACTTCACTATGCCACCTTACAGGAGATAGTTTTAAACATACCATTTGTATGGTTTTACAGGCATATGGGCTGACCCCAGTTCTGGATACAAGTTTAGCCCATTTGTACATGTGTACGTATTTACCTTTACAAGTGGTTGGCGCCGAAACTGAAAAATAATTAAAATTGTGGGTCAGCCCACATATCCATGGGGCTGTCTGTGAAATTAATCCTAAAATGAATAAGGAAACTGCAAATGCCCCTTGTTGGTTGGCAGGGATTGTGTTGCTTAGTAGTAGTTATTGATCTAGGCAAACAATAGTTTAATGTTTAAATGTCTGGTGTAAATCAGTCTGTGGGGTACTGAGCACCGTCATACTTCACAAATCAAAACTCTCAAGTGAATGGTGCTTGGCAGACATTGTTCCCAGCTTAGCTTTACAGTAGAATTTTAAATTTTTATGGAAGCAATTCATTTTTTGCTGCTTGAATATTTCCACGAAATGTTGTGCTACTTACAACTTTAACAAAACAGTATTTTTCAGAATTAAGTTGTACCAACGTAGATGGTTTTTTTTTTTAAACAAAAGCTCCTGCATATGAGGGACAAGGTATGTGATTCTCTACATTCAAGATTCTAAAATCTGTTGGGATGTGGTACTTTTAGCATTGCTGTCAAATGGTACCTTCAGCATAAGTTAATCCAATGTGTTTAAGCTGCGGTGGTCCAGGTGTGAACGTGGTAGTGTTTTGGCCTTATTTTAGGTAATTACTTAAAATTGATTTAGTTTGCACATTAATGTTACAAAGTTGTAATATGAAGTGGAAAAAGATTTGAAATCCAGCATACATGCATTATTTCAGATTTAACTGTCAATAAGCACAGATATTCCTAGCTTTTATGACGATCATAGTGATTCAGGCTGTTGGTGTGCGTCATTCATGGTCATGGCTCTTTGAGAGAATGTGTGAAAGGTGGCTCTTATTTGTGTGATGCTCTGTTTCAAGTCTCTTGATGTAATGGCCATGAGGAGGTGGTCTTGAAGCACTGGGTAGATGTGTGATGTTGCAGAAGCTCTTATTGCATGATGGACCACCATTGGGAGTAATACCCCAAACTGTCCTGCTCATTGCTCTCTCTGTTTATGTTGCTGCAATGCTGTGAATGGTTTTAAGTGGTATTTTAGGACAGTATTATGCCAAAATTGGGGAAATCTGCTGCACAAAATAGAAATCAGTGTTTTCTATTTTTGTATCGGCCTGAATTCCCAATTTCTTTGAATTGAGACCTTGAGCAGCTTTTCAGTTAATTTGCTCAACGGATTTTTTTTTTTGTGATTTTTCCAGTTTCATGGAGCTTTACTTGTAGACAGTGGCCGACCAAAGCGGCCTGCTCTCCCCCCCCCCCCCGGGCTTCCTGATCAGTGGGTGGGTCACTGCAGCTCATTAAGTATGCACTTCACCAGAGGGTGTGGTTACGACAAAGAAGACCTCTTATGTGAGCAAGCTGACCTATTTTGTTTTAAGCAGTCATCCAGATTGTACATTTTTAATGGAGAACAACTGTCATTGAAATACAGTGGTTACCTTTCTTTGTCTGAAACCTTGTATTCCTCTGTATACATTGCTTGGGTCAGTTTGCCAGGTGCCATACATTCAAAGTACCCAAGTTACCGTAGTTGAACTTGAGCTTCCACTAAGGCTTTATGAAGTGTTTGCTTGACCTAATAGGGAAAGGAATAACAGGTATTTTTATAATTTTTTTTTTAAAACATGTTTTGTCGGCTTCTTAATGAACCAGTATGGTAGAAACTTGAGGCTCATGTCGTGTATTGGCAAGTAAACTTGTCCTGGAGTTATGGGACTGGAGATAGCTATAACTTAGAAACTGGAGAATGACATTAAGATTTGTAGTCACAATATGAGTTTTCTTCAGGGGTTAAAATTAAGTAGTTTGAGCTTGTTACTATATGGCAAATCTTTACCAAAATGCAAGCTCCGGGTTTAGACACTATTTGATCAATGGGCTGTCTGAGCAGTAATGATGAATACTGTTGGAAAGAGGGCAATGTATGATAGCTCCTGTTGACTGTCAGCATCAGTAGTCAGTTAGCTCTCTGATCCCTTGGGCCAGTGAGGATTTTAATTAGTCCTCATTGAACTATTCAAATCAGATTTTGAATAGTTTTTGATCAGTAATTTTTCAGTAAGGTTATATATTTGTTTACAACTACTCATACTTTTGAGCGATAGACCACTGGCATTGCATTTTATGGTAGCTTCCCAGTTAACCAATGCGTCATAGAATATTGATATGCTAACTGGGGAACATATTTTGCCATAATGAAAGCACTTTGTTGGTTGAATTTCCAAGCAGCGATGATTACATTTTATTGTTGACCACTTTAGATCCTTGGTACATGCACGTAGCCCAGAACTTGCTATTTGGCGGCCATTAGTTTTTGGGCTGTGCCTAAACTGACTCATCATTCACCCACAGACAATGTGTCAGGCGTCAGCTAATCCTTCCCACCAGTCGGCGTTCACTGACTCATCCGCACATGGTGGTGTGAATTCTGCCGCCTTTCATTCTCAAAGCAATGTCGTTATTACTGATGATCTTACCCATTTACATCACCCTCGTTACCTTTGTGGCTTTTGAGGAACACGGTTCTCAGTATTATTGCCATTTTAGGTTGTTGGTTAAGGTACCTCTAAAGTGTTCAGTCTTTTTGAAGTTGTGCACCCCAGAAAGGAAGTAAAGTAGTGCATAAAATTGTCTATTTTGTGCCACTGTATTTGCCACTAATGTTACAACAGTTTCCTGATTTAGCTCAACATGTGCAACAGACCCAGACTAATTGGTACTTGAGCGGTGGTTTGGTGTACCTCAGTAATCACCGCTGTGTAAACCAATTGGTAGATTTGTAATGGTTACCATTTTAACATTTATTAGGTCAATGTTTCTGTTTTGTGTGTTTTCGCCATTTGCTGAAGGGGAAGATATGCAGTAGTTCTTGCGCCCAGATTATTTTTGTGAATTTTTGTTAGGTCTAATCCTTAGGAGCCAAAAACAAGTCAAAGGTAGTAAATGCTTTCAGATAATGGTGCCCACACAGTGAAAATCATTTAAACTTTATCTAATCGCCTCACTTATTTGATAAGCTTTTCTCCCGAAGGAGAAGGTGACAGACATTGGATTGAGGAGCACCTTCCTTACATGGCAGCTTGAAGGTGTCTGACCTTCTTTCCTGTAATCTCTTCTACCCCATGAGTAATCTGTTTAACTTACCTGGTCTGACCTGGTTGGCATGCTGCCACTGAGAGGGGAAGCGGTGAGATGATGAAAGTTGAGGCGGGTTTTGATCAAGATCCACCTGCTTGTTTTCCTTGGAGTCTGATTTCTTCAGCTTTGTTGCTGCTGAAGACTAAGAATGAATCAATACTCTTCCTGTCATGCATCTTCACTGTCCATCTTCTGCATCCACGTTTTTAAGACTTTGGACCTTTTGTTTTTAAATATGTCAGTATGTTAAGCGATCTACTTCCCCCTTCATTGCACCTCTGCAGAGTACCTGCAATGTATTCAACCGTTTTATCCTTAGACAGCTTTGGCCTCCAAGAAGGAATCAATCACCTCTGTCACCACTGTCAATTTAGCTACCATGTCTTAATTTTATGCCCAAAGTGTGGCATCATCAGCACACCGCATCGTTGTTTCTCCAACCTTGCGTTTGCTGTCGTCTTCCAGTCCAGCTTCTCCTGTGTTCTGTGTAAATGTTGTCTGTCTTCCGATTTGTATGCATCCTTGTCCAACTCCTTTATACGTTTAGAACCACTCCGTTTTTTTCATATTTCACCCTGACTTTGTTTTCTTATCCAGTTTTTCGGTTCTTTAGGGCAGTAAGATACTGTGGTACTCCCGTTTCCCTGAGAACATTTTCGGCATCTTTGTTTTTGTTATCAATACTCTGAACGTTTGTCTTGGTATTCCTTGGTTGTTCTTCCTCAGTTACCCAACATACATTGGCAACAATTTCTCCTGTTCCTTAGACAAAATGTAGCTTGTACATTGGACAGCTCTTTCTACATAGGGCTCTGCGGTAAATGCTGTTTAGCATGATTCTGATGGCTTGCATCCTCCTAGTATTAAGATACCATTTATCTTTGTACAATAATGCTATTAAGGCTTAAAACTGAATGTGTTTCTATTGTAATGGCAATGTGTAATTGACTTTTTAAATGAGAAATCTGCCTCCTTTTGCTGTGATTGGTTGGCCCTGAGATGTCTGTCTTATGTGGTTTAGGCATGTAATCTTCTCCTGGCTGCCTTAGGGTACGTGCTCTGTCGGACGGAAAAGGAAACGAGAGATCAGTCTCAGGATTAGACTCCAAATGAGGACAGACGTTATGTTGAGATTTATAAACCGAGTTGGACATTTAAAAGGACGCAGTTGGTTTTATCATCAGTTTTACAAGTAGTTCTTAGTGTTTCATCATGTTGGTGGTTTAACCCTTAAATGCTTGGAAGTTTCCGCAGCCGCAATTGCATACCTTGTTAGCAACCCTGAACAAAAACAAGGCAAAATGAACTACAAAACATTCTCACAGTATTTTTTTGATTAATTCACCTAATATTTGGATAACCTCCCTTGTTATTTTAATTGTCAGCGTCCCCCCCCCCGCTTTGTTTTTGCAGTCTCATCTCACAAAGACTCACTGGAACATACTGTGAATGTGCATACCATTCTTTGTGATTTAAAAACCTCGTGAATACATGAAATTTACACCAAACGTGTGGGAATCGTGTTTCTCTGACTTTGTAAAAATAGACACTGGTTACTCTTTTTACTCTATTGTATATCATGGGTTGCTTGAGATTTGTCACTTTTTGACAAAAGCATCGGAGAATGAAAACGTGACCATTTATGTTCTAAAAGTAACAAACCGTTAAGTATTCATTGTGAAGAATGCCTGGAGGGAGTTATTTCCAACATACAGGAGCTATCATGTAGTTGTGGTCTGCTAGCTACCAGAGGTATGCATTTAAATGGTTAAATCTATACCTGCAGCATACTGTGTATGTAGTATAAATGTATATTTTTCCATTGTTTATCTGACTTCACTGCATTCTTTAAAGTCCCTGTGTCTTGGGTTCACCAGAGAAGAGTTAAGTCAGGAAAGGAACTAAAGCTGTTTGCAATGGGGATTCACATGATTTCAGATATGCATACGTATTGCTTTGAGCCCAATGATTGTGTGATTTATAGCTGCCCAGTTGTTTTTATGAAGTGAGGTGGAGTTCCGAATGCTTGCTTGTATCAAAATGTCTTGAATTTTCAGGCTGTGCCCCCACTTGTCCTTGTCCTTATTTTTCACCTTCTGACAAGCTTTTAATTGGCCTTGATTGTGCTCTTTATTAAAATGATATTGCACAACACTAGTTTTCCCTCCTTTAATGTTGTACACTGTTTGTGTGTGCATGCTGATAAAGATGTTTTGTGAAACCTATGATGCTACTTATTAACTGACAGGTGAATATAGTTTTATTGAATGCTAATGGATGCTAAAATATGCAGTCCTCCCTTTTGGTTTAATGTATGAGAAATTTAGTGTCCAGTAATGTATTGAGCTGAGTCCGACTCTGGATGTTTTGAGAGGCTCTAAGCTTTTTTGCGCGCAGTGTCAGACTGGGGGGGGCAGGCAGGCTTCTCTGTGAACATGCCCATATGGGTTGGCCCGCGCTTCCATCTGTGTTGGTGTGATGAGTGGCTTCTACTCCTGCTGATGATGTCAGCATCTGTGGATTGGTTTTACTGTGGCCTCCTTTGTTACAGAGGATGGGGTATTCATGAGCAGCAGGACCAGCTTGCGCTGCTGGTGCTGATTTACTCCATGCACATCTTATGCTGGTGGTGACTGTATTGATCTAATATGGTCATCTTCGAAATTATTTGAATTTATTTTGGAAGGTGTGCGTTGAAGGTGAGCCTATGACTGAATTGAAAAATGCAGCCTTTTGTACAAGGGAGATGCATTGTGTTCTGTTAAGGTACCGAAATAAAGGGTAATGTTCTGGCTGGTGCAGGATAACTGTGCCACGTTTACCTGAAAAGATTTAGAACCATTGGAGATGGTGACCAGTGTCTTGTGTACTCACATTTTAGTTTCATGATCAGTTGGTACCCAATCTGGCAGATGCACTGTACAGCAGGGAGGAATAAAGGTCTGATAATTAGGAGGAGTCTGCAGAGACTGGGCTGCATGCTTGCCCCCCCAGCACCCTACCTGAAACACTGCCAAAACCACCTTCCACCAGAGCTGTTAGGAAGCTTGCTGGTATTTGGGTGCTGCTGGAAATGACAGTCTAGCCTGGTCAGGGACCTTGTGGTCATTGTTGGCCCGCCAGAATAAAGAGCTTGTTTTAAGCAGGTTGAAGGAGGCGTTCAGTGGATACCCACTTTTAATGCCAGCCACTGTGTTCTCATAAGATCATAAGCTAATGTCCAGATTTATGTGGGATAGAATGCTTTATTGTATTGATATAATTGATCATGGTGTTGACTGTAATTTTGATATTTGTGTGTACATGTCATATGTACAAGAGGGGTTTTCAACCTGGGGTCCATAGATTAGTTGGAGGGGTCTGCTGGGATGTCTGATAAATTGTTTTTTTTTTTTTTTTTTTTTTTCTCTCGTTACATAGTCAATATGATATAACTTGGTTTATGTGCATCCCGCATTAGTGGTTGGGGGTTTGCTGCTCTGGTCAGTTATCATTTGCATGAATCCCCTGCTGTATAAGACTGGAAAAGTACTAACCCTGAGGGGTTACTTTTCATTCTTTATTACAAACATAGATCTTTAGGCCATCTGTGTAGCCAGTGCTGTCAATTTCTGTGGTTAAAATACTGTCATTCTGCTGGTTTGGGCTGGGATTTTACTGTCAATTCCTCTGAGCTTGCCGTTTTCAAACTCAGGCCTCTTACCTTCTGATCGCATTCACGTGTTGTTTACCAAAGGTGTAGATGAATGTCTAATTCTTCTGGGTTACTGGCCCCACCTTACCCTCTGCCACTGTTCTCCTTCCAGTCTGACACGAGTTCTGAGGATTTGGATTCCCTAATGTGTAAGGATAGCAGACAGGCGATTCCCAGCCCTCTACTGAGCAGGCGTTCAGATTATTGGTGCGGTGAGGTGTAGGGCTGGGCGAGCCTTCCACCCAGAGCTGCAGCCTGAATGCCAGAGGGAGTGAGTGTCAGAGTGAGGGGCTCACCTCTTTGTTTAGGGGTGTGCACAGGAGAACGGTGGCCTGCGGATGCTCTCCTGCTTTCTGTCATGACGAGACGGGAAGGAGAGGAACAGCAGAGGTGGGCTCCTTTAACTCCCCCCACATCACAGAGTTGGGCTCTTGATGTTGGTTTTAAGGATTAATTCTGACAAAATCTTTATTTTAGGGTAAGTGACTTTAAGCATGAAGCAGTATGCAGCAGAATAAGCCCCACTTGTAGCTGAGAGGGTTGTACATTTACCGGCATTGATTGCGTTTCGGTGCTTTGGTGTGCGGGCGATTTATCTTGCTCTCTGGTTTTAATGGTACAGCACTGAATATTTCGGGGTTACGATTTTAGATGTTTTAAAGAAAACATGAAATTATAATTGTAGCTTTAGCTTAACCTCTTAACTGAAATGGATTTCTTTGGGTTTTAATCTCATTTCACGTATCACTAGTGAAAGTTGAATATAGATTTTGGCGTCTTGGACCAAATTGAGCCCTTTTAGAGTTGACATCATAATGCTGCTCCTAAACTAGCGCTTTGGTCTGATGTCACACGTATTGTAATGATGCAGGTGAACAGTGTGTATAGCAATCTTGCAGCTGGGTATGAACTCGTTTGTTAAAGTTCAAATTGGAGCCCAGCCACTGGGGATGCACAAGCCAGTGTATTCCTTCGTGCCGTTCCCAAGCCTGGATAAATGAGGAGGGTTGTGTCAGGAAGGGCATCCGGCAGAGGCGACTGCTCTAAGCTACATCTCCTCTAAGATGTTAAGAAAAAGTTTGTCTAATACTTTGTAATGGCAATGCAAGTACAAAAGAGCATGCTAAAATGTGATCAACTTCATGGCTAGTTTGATTTTCGTGAAAACGTGATTTTATTTCTCATACATTCCTGTTGCGGCATGATCCATTAAACCCCATGAAAGCTCAGCATCACTGGACTTCAGTGGCACTTCAGAATTTGCTTTGTTTTCAGTGCAGCAAAGCTAGATGTCTATTGGACAAATGCTTCAAAACATAATTTCCAGGGAAGCTCAGTGTCTCTGGGAGTAAATGTGGCAGTTGGCTGGCCAGGATGCTGGGCTGCTGCGTGATGATTGGAGAAACTGTCGGGTGCTGGACCTAGTGATTATAGCCCACTATGTATATTTGTACATATCCTACTATAAATAAAAACATAGCGTTCTAGAGTTTGCTCCTTGTTTCAGTTTAGTAAAGTTAGTTTATTTCAAACTAGGTCGCAGGGGGCAATAATTGACTAATTTTATGACATAGGTCTAAAATGTGCTTTCCGTTTGAAAGACCACCAGCCGCCACTAGCATCCGGTGTTAAAAATTTTTTTTTTTTTTTGCTAAATCTAATGTGCGGACAACAACACAGATTTCGACGTTATAGTTCAAATTGGACTTCATTTCGGTTAAACGCAATTGCATTGTGGATCCTGGAGCAGAAGACTCCCAAGCATGGTGCTGGATTAGGAAACACCGATTTTTCTGAACCAGATTAGACAGATTAGATCTAGGGCTCTATTTTGATGATCTAACGCAAAGTGCAAGTAACATTTTGGCGTCTCCAAATCCATTTTGCTATTTTGATGGTGGTAAAAACACTTTGCGCCTGCACAAGGTGCAAAGAGGTTGTCTTAACTCCTAATTATTCAGAGGTGTGTTTTGGGTGTAACATGCAATAAACCAATCAGAATAGCACATCACCTCACCTTTGAAAGGCAGGGGCGCATGAGCTATGGTGGGTTGCTATTATAATGGCGTGTTTACCTGGCAAACCAGATCGGTTTTCGGCCAAGGAAATGGACGTGCTCGTGCACGAAGTGAAAAGGTGGGAGCAAGTCATTTACGGGAGCACCACTGGTCCACCTAAGCTTATCGAGGTGACACAGGCTTGGGAATATGGACAGAAATTTCTCAGAATGATTCATTTTGATTCATTCAATGATTCATTCAATTTCTTTCCATAAGTTGTACTCTAATAAAACGTATATGAATAAAATGACAAAAAAACCATTAGTGCACTTTGAGCGTGTATCTGTGTCTGTAATGAGCATCATGCACCCGCATGTTTCTAAAACACGCCCCCTAAATATCGTTTAATAATACACCATTGCGCTTTTGACCAACAAAAACCACATCTAAAGTCAATGTCGTTTTGCTGCCTTAAAATAGCAACACGCCGACATTGCGCCCAGCTGCACGTAATTTAAAAAGGCCACTCCTACGTGCGGGAAACATGCGCAAAATCATTTATTTTGAAAATGAGTAATGCGCTGGTGCAAAACCACTTTGCGTCGCGCTTTCCGCTGGTGCAAAATAGGACCCCTTCATCCCGGAGATGTGGACACTAAAGCATTTCTTTTTTGAACTGGGGTTTAATGCTACTTCCTTAATTTGTGCTAAATGCCACTCCTTTTAATATTGGTTATCAAAAAATGCTTTTTATTTCAGACGTTACAGTATTACAAGCAGCTGTATTTTTCCAAATCCCTTGCTTTTATCCATCTGCAGTTTTCTGTGGGCAAGCTGGTCAGTATGGATTTAGTAAAAGCTTAAATTGTAACTAATCTGTGTTACTGTATGCCCTATTTTGAGGTGTGTGCTGCTATGTTCCATTCCAATGTGCTATGGTGGTTTTGTTCCCATCTCCAGACCACATTCCCGAGGACCTGCGGGATCCCTTCTACACAGACCAGTATGAGCAGGAGCATATCAAACCGCCTGTGATCCGCCTTCTGCTCTCCAGTGAACTCTACTGTCGCGTCTGTGGCCTCATCCTGAAGGGCGATCAGGCGGCTTCACTGCAGTCCCACCTGTCTGTCATCCAGACGCTGTCCCGCAAGGGCATCTATGTGATGGAGAGCGATGACTCGCCCGTCTCCGAGACAGACCTGGCTTGCACGCCCATTAAGATGGTGAGTGTTGGCCCCCGTACTCCCCCCGAATCTGCATCAGCCTCCTTTCTGTGTTGGTAAACTGCTGCAAGTTCGCAGGCTTGCTGGGCTACTTTGCCCCCTGTTGCCTTGGGGGTAAGTCTAGGCTGGGCAGGCATGTGAATGGGGCCTTTTGAGAAGTCTTCTGGGTACTCTGTGCCTGGTTTGGTATCCGTTCTTATCAAGGTTTAAAAACACATTTGTGCATTTAAAACAATTGAACACATGCAGCCCTGCACTGATGACTTATCAGTCTTAATGTGGGCATTGTTCATTGTTGGAGGATAACTGCATGACTTTTTCTGGCGTTTGGCTGCTACAAAGCTGAATATGAAAGAAAAGGCTTGTTTATTCTATATGACGTTCATACCTGAAAGCATGCTGGGTGTTTTGGAAACGTTTGCCAGCGAAGTGGTTGCTTATTGCTTCCTGGATACGATTATGATGGCAATTCTGCACCATTTTGATTGCATTTGAATAGGTAAAGATTTCTTTTGATGGGGCTGAATATGGTTTCCCTGCTGCTTTGCATTGTGAGATGGACTGACAGTATAATTTCCTTGTTGAATTTCTGATAACAAGCCTGTTTAGTTGCTACCTGTTCAAGCTCTATAGTTGAAATGTGTTAAGGTCTGTGGTTTAGCATCATCAGAATCAAACAGTCATCCTAGTCTGCTAATTTTGCCGTGCGCCCCAGACCTGAATGAGCGGATGGATGGATGGATGGATGTTTGGGTAGTGCTTGAGCATGCATCTGTACATCGTGGTATGATCCTGGCTATTGTAACCGTTATCAGTGCGGCAAAACATGGGAAGTGTAGAAGACCATCTGTCCCATATTCCCTCAGTTCTCATGCCAGTCGGCAGCATGGTGCTGGCCTTGAATGGCTGGTCGTGTGGGGTGGCCCTGTCATTCCCAGCTCCCCTTCAGCGGTCACCTGTGTTAGCGAATGCATGATTTATTTTTTTTTTTTTTGTCCCTCTTCCAGGGGCCACAATCACTGCCTCTTGCTTTGCATTATTCCTTTATTTCCTTAACGGAGCGCAGTCATGCACAGTAATTCTGTACTATTCAAATAAAAAAGGCAAACTGGCTCATCCCCTGTTTTGTCACAGCTGCACCGGTGCTGGGCCCACTGGCTCAAATGCTGCTCTAGCCTCTCTGCTTTTAATGGAGCCGTTTCTGATGCAAAACAGCCAGCCGGTACAGAGAAGTGGTCGGAGTGCCGTCTGAGCCACATTGAATTCTCTGTTGCTCCTAATGCCAAATAATATACATAGATTGGCTCTGCTACTGTACTTGTCCACCGTAAGGGATGAAGCCGATGTTTGACGGGCTTGAATTGCACCACAAGATCCCATGTGCTTACTTGGGTCAGCTCACAAAAGTCATGATCTATCCTCATGTCATGCCCTCCTTCCCCGCTGAGCACTGATGGTTAAATCGGAAGCTAGTCTAGTTGTCCTGATTTGTCAGTAAAAATGCTATATTCACATTACAAGCCTCATTGTTCAATTCCAATTTTTTGCTCAGATTGGATTTGCCTATCTTGACGGTTCACATTCATAATTACAAATGACCTGTATCTGACTGTAATGTGAACACATCTGTCCTCCAAAACGGTACACATGTGCACATTGATACGTTTTTGCACGCGTCATCTGTGTCACGAACAACAAAAAACGACAGCCACTTTTGTTTGTGGCCATTTCTTTGGAAATTGTTTCGAGCACTACTTCATTTTGGAAGGTTTATTCCAGTTTGACTTGAACTGATTAATTTCCCCAAATATCCAATAAATCACCAACTTCCCCATCCTTCCATTGAGTGCTATCCTTCGTCATCTTTTTGCCGCGCTGCTGGTGTCGGCTGATGGTGCATGCATATAGGCGGAAAAAAAACCACGTGAATTCCAATCTGACCGTTCTCATTCATGTCGCATGGCCACAAATCAGATATGCATCCATCTAGGACCACATATGAAAGTGAACCAAATCTGATTTTTTTTTTTTTTTTCCCCCCCAAATCTGATTTGTGTTTACACAGCCCTGAAAAAAATCTGATCTGTGTCACATTAAGGTAAAAACTGGATTCAAGTCACTTCAGCCTGGTAATATGAACATAGTCAAAGACTTAACTGACTAGCAAACCTTTTGTCTCAGTTGGGTTTTCATTTTGCATCGACATTAACATTAATGGTTTGTAGCATAGAGGTTATATCCTGAAGGATGGCTAATATTTTTGAGGAGGTCTGTGTGCACTGAAGCTGTGTGGTTCACCTGAAACCTTTGTTATATTAAATCTTAATTGCTGCTTAAGTGGGAAGAAGTGTTGCTAGAAAGTCTGTTGAATAATTTAGTGGAACAACCTACTTTAATGACGGCGGTAATTTGATTCACTTTTTGAAGACACCAGGGGAATGTCAGTAGGTTAGGTTGTGTGGTGGGTTTTTTTTTTTTTTTTTTTTTTCTTTAAATCTTTAGTGACCAGCCTGTTCTAGTTCTGGCTGTGGCCTGCCTCCAACCATACCGGTGAGCATATTTGCATTTCTCAATGGGCTCTGGGGCTGAAGTTAGCTTTCCATGGCGCAGCTTGCCATCTCCCCGCCCCCTTCAAATATCATATGGGTTCTTTCACCAGAGCGGGTGCTTTTGTGAAGCCTACCGCACAGCCCCCCTACCTCAGCTGCCATGGAAACGCAGAGCTGTTGGCTCCTCCCCCCCTCCCAGCACACGCATCTCATTGACATGGCTATGGAAAGATTTTATGAGAAGTCTGTGTGGTTTGCCCAACCGGAATCCTCCAAGATGTGTGCAAAAATGCCTGTGAACATGGCATGCGTCAGAACTGACCCACTCGGGTCCTAGTGCCCTGCTGCCTGGTTACTATGGAAACCGTCAGCTCATTGGTTGTAATGCATGAGGTACCTGAAGGCAGCGAGGGCTCTTCTCTGGAATGGCATTACTGGAACAGGGCAACATTTGTGGAAGTGTTAACAAAGGAGGGGGTGGGGTGTCTTCACATGGGATGAGACTTGTATTTACGTTGCACTGAAGTGAAAAGAGAATATTGCAGACTGTTACTCTATGTGGAGTGAAGACTACTGCGAGGCATGCTTTGCTTTTTGGCTGTATCCTATTTGTGTAATCAGTTTTCCAAAGTTTAAATGCGGTTTTGAATTTGTGTGTGTGTGTGTGGGGGGGGGGGTGGTATCACACTTTGAAATACCCTTTCCCTCCCAATATGTGGTGACACAATCAATTGATGGCAGTAAACTAAACATGAATCACCGCCTGAAATGAAAATCAAAGGATGATTGACTGGATGGGTTTCTCTGAGGGGAATCATGCCAGTACACGTTGTTGTAATTAGATTATGAAATTTCTGCTTAAATAACAGGAGCTTCTCTGACATTTCATAGTACTACATTGTTTAAATAGCTGAATATAACCACATTTAGAACAAGTCCTGCAGCCCCCCTCCACCCCATTCAACGTTCTTAATTTTATCTTATGGTTCTCCAAAGGGAAAAAACAATGGACTTGCATGTTTTTCATGGGGGGTGGGTTGTGTAACACTATTCGCGTTTTAAGTGTCAAGTCCCCCAGGTTTGAAATTCTCAGTCTCTAGTGGGCCAGGTTCTGACCCAGCTGCTTTCATCGTCCTGCTGGTACCTTGGGGGTGAAGGTTCCAGTTGGAGGGCGGAGCTTGAAGCTGATCCCCCTGCACCACACCCTCAGAAGGGCTGGTTCTCTGCCGGCACGTGCTGTAGCTCAGACACAAAGGGAGCGCTGTAGCCCCCATGTGGAGGCAGGCACAGGCGAGGCCTATGTGGGGAACGGCGCTAAAGGGAAGAACCGTACCCGCCATTTGTGTCGTATTGCTGTAGCTGCCAGGAGGTGGGGCTCAATCTATAAAGGAGAGGGAGTTCTGCTGCTGAAGTGTAAAGCCTCCTGCTTGTCAGGCTGATGCCACTTCATTCCCAGCAGACAGCCCCCATGAAGAGAATGAGGTTGTGCCTTTTCTTCTTACTTTTAAATAGGTCTTTGCTGGCCTCCCCTGTCAACTACTAGTGATCTGCAGTAGGTGGGTGGGGTTCCGTCTGGCAAGGCCTCAGACTGAAACGTCAGAGTGGAGTGCTGATTGCATCCTAGCCTTGGAGCTTATTACCGACTTTTCTACACCGGTTACATTTGGTATGCGTGCTCTTTGGATTTGGTCCATTTTAGCTGCAATGGCCTCTTGTTTCTTTGGATGTGTTATCACCGAATTTGGGAGTCTGACGCCGTCGTCAGTTTATTTTTATTCGCTGGCCTTCCTGAGATCCCTGACGATGTGTCTCAGGAATTCATTTTGGTGTAAAGACAGCTGTTCTGCTATATCACGCCTGAGATTTTTGGAGCAGGGTTTTAGGGACCTTGAGTGGCACAGTGAAATGATGAAAGGCTGCTGGAGGAAGTGTGCTCGTGTGCAGCTTTCATGTGCAGAACCATCTGTTATCTATAATGGGCTCCAATATGTCTCTTCACTTCACTGTACAAGTTATTGGTCATTATGCATCTTTTAATAAGGCTCTATTACAGTATTAACAGTCAGGTGTGTTTCCCAGAATTATAAAGTGTTTAATGCATGGTGGCTTTTTTTGTATAAAAGTACAGTTAAGCTTCTGTGAGTTTAGTCCCCCCCCCCCATCATCTGAATGTACTTTTTTTTTTTTTTTTGTACCACCTCTCAATGTTGGGTGTTCTGGGGTCATATGATATATTTGCAAGACACACTATAAGCCTGAATTTGTGCCTTTTGGTAATGCTGCATTGCACAGCTTCTTCATGTTTTTGTTCGCCGTTATGTTGAATGTACGGTGAAGTTGCACCTTGGGTGATTCCATGACATTATGGATTTGCTTAATGGTTCACCCAGGCTGTGCTCCTGTAAGTGTTATGCTGTCAGAAAGGGGCTTTACCATGTATCACCCACCGCACTTGTCTGTCGCTTTTAGGCTCTGGTAAATACATAAATGTAAATGTGTCCTTTTCAGAAGATCATTTTACATTTGACATAGGCTTTAAGGAAGATCGACAAAAAGGCACTTCTGACAATATGCTGTCTGTAACAGAAGAGACAAACAAATGTCAATATGCAAAAAGGCCTTTTTTGTGCCTGGGCTTTGCTTGGGCAGCAAGTGTTTTTCCTGCAAGTTTCAAACTGATGCTTCATGTAGTAGACCCTGCAGCCCTGATCTCCCTTTAGTTGATGACTTAATTCCTGCAGTTAACACCGTTGACTGATTCTGTATGCCATGTTTTCTGGCACTTTGAACAGGTCATCTCAAATGGACCACAGTAAAGCTGTAGAATATAATTTCGCTTATCGTTGTGTTCATGTTCTTCCTTGTACACAATTTAATGGATATCTTTTTTTTTTTTTTTTTTTTTTTAGGTTGGGTTCAATAAAAGATTTTAAAACAAGTGTTAACTTGAAGTGTTTCTGCCTGACACTTGCTACCCTCACCATGAGGTACATAATGTAAACTCTTTGTGACTGACTATTCCAATCTTTTAGTTTGACAGGCTATTGAACATTAATTGTACAAGCATGTTCAGTTAATTTTTTTTGTGTGTGTTTTGTGTTTACCTAAATTAGTGGTTGCACTAACATGCACACCCACCCATAATTAGTCAGGTTTGCTGCTGAGTAGGAGAATATGGCGGGTGATACTGAGTGTGCTATTTAGGAAGTTGCTGTGTCTGTCACATTAGTGGAGAGATGAACCCCATGACCTTGTCAGAAGTGTCCCATCTCCTGTCTGGCCTTACCCGTGTTCTACTCACTTGCGTTTATAACTCTCAAATAAGGCCTGTGACCGCTGTGTCATCTGCCCAGTTTTGCCTGGGGACAGATGGGTGTGTCTGACAGTGAAATGCCATGTTTATATAACTGGTTGGGAAGTGGTTTTGTGTCTTAAAAGTAAATGAGCAAAATACTTTATCTGTCGTAGTGTTTAAATCCTCCTCAGCTTTGAGGATTTGTCACCTGCCTCTCATTGTGCTGCTTTGAAGACTCTCCTGTTGTGCTGTGTAATCAATGTTCTTACTTAGTGTTACCGCTCCAATATGCATCTTACTCAGACTCTGAATAGATTCCTCTTGTTTGCTAAGCACACTGCCTTGTGTTTCTCTGGCCTATATTATTCTATACGGCAGGGGACAGTAGTCTGAATTTTTTAAGCTCGTCATCTGTGGCTGTGTCCTTCTCTCTAACATTTGTTCTTTCCTTGGAGTGATTTGGGTGGATTTTCTGGTCCCGGTTTAACTCTGTCTTCCCTGGACAGAGTGCCCACATGGCCATGATTGACGCCCTCATGATGGCCTACACTGTGGAGATGATCAGCATCGAGAAGGTGGTGTCCAGCGTGAAGCGCTTCTCTACTTTCAGTGCCTCCAAGGAGCTCCCCTTTGACCTGGAGGATGCTATGGTCTTCTGGATCAATAAGGTGTGCACCTCATGGGAATTTCATGACGAGAACATAATATGGAGGATCAGCACATGTACTCGCAGTTTGGAGGCTGTTTGCCACATTGCTGAATGGTCCTTCAACCTCAGAATGATAGTGAGCTTGAATTGCTTTGGCAAAATACTGTCATTTAGATCTCACTTTAGATAAGTATCCACCTAAATGTGTAGAGCAGGTGCTAGCATAATGGCTAAGGATTTGGATTTGGTGTCCTAAGCCAGGCCTTCCAGTAGGCTCTGAACACAGTACTTCCTCCATTATTGCATCCAGTCACTGGATAAAAGCACCGACTGAGCAACTGAATGTACAACTCGGAAGCGGCTTCTCTTTACAAAGACATGGGATTTTGCTTAATGAAATATGAGAAGCTTTGAAACGCAATAGGTAGGCTAGTTAGAGTGGAATTTTAATTTACACTTCACTCATGACCTGTTATCCCAGGCTTGCGTTCTCCGAAAGGCTAATGGATTAGTATTGGGATATTAATCCATCTTTCAAAGTGTAACAGCATACTGGCGTTGTGCTGGTCCACTTTCTCCAGTTCATTTTGTGTTGCCCCTGGGGGAGCCCTGTGTTGGCTTGCAGCTCAGCCATCTAAACTGTGGCTCATGTTTCTGTATTTCCATGACTGTTAGGCCTCTGGTAGAGGACTTGGGACTGGCTGGTGAATCAACATTTCAGTCGCTCTCACCTATCCATCAGTCCAGAACATATGTAGCCTCCAGAGGTCCAGTGTAGCCTTCCCATTATTCATTGCGATTCCCCGCGTTTTCATGTTGT
This sequence comes from Gymnarchus niloticus, assembly GCA_009936485.2. Lineage (NCBI taxonomy): Eukaryota > Metazoa > Chordata > Actinopteri > Osteoglossiformes > Gymnarchidae > Gymnarchus > Gymnarchus niloticus. The sequence continues at coordinate 11,065,483 of JAACJT020000095.1, read as the reverse complement.
GCTCCTCAGCAGCCCAGTTAACTGTTAACATGAACACATCTGATAAGGATGTGTTGGGGCATTGAGGCTAGACATCCATGAGCCCAGATGCTGCAGAGACTGGGCTGCCTGTACTCTGCCATGATCGTGTCTTTGATTCCAGGTGAACCTGAAGATGCGGGAGATGACAGAGAAGGAGCTGAAACTGAAACAGCACCTGCTGGAGTCACCCAGTCACCAGAAGGTACCTCGCTCTTGTTTAGTCATGTGGTCACACCGGGAGAGCCAGTCATGTCTCATGATTGTGGAGCAGAGGCCTGCCTTTGCTGAGGTGTCTGCTCGTACATGTATTCTTTGTTTGTAGCTCATTCTTAAAGGGTTTTTTATTAAAGGCTTCAGATCAAGCAAAGGGGCTGTTTTGGTTAAGCAGTTGTGATTTAAAAAAAAAAAATGTATTTCCTGGATAGTACAAGGTGTTCCACAAAGAATTTTGAGTGACCTTTTCACAAAGAAATAGTCAGTGCCATTGACCAATCAAATTCTTTTGACACCCCCTGTTCTCCCTTAGATGTGGTTCGAAGCTTGCAGTCCTGTATTTTGCCTTGCATTTTAAATCTTACCTGCATGCCTCCAGTTCTCTTGTGGAATCCCAGCATAATTTCAGACCCACATTATGCTTTGAGATTTATTTGCTGAGTTACTGTAGGTTCTGGAACTGTCACTAACCCGGAAGCAGATCTCATCCTGTTTGTTTGCATCTGACCTTTGACCTTTCTGCTGCTCTTCCTGTCTCCTCCTAATCTCCTTCCCTGCTACTTGGATAGTCTCCCTCCAAATGGTATTGGAAGCTAGTACCTGTAAGTTGACTGCCAGCTCTTCTCTTCCTGTTTTGAAGCCATTTCCACTGTGCAGAATTTGTCCATGTGTGCCCCCCCCCCCCAAAAAAAAAGATGGCATAAAAGATTGGTTATTCTCAAGTTTGGCACTGGGCCTTTCCCACCTGTGACAGTTGTGTGGGTTTTCCTTTTGAGCGAGTAGAAATGGAAGGCGGTCAGCTCACAGGTGCTGCTGTTAGGCGGCACATCCTAACTGGATGGCCTGAGCCCCGTCTTCCTGTCAGTCGTTCCCGTCCCTGAGCCATCCCGGGGGAAAACCAGTTTGGAGCACACCTGTAACACTGCACCAGTTGTCACACGAAGCCCAGATACCCCATAATCTGCCCAACCCATCTGGTCATCAAACTGTTTTCTTTGTGCTGAAATCCTGACAACACCCTTACTGTCTTCCATCAGCCCAATTTCATGCACGTGCTGCCCCACTGCATGCTGGAGCCTGTGGAGTTCTCTTGTGTGGTACGGTACATCTTCATCCAGCGACTGCTGGTCCCCCACCCCATCCTTTCTATGTCCATCCTTAGCTGCGCTTCCCCCTCCTCCGGTAGGGCAGGCTGATGGAGGCCTCCATGTAACTGTTTAATGCAGTCCTGCTACTTGGTGTTTCAAGACACGGAAACATAGTGAGGGTGCTGGCCTCCCTCTTGCTAATGGTGAATTTGTAGTCTATCCGGGTTTCAGCAGTCACACAAGCTGCATGTGCAGTGCTGGGCCAATTCAGTCATTTTCATCTTGTACTTCAAATGGTTTTATTAATAGCCAGTTGAAATTATAGAACGTATGTAAATGAACAGAACTGAATATATGCTTCAGCTGGCTAATAAACAAACTCTCTGCCAAGACTAATGATATAACATTGCCTCCAGCACTGAAGGTCAATAGGGAATACATTTTTCTTGTTGATATGACATGAATTTGGTGCAGATTTGACATAGGTCTACTTGATCTGCCAGCTTCAGCACGACCCTGCCCCGTGCCTTAGTTTGGCTGAAGAGATCGCCAGCTTCAGCACGACCCTGCCTTAGCGTCTGCTTTCTCTACTGAACATACTTGCCAAGCATGTGCAGTACTTAATACCCGATCCCCTGTGCTGTCTTCACAATGAGCTCTGTGACCTGGAATGCTTCTTGCAGCTGGGTAGCAGGACTTGCTCCTTGGAGGTGATCATGTCTCATCTGGGAATCTGAGCTCTTTTGACATTTAGCGGTTTGTAGACTAAGCACTTGAAGGTGTATGTGTTAACATTATTTGCCAAGCAGGTCGATGCGGTTTTGCCAAGGAACTTTCTGGCTGAAGTGATATGCAGCAGCATTGAGGTTCTGCAGGCTGGTGTCAAACCTAATTGGTATTCACCCCAACAATCTTTCAGATTAGAAGCCAGGAAGGAGCAGCGAGTAACGGTGCACAGATGAGGCGGGAGCATTGCTGAGCGTCGCCCCATACTAACGCTTAGCTAGCTGTCGGCAGCATGCCTGCTCGCATCCATGTGAGCCTGTTGGCGTGTTTTGGTAGTGTTCATCGCTTTAGTCTTAGCCGCTAGGTGCCATGCTTCCAGGAGGTGGGCGGTGGACATTTTATGTGGCTTGTTCTGTGGGGTTCTGAAATTTAAGTAGAGGGTTAAGAGGAAGTAGTGTGGAGTGGGAGTGCGAGAAACATGTATTACCATGGCTATGGAAACTGACCCTTTTCAGTGGAATTCCAGGCTCGCCTGACCTGTCTCTGTTCCTGTCCATAGGTGCGGTACCGCAGGGACCACCTCTCTGGTCGGCAGCTACCCTACTTCCCCTTGCTGGAGGACTTGATGAAGGATGTGTGTGACTGCGCCGCCCTGCTGGCTGTGGTCCATTACTACTGCCCTGACCACATGAAGCTAGATGGTACGTGTTCATTAATGCATGAGTGAGTTTCCAGAATTCTTAGATGCAGTTTTGTGTATGTTTCAATGACACTGATTTAATGGACTCCTGTTTGACTTCAAGTGTTGATTTAATGGACCTTATCTGAGCATTGCTTTTTTTCCCCTCTTAGATATCTGCCTAAAGGAGGTGACCTCGATTGCCGACAGCTTGTACAACATCCAGCTCTTGAAGGAGTTTGCCAATGAGTACCTAAACAAGGGCTTCTACTTGAGCATTGAAGACATGCTGTATGCCCCACTTGTGCTCAAGGTAACAATAGACATTACCTATCTATATTTCAGGTTGATTCTTCTGTCTAGTGCTGTACAGCCTCAGATGCATTTACCCAGAAGCTCATGTTTGGTGGTCCTCTTATTACAGTGTGGCGGAAGTGTGACTGATTCAGGCCCATAGGATAATGCGGCTTGCTCATTTCACCCACACTGATGCTATGAGTTTTTAAAATGCCTGAATTGAACCTCAACTCTCTCTCCCAGCAAAATGTCATGGTCTTCATTGCTGAGCTGTTCTGGTGGTTTGAGGTCGTCAAGCCTGACTTCGTCCAACCCAGAGACCCGCAAGAAATCAAAGACGGTGAGGTTTTGGATTGCAGGCAATAAGTCAGACTGTTTTCTCACAGTTGTGGATGTTGTGATGGGATGTCTTTACCTGTCTGTGTTAAGCTGCTTAATTTTAATTACACGTCAGCTTTTTTCTTCCCTTGTTACAGTTGGTTATGGCATGTTTAGCACCATCTCATTTGACTTTGTGGTGAGAGTTCAGAGAGAGGTGTCTTAAAATTCTCTAGTAGAGGTCAGTTCACCATTTTGTTAAAAGGTTCATAAGATGTGCTGTTCACTGTGAAACATCTTAATATTTTTTTTAGCTTTCTCTTAGGGAGGTTGCATTGACTTGTGGCCAATATAAGACATTGGTGTTTTTGGTTCTTTTTCAAACTTGCCCTGTTTTGACTGACATCTTGTCCCTCCACTCACAGCAAGAGCAATGCTGCAGCCCAAGGGTGCCCGCCCCCCTGTTCCCATCTCCAATGCCACCAAGCGCAGCTTCCTGGTTTCGCCTGGTGCAGCTGACACTGTGCAGCACACAGAAGTCTGTAACAGGTACTACCTGCATCCTGAAGAGTGTCAGTCTCTGTAAGTCTGTCTGTCTTGTCTTCTGCTTTTGGGTTTTTGAGCCCTGCTCTTATTCCACTGCTTGTTTGTGTGTTCCAAGTCAGTTAATATCTGCCGATACCCAGTCCCCATATGATCTGGGTTTTCCTAGAAAATACGAACCTTGTGGTAAAGCTGTGGTATAGTCATGTCAACAATGTAGTGCCAAGAGGGGAAAATGACATAAGACTGCAAAAGCCAACATTCACTACCACTGGTTGTCTAAAACAACAAATTCAATAATCTTTTTTTGTGTTGTCGCTTTTTTTAGCTTGTGCTTGCTGTCTTTGTAAACCTGCTGTATTTTTCTGACCTTTTCCTTTTAGGGGCTGTATTACTACCTTTACACCAAATACCGGCATTACCTGTATTACAAGCGGCTCTTGGACTGTGTTTATTTTCCACTTAGTTCCTCACTGCAGACGTTTTCACCAGATTCTTAAAGCATGTTGCTTTGCCGCAGGTTGTGCGTAATTTTTGTTTGCATCTACTATGTGCCAGCTGGTGTAGGGTGTTTTGATGTAAAAAGGATCGGATTACAATGGGCTTAATGTAGCTGATATGCCTTGATTCGCTCCGATCTCGAGTTCTCAGTTCAGATCGTGATATCACAAATTTTAGTGTCTCTGGCTGCTGTTTTTTTTTTTTTTTTTTTTTTTGCCTGATGCTGATTTGGAACAACTAGCAGAACCAGCCACTATCACATTTGTCAGACCAAATTATGTTTGGGTTCAAGCAGCATATTGTTTATAATGGTGGTTTAGCTCATCAATGGAAACTGTCATCTTTTCTTGGTTGTTTTTACTGATCCTGGCTTTAAAGGCAAGCCAGTCTTTTCAGAAAGTTTAGGCCTATCACACATTTGTGGAGCAAAAGGATGTGATGGTGTCCA
>JAACJT020000095.1:11039174-11052559 GCA_009936485.2 Gymnarchus niloticus | reverse complement strand
TTTTTTTTTTTTTTTTTTTTTTTTTTTTTTTTTTTTTTTTTTTTTTTTTTTTTTTTTTTTTTTTTTTTTTTTTTTTGAGTGACAGTATTTAATATATTAATGATGGCTAACTTGTTGGATTACTGTGATTGTACACAGATGAATATGCTAAAACTTGCTCCTGGAGGGTGCAGTCCTGTGACATTTCACCGAAAGATTGTGTGCCTCGGCTTGTCATAATGTCACCCTGTGTAGTCGGCTTGAGAGAAATGAAAACGGTGGTCCAGACGTGGCCTCTAAATCCAGCACTTTTTCAGGCTCTGTAATCACTGGGACTCCAGACCGTTCTGAAATGAGACCTCCACTACCAAAAACTTAACGGTCATATTCTGAGCAAGACAACTTGGTCAGCCATTACTACTGCTGTACTCATATTTCCAAACATGTCAAAGAAAGGCTTTAGAATACTTGATGATATGATTTGCTGCATTTGTAAATATGTTTTGAAACTTTTGTACATAATGTTTGGTTTATGTTTACTGAAAGATTGGTATTAATATTGATCCCACTAGGACTTATTTCCTGTTACAATACCGTACTTTCATGCTTGTGCTGTTTTTTCTTTAATATTATACTACCATATATTTATTTTAAAGAGAAGCACTGAACTTTAATAAACATTCAAAGCAAGATGCATTGTTTCCAGTTCTCTTCTGTTTTGCTTGTCTGTAGCCTCATTCATTTTCATTGATCAAATTCTCAAGGTGAAAATGAGTCGGTATGTTGCAAGGGAAAGTTTTCAAGAGGAGAATTCTATAAATATCACAAATTGCTTAACTCATATGCACACAGACGTTAGAAAATAGGCTAAAAAGAACTATGGAGAGGTGATGGAAATATGTTCTTGTGGAAATCGTCTAGCAACTTAGTTCTGTGTTCTCACTTTGGCTTTTTGCACTGTTGCACCAGAGGTTAAATGTGCTGTGGTCTGTTTAGCGTATGAACAAAATGGTGTTCTAAGCAGCCTGGTTATGCTATCGCACCCTTTTTAAGGCTCATTTGATGCTAATTAACCCTGCATGTGCAGTACTTGCATTAAACAAGGCGTAAGATTGGGAAGCTTAAATCTTGGTCTGGGCCTTTTGTGATACATTTTAAATATTGACTTCTGTGCCTTGTGCATAAGGTGGTTTTGACTGCTAACCTTTGCATGATTTAAATGTGTATTAGCCTTGTGGTAATTATGAGCCTGTATATCTGCTGTACACAATGAAGATTTACTATGACTGACTGATTTGCTCAACTCTGTCTTTGACTGAGAGGAAGCAGAAACATTTTTGTTTTTTATGCTTGTTGTACTCCTACAGTGAGAATCTTGCGCAGGTTTCCTGGCTGCCTGGACCTGTTGCACTGAAATCGGACTTCATTCAAAAATTCTGCTGAAATGAAACACTGAAGGTCAATTTTATGTAGGGTTTGCAGACACATGAGCCAGAGGTCTTATTTTAACAAAAAAAAAGAAAAAATCCTTTTCCCTGGGTAAACACAAGTCCCAAGTAATTACTCTGTCAAGTAGCCAAGGCCTGAATATGGCCTGAGTAGGATGAGCATCCTCTGAAGGCTTAGATGTACAGGTTTCTTTCCTGTTACACAGAATTTCTGAATAACACCACCATCAAAAGGTAATTATGCTTAGGATAACATGATGTAAGATGATATTCCCACTGAAACCCCAGTCCTGTCTGATGAAGTACAGAGCTATTCTGCATGTGGTATATTTACTCTTTAAATTTTTATTAATACAATAGTGGAATATACATTTGAAATCTGGCTTACACCAGACATGCATTCTCCATCAAAATTCAGTGAACCTGTTATATATGCTGTTTATTTTTTCATAAAAATAATTTACCAAACCAAGGAGATCCCTTTGTGCTTCTTGCAGCATTTCTTGATATGAAAACTAAATTAGTGATTTGTGCATTTTTGTCCAAAGGGCTGCCTACAGTCAAGGAGAGATCATCAAGATAATCAGGTCAACAGAGAAAATATCCTCAGCTAATGAGTGCTTGTATGTACAATACAGATATGGCATAATCAGGCTTTTAATAGTAGCCGAAATATCACTGATGGCAGGGTGATATGGCAATTTGTTCATTTCTGGTCAGTTTTGTGAGCAGCCATCATACTGAATCACAATATGTGGACAAAAAATGATTTGCTCCATCATGCAACATTTAGCAAAACAGAGTTCTATTTTAGTACAATTAAGAATTGTGGGATATACAGTTAATGACCCTATAGGATGATGATTTTGTATGAAAAAATTTAGGCTTAAGGGTTAAATTGTTTCTCCAGTGTCATTTTGTTTAGCACAAAAACCACACTTTCTCACTGTACTCCTAGAATCATTTCAGTCAGTGCAAATTTAAAGTATGGAGCCAAAACTAAATATTCTTATTTGATGTATGACATTGCCATCAAAATCCAAAAAAAAAAAAAAATAGCAGAATGTAGTACAATTTATTCATCAAAGAATGGTTTAATTAAACAAAAAAATTCCATACCCGCATAAATGTATATACTTTGCAAATTGCATTTTAAAACTATATCTGCATGCATTAGGCCATTTAATTTCATTAAGAGTGGCTTTGGGTCATGATTTTGCTTTTTAAAAAGTATATGAGTATATCACAGTAACAGTAAATCCAACCATACATGATAGTGTGTAATAAATACGAGGTTAAAATTTAGAATGATTACTGCAATTGTCAAAAAACTACCTTCTATCTACCTTCTATAACAGTGAAATAATACAAACAATTAAAAATGGGGAAAAATCAGTACTCTATAAACATATTAACATGGTACAAACGTCAGATCTCAAAATCAAATTCATTCCGACTTGGCACTATATTAGCCATTTTTTTTAACCTGATAAGCCTGTAGCTATTATACGATAAATTCCAGCCTCCAACAGTTAAGTGGTTTAGCCCACAATACCTATGCTGCCATTACAGATGAGCAGGTGTTTGTCATTTCCTACAGCCATTTTAACAAGCAAATTTACCTGACATTTTCATCTTTACTAAATGCCTGGCAATGCCTCAAACCAGCTAATCATTCAACAGTGACAGGCATTAAGTGAGGTATAATTGTCACAAAACTGAATGCTCGAAGATGAGTAAAGGCCCAAGTCGCCTTAAAATGATCTGCAAGTCTGAACTAATTTGTTAATATGTTTTGTGTGAAGCCTTGGTTAACTGTTTAGATTGGGACCTGTTACAGCCTGAGGAGGACAAGCTTCCCCTTTGAGTCTGGCTCCTCCCAAGGTTTTTTCCTCTTGAGGGAGTTTTTCCTTGCCACTGTCGCCTTTGGCTTACTCTCTGGGGACTGTGGGCCCTGGACTATGTAAAGCGCTTTGTGACCACGCTCTGTGTTAAAAGCGCTATATAAATAAAATTGAATTGAATTGAAAATAGAGAACACCCATAAAACAGGCCCATCTTGACGTACATGTGGCACACCAATTATTTTATCCATTGCAAAATACAAATGTATACTATTACAGTGATTCTTTTAATGAAGGTAAAACTGTCAAATGCAGCGTATCAAATGCCATTGTACTGTATATCACCCTAATTTCATTAAGTAGATTCATGTAAACTGTTGTTTTTACAGTAAGTTTTACAGCAGCAGTATCTTTGCAGTTGCACCATGAAACCTGTTTCCTTCTCGATAAAGGGGAATTATACCAGCAAAATGTGCAGTGAAGAATTATCACATCAAAATATTGCACAGATAACAGGTGAAGCCACAAAGGAAACATTAACCTGGTCTTCACACTGTGCATTTTGTATCTGATGCAGTGGCACCTGGGGGTTTTCATACATAGTGGGGTGACAGGAAGAATTAATGAGAAGGGGGAAAATGTAGAGGACAATTCTTCTCTGAAAGTCCATGCAAATGCTCTTAAATGTTCCACTAGAGCAAGTAGTCAGCTTCCTGTCAGGGAGGGTCTTAAGTTTTCCATTGGAGAAAGCAGTCAGCTTCCTGTCAGTGTTGGTTAGTAAACATTTTCTGCATTTGTACTTGGTGTTCACGTAGCTTCATGTCTCATTTGGCATCAGCGTCCACTTCTTGGTGAACATGTGATACAACAGGGTATCATGAGCAGAAAACAGAAGTTAGCCAGACCAAGCTTCCATTTGTGAATAGCTTCTTGTCATTGACAGTGTGCAAATTATGGTATGGAAAACGAATCTGTGATTTATGCCTTTCAAAATGTAACTAAAGCACCAGAACTAAATGAAAAGAAACACAATGCTACTACAACCTGCTTTATGGGACACCCAAATCAATCAGACTACCAGAAACCATTATACCACTTTCCTACAACCTCTGTCCTTGACACTGAGTAGTCCAAGAAGAACCCTGAGTTGGGGTTGCAGTCGAGTGGATCAGTAATGCCCCAGGTACCATCTACTGGGAACCACGGCAACAGGAGCATCCATCATACAAGCAGGTTACAGCATCAGTGGCCTAATATACATGAGCTTTGAAAATCCTTCGAAAAATGTTGAAAACTGAACTGCAGGGAGTTTAGAGAATAACAAAATATTTTTTGCACTTGGAAGGACGTAATTTGCCCTTATGACAATACTGTTGCCTTTGGGTGGGGCAGGGATTTATAGCTGTTTTAGTGACTATGGTTTTGATGGTTGATTAGGGTCACCTGTCCCTTGGTCAATCATTTGTGTGAGTTTTTTTGTATCCTAATCACACTCAGTAACTCAGAGCACCACCTGGATGATGTCCCAAGTGTTATCATGTAGTTCAGGGGTGTCCAATCTTAATCACAAAGGGCCGGTGTGGGTGCAGGTTTTCATTCCAACCAAGCAGAAGAAACATCTGACTTCATTGAAAGCCAAGCTCAACTGATTAAACAGGTAGAATCAGGTGTGGCTCCTGCTTGGTTGGATTGAAAACCTCCACCCACACTGGCCCTTTGTGGACACCCCTGATGTAGCTGATGTCTTCCGCCCATCACACCCACCCTTCCTTCATCTGCGTGTAGCCTCGACACCCTTCCCCTCTTCCTGTCCATTAACCTTTGGTCCTAAAAACGAAATGCTAATTCATCTTTCCTTTCCTTGACCATTCCCATGTCACGTATTCATCTCGCCATTGAAACAGGAGCACATCTCACAGTTAAATAACAAACTGCTAAGAAAACCTAACTGACAAATATTCTATATCACTTTACTAACAACAATGGGTAATAAAGAAAAAAAGTTTCAAGCATCAGAATGCGATCTTGCAAGATACACATCATTGCTTCAGTAAAAGTGTACAGCTGTATAAATTGTTTTTGACTAAGCCCTACAAAAATAAATAAATAAATAATAAAAACAGTTTCTACACTGGCGTGGAGGAGAATAACTAAAGATTCTCTTTTTTTATCAGCAAATCAGACCAACCTGCAATGCCCCTCTGGGGGAACGTGAAAATCCCGTATTTTTTTTATTTCCAGGGAGATGGTTAGCACTGGTGTCATTTTTAAAGGAAGGATGAAGGTGCATTCCCAGTGTCTGGACAGAACCTTGTCCCTGAACATGCTCTTACTTATTCATGTGGCACCTTCGTCCTTAAAGGCAAGTCACCTGGCTAGAATCGTCCAGACCATACACCTCTGGACCAAACACTCCACCTCTCTGCATCCAGATTTTCGGCATTCTCAGTGAGTCCTTCTGGAAGGAGAGCTTTGTGTGACAGGAGGGGGGCTTCACTGGATGTTGGGGGGGCACTTAGAGTGGGGTCTCGTCTCTGGTCTCCATCCCAAGCTCCTGCTTGATGTGCACGTTGGTCTTGCCCGGTGGTGGAGCTGACTCCTCAGGGACATGCGCCAATGGGTCAGGGCGAATCAGGTACCTGCATCACAGAAAGACCTCTGGTCATGAAGACGTCGACTTCATTCAGAGACGGGCCGTAGCCAAACTCTACTGGCATACTTACACAATGTCATTGAGCTCCAGCCTTGTGTCTGGAGAAGGATTGATGAGAACATAGGACAATGTGTTCTGATTGTCATTCATTTCGTCTGTAAGAGTGACACACATTTACAAAGTACACAATGAATTAACAGTGATCAAAATATGCACCAGAGTATTCTTCAAAAGTACACTGCCTTACCACAACATAGAAATTAAGAAGTCAACTGTCTGAAAAGCGGTTGTTTCAGAATTTCAGAGAACACCGTGTCACTGAACAAATTACAGGCTACGCTTTTGGTGAGGGTTAGCATTCGACAGTCAGTGACTGCTTACACAGTGCTGTGTCCTACTTGTATTGTATGACTGTGGGCTGTGCACCTAAAGAGATTCTGAGCTGAAGCTTGCAGTAAGGGAAGTGTGTCAACTTCTCCAAACCCACCTGCGTGCGCCACTTACAGTGCCGTTGTGGGGGTGGGGAAGTGGTAAAAGAGAAAGAAGGTCTGGCTGTTACTAACAGGGCGTAGCCTGACATAAGGCTCATGCAACTGGAAGCCTTTCCATGCTGAGGCATGCGGGCCGTTTCCAGATCAGAGTCCATTTTTGCCTGCATTCAGGGCTGGGAAGCCAGGTTGCCATGCAAACACAAGGGTACATCTTCAAATGAGGGTGCATTTTCTCGCATAGTTATCAAACATCTAGCTTCGATTTCTGCACCCACAATTCATTCTGTTTTACAGATGCCATATGAAGAGACTGTAATTTTTAACTGCCAAAGATCACACATGCTTTGGTGATTTCCTCAAATTAAGATCATAATGAGAAGACAATTTTGTTGGAATGATTCGTCCAGACATGAAACAAATGCTCTTGATGTATGAAGAATAGGTGTGACTTCCAGGGGGCACCTGTATTGCAACTTTGAGCAAACAAGTGAATGTTAGGTTTCAGCCAAATGATGGAAGCCAGCCAAGTTACACTAGACAGAGGATAAGCATTTAATGTTAAGGTCTTATTTCGCCAGCTACAGACCCAGAATTTTTCCAGCTCATTAAAGCTAAGTCATAATAACATGTAGGGTACTACAGTTCATTCTGGAAGCGTACAGCTAGTAGCAGTCCCATATGGAAGCAAAACAATATAAAATATTAAATAAATGTGTATGTAGTACTGAGAATTCCCAAAAAGACACTAAAACTCGAGACTCTCAAATGAGGTATGAATGTTTGTGGTATAATCTATACATTTAATTGACATATATATAACTAAAACAACAGTGCAACGTCCAATCAGATTCAGCAATTCAAACATTCTGGCAGCTATGGTCATGCAAATCCATCATGAAGAATACACCATAAGCTATGCAGAAAATAATATTCTGTCCCAGTAAAGGTCCCAGGGACCATGAAAATCCAGCTCCTGTTTGGGGAATTTTTTTCAACCGCTCCTTTGTACACTAAATATTTGACAAAATTGGACAAATATTGCCATTTTTACACTTTTAATTGCCTCTTTTCTGCTTCTGTGAAATAATATGGAAAAAATAAGCAGACACAGGCTTTTACCCGTTAATATATAGTCTACAGGATCTAGATACAGAATGCATGAATCATTAAAGAAAACTACAAATATGGAAAGGCTTAGAAAAATACTAGAAATTTAAGACAATAAAGCCATCTACATTACAACACTACATTCACATTTCACTTATGAAAAGAACTAACATGTATTTAATATTAATACAAATCACAGTGGTTATAAATATTAACCAAGATCACACAACAGGTAAGTATGTGATACATCCCAATTTGGCTTTCGATAGCTCAGAACCTGAGAGATTAATGCAGCTCCATGTCAGAGATTCTCAACCCTAGGCTCCATTTGCACTGGAAGAAAAAAGGGATTGTATGGAGGCATGGCAGAGTTCAGTGTAGCACAAATTGAATCATCAAGCATAATTAATTGGGAGCTCAGCCAGGAGCAGGGTTCTGAAGCCCTCAGCTAGATTACAGAGAGAAATGGCAAGCTGACTGAGACGTCATATCCAGTTTTTGCCATTATGCTTCCCAATGTGGACCCCCAATAGAAAGCTGCCATCGTACTCTTAGAGCTGTTACCACCTACCGAATACTGCTCCAGTGTACCAATGGGAAATTACCTTGCAAATATCCTAGGTTTACACGATTCATCACATCACTCGCAGTTAAATTAGCTACATCCTCTGCGGACAGCAGAGAAAAGACAAAGGATAGACAAACAAGGGGGGGGAGAGAGAAAAAAGAAAGTCAGGCAGGCAGCAGAGATAAGCAGTTTCAGCAAATGGAACGTTCTAGAAGGAAAACTTAAAGTGCTGGCACTGTGGAAAGTAGTAATCCCATCTTCTGACAAGCTGCAGTTCAACACATTTCAGAAACAATTGAATATCGGTCATGTTAAAACTGCAAGGCATTCGCCTTTAAGGATATGGGATGTGCTAGCTGAATGTGCAAGGAAAGAGCAGGGAATGATGGAAGAAATGGGAAGTAAATAAACACGTCAGAAAACATGAGCAATCTGAACTACTGTATGACTCAAACTGGTATTGCACAGTTACTGCACTGATATTACACTTTGAAATAGTCATTAACTAACCATCATAACAATAATAATACATATTTCAAACACTAAGTAATATTAAGCCTTTCCTTGCAACACTTGCGATATTGGGGGTGATTTGGGTGAACTGATGGCGCAGAGCTCATTTTAAAGATACTTAAAATTCTTTTTTTTTGTTTTTATCTTGTATACCAATATAAATATTTATTTCTATGCTGTAAAAAATGCTCCAAACGAGCGTATGATTGTTTGGTGGCATGTTGTAAGAAATGTTCCAAAGAAGCCTCCAATTGTTTGCTTGCATGTTGTAAGAAATGTTCCAACTAAGCCTATGACTGTTTGGTGGAATGTTGTAAGAAATGTTCCAAACGAGCCTACGATTGTTTGCTTGCATGTTGTAAGAAATGTTCCAAACGAGCCTACGATTGTTTGCTTGCACGTTGTAAGTAATGTTCCAAACAAGCCTACGATTGCTTGGTTACATGTTGTAAGAAATCTTCCAAATGAGCCTATGATTGTTTGCTGGAATGTGGTAAGAAATGTTCCAAATGAGCCTACGATTGTTTGCTTGCATGTTGTAAGAAATGTTCCAAACAACCCCATTGTAGAAAAGACCCTCAGTCTGCTAGAATCTTCTAGAATTTAGGTAGAATGTTGGGTTCTACTGCCCTTGTTAAGGACTATCAAAGTTAATTGTTACGAACCCTCATCTCCTAGGTTATGGAGAACTGTAGTCATTCTAGTCTTCTCATCACCTCGGTGATGGGATCCTAAAGAGCATATATGTAGTTCAGCGGCGAGTAGAAGTGGTAGGGAAAGGTAGTACAGAATAGAGTCGTAGAGGGACGGAGAGTAGAGAATAGAGAAGTGGAAGGTAGAAGGTAGAGAATAGAGTAGACCACAGAGAGAGGAGAGTGGAGAGAGTGGAGTAGTTCAGTAACCGTTGAAGTTAGTTTATGCTGTAAAGCCTTACTTTGTATTCAGTGTTCACGAGGACGTGTAACTTACTTGAACCTTAATAAAGATCATCCAGGATCCTAACCGTGGTGTTCTGAAGTATGGACGGCTGAAATCCACGAGCAGTGCCGGGATAGTATTCCTGACAGTGATTTACACTGTACTTACAGTCCTTTGAGCTATTAGCGGTTCCCGAAGAACGGGAACGAAGAGCGGTCTCCGCTACATTTAGTCCTTCAAGCCGGATCTACGAGCGGTCTCCGCTACATTTGGTCCTTCGAGCCGGATAGAAGCCGTGTGTATCTCAGCTGATGGAACCTGGACCAGCAAGCAGGGATCAAGCTACACATCCCGAAAGACGCATTCGTCCCCCTGCCCGTTACGAAGATTACGAGGTAGGATTTGGCGTACAGATGGATAATAGACCTACAGAATTGGATTCAGGCAGACAGCGCAACCCCGAGGATCAGTCAGCCATCCAGCATCAGACGGAAAGGGAAGGAAAGGAGATGCCGATGGAAGTGGAATGTTGCACCCAGCAACGTTCAGCCCAGCAGTCGGACGACCAAATGGGAGAACTACGAAGCGAGTTAAGTTGGCTGCGTCAAGATCAGACGGAACTCCGCGCAGCGATACTCGAGATCAAGCAAGCAGTGGCTGCTTCATTTAGCCGTCATCAGCATTCCACAGCTCCTCCCAGTCCTTCACGTCAAGAGGTAAGCCGTCATGAATGGGCGACCGCCGCGGGACGACCCAACCTAAATACTAATGAGGAATCGCAGAGTGATGGAGAAGAGGAGTGTTCCTTTGTGCCCAACCGAACGGTAGATAGTCTGGACGACCCACCAAAGGGTCACCAGTCGTTGGACGAGCATCTAGCCCAGATGATCCTTAGGTCGCATAGGGTCCTCCTGGACATGATGGAGGGTCTAGTGGATCAGGACCGTCCTGCGGACCCAGGTCGATCGCCGATTGCGTCATCTACCCCAGTCCAGCCCATGGGGCGGGGCCCCACGCCTGTCCCAACCACCAACCCAAGGACTACAACTCGCGGGATTCCACAGTATCTAGTACACAATTCCCGGTCGCCACCCGCTACAATCGGACCATCCGGTGGGCCGGTGACTTCTGAAACAGCCTACCGTGGACCACGACCCACCATTCCTAAATTAACAACGCAGGACCCCAGCGAGTTTGCTCGGATGAGGATTGCCATGGAAAACCTATTGCCAAATGAGGAGACAGAGATGTTCAAATACTAAGTTTTAGTGGACCACCTGAGTCTGAGGGAAGCAAGGTTAATCGCCGATGCTTATCTCCACTCACCCACACTGTACACTGATACCATGATAGCTCTGGTAGACAAGTGCGGCCAGCCCCATCAGATGGCACTGGACAGAATTGCTTCCGTGATGGACTCCCCAGACATTAGATGGGGAGACACGGCTGCCTTTGAGGAGTTTGCACTCCAGATCCAATCCCTGGTGGGAATGCTGAAGACATTAGGACCAGAGGGAGAAGCCGAGCTGATGTGTCGTTCCCATGTAGCCCGTCTTCTCAGCAAGTTACCACCAGAACAGGAAGCCGCATTCCGCCGTTGCATGTTCCAACAGTGGGAAAGGCCTTACACTTTGATTGACCTAGCAGATTGGCTGAAATTTGAGGCTAGATGCCAAGGGGTCAAGCGACGTACACCCGTTAATAGGGCTGGAGAAACACCCATGCGTCAATACAATCGACAAACCGACAAGCGGTTCGCCACCATCCTGCATGGTACTGAGGACAGTCCTGGGGACAGAGGGACAAAAACCCTGAGCGATGATGTTAAGAAGAATCAAAGTCCCCCATATTGTGTCTACTGCAACGAATCAGGGCACTACATTAACCAATGCGGGAAAATCTCCAAGTTAACAAAGGAACAACTAAGCTCATGGATAAGGGCGGAAAGGAGATGCTGGCGCTGCGCCCAGTCTCACCAGGCCGCCCAGTGTAATCTCAAGAAACCGTGTGGTCTATGTCATGGACGACTTCTGCAGACTCTGCACGAGGTGAACGACAGAGCCTCAACGGAAGTATTGAGGCCGGTCGTGGAGCAAACTCGTGCAGAGAATCCACCCACAGATGTTCTGTACGTGGACAGGACAACCGACGGCAGTCACGTATTGTTGAAAGTCATCAGAGTCCTACTCCACAGCGGTGACCAAACACTGGACACCTACGTCGTATTGGATGATGGATCAGAGAGAACAACGTTGCTACCTGCCGCTGCCCAGAAACTTGGACTTCAGGGAATGCCAGAAGATCTACTCCTGAGGACCATTCGGCAGGAGTTGCAGACCATCAGTGGCACATCAGTATCATTCTCAATTTCTCCTGTTACGAACCCCAAGACCAAATTCTCCATCAAAGGAGCTTTCACCGCAAACTGCCTTAACTTGGCGGAGCACACCTACCCTATGGAGCAACTCCAGAAGAATTACGGGCACCTGCGTGGCTTACCAATACAGCCATTCAGGAATGTCCAACCATTGTTGTTGATCGGGAGCGATCATTCTCACCTTATAACTTCGAACAAACCTGCTAGGACAGGATCAACTGTAGGTCCAGTAGCCATCCACACCAAATTGGGGTGGACTCTACAGGGACCTGCGAAGCTAGTCAGCCCAGTCATACAGGCACCACAGTGTCTTCTAACCTCAGTTAATCCACCAGGGAGAGAGAGGACAAAGTCTATAAAAAGGTCAAGGCAGTTACACACCACTTCATCCAAACGTGAGAAATTGGTGACCCGTCCTAAGACGGATAATGAGGCCATCGGTCTTGAAGGAAAGACCACTTGTGTAAAAAGGGATGGTACTCATCATCAGATGAACCCACCACTCCACCGGAAACCGAGAGTCCGCCATCGAGTAAGAAAGAAAGCAGCTAGGAAGAAACCCAGCTGCCAACATCCCCTGAGGTAGGATGGAGAGGTGGCTGGTGGAGCCCAGAAGTTGGAGCCATTGACCACCCTCCTTCTGGAGAAGCCCAGAGTTATGGCCAAAGGACCCAGCGGTGGATTAAAGGGAAGCCAAGCTAGAGCTCCGCAAGGTAGCTATCAGTGGCATTACTTCCCCCGCATGGGGCCCTTCAGTTTCGCACCAGGAACAGTTGCCAGTTACAGCGGAGGAGTTCCATGGGGCGGCCAACCCAGGGAGTCACCATTCCTAGGGAGCTCCTATGGACCAGGAGTCCAGAGTGGGAGGTGCCTGCCTTATGTCAGAGGACAGCCCTTCCCTTGGCTCGTCCGGAGCTTTCGAGCCCACCGTGGACTATTCCGAGACGGACCCAGTGAGTGTTGATGGGCGGCCCGTATGTGGATCAACCAGAGGTGACATTCTAACCTGCTGATATCACCCAGACTGGAGATCCATTTTACTCCCCCATCCAAAGAAGATGAGGACAGCTCTATACCTTCCTACTAATGAGACTTCGGTCCTTTTATTAATAGTAAATGTATTTCATACATTTAGGGGTGGCTGTAGAAAAGGCCCTCGGTCTTCTAGAACCTTCCAGAGCGTAGGTAGAATGTTGGGTTCTACTGCCCTCGTTAAGGACTATAAACCTCGATTGTTCCTCCCAATGATCTCCTAGGTTACGGAGAGCTGTAGTCATTCTAGTCTTCTCATCACCTCGGTGATGGGACCCTAAAGAGTATATATGTGGTGTAGGTCCTTCTGTGGAAGTCGTATGGTTGATGCTTCACTCTCTCTCTTCCGTTCGCAATTAATCCACGAGACCACTTGATGTTTTATTAATGGTCTTTATAGTCATCTTATAATATAGACAAAGTTCTAATTTCCTTGTAGTCCAAATATAAGAGAG